>CM065399.1:20322500-20695000 GCA_033060915.1 Euryodendron excelsum
TTTTCATATCCTTCACATCCTTTGCATTCTTGGTTGGAGGCTTAGCTCCTTGACATGTTTCATCTTCCTCACCTTTACCTTTTTTAGCTTTTGTTGGATCAGGATGGGTACTTTGTGCAAGAAGATCTTTTGCCTTTGTGAGATGATCATTATGTACCTTTTCCCACCATTGCTGAAAAGAAATGGTAGTATATCTTCTAAAACTAATTGGTGAGGAGGGGAACAATGCTTTTGATTCAGTTTTGTAATGAACACTAATCCGCCAATGTTTAAGGGCCATGTCTGAAATAGTGGAGCGTTCATCTCTTTCGAGCTCATTCGGAATCTCTTGACAATATCCGAATTGGCGACCAAAACGATGGGAGTTGTATGGCTCTACAAAGAAGGAGTCACCGTTGCGAAGGACTAAGCGACTAGAACGGATGCTGATGAAATAAGCAAGGCCTTGAGGATTGTCTGCGACTTTCTTATCAATAAATAGCCCCTTGACATTGTTAAAATGTAAAGTAGAATTCCAAGATATACCATCGCCTTTATGAATGAGAGTTCAAGCAGCAAGTCCGTCGAAATACTTGGCGGCACCCTCTCCAGAATATTCAGTCATCTTGGTGCCAGCTAGTGCAATCGGGATGAGGTAATGAGTATAAAAGTAATATGCAAGGCATGCATAAAGATAGTGAGCAGGAAAATAAGACTCTGACCGTCTAGGAGTGGATGAGTTTGCAATCTTGTTCAAGCCCTTGTAGATACTTATTTAGACAGGCATAGCAAGGCAGATTTCTTGACTAGAGGCCATCATGATTGCAACTTTGAGGGTGGCCGACCGGATAGTGTTGACTTCTTCGCTTGGAAGGACAAAGGTGCATAACCAGCAAGACAACAATGCAACGAGATAAGTTTGCTCCACTGGGTCATCATCAATATCGAGGCTCACGAAAACAGCTTTGGCTTCCTCCGACCACTCCTTAGGCTCGCCAATGCATCCAGTTGAGTTCTAAGTGGCTTTGCTGCGAGAATACCTCTTTGCTTTCCGTGGTGGAGGCTTAACATATGATGAGGCTCCCTTATACCAAAATGCAATCCAATCGTCAATAGAAACGCTTTCTTTCTTATCACCGTTCGTAAGAATAGTGTGGAATGCTTTGAATAAGTATTCGCAGCTCTTCGGAGTAAATTTTTTGCCCAGTCAATTCCGCCGCGCATGGGATATACTCATCATAGAACTTCCCAAATATAGGGAGTCCTCCGAGGATAAGTAGGTCCCAGAGAGAGATAAACAATTCTCCTACAGAAGTACGTAGTGAATTTGTCTGAGGGCACCACGCTTCACAAAATGCTCAAAAGATGTCAGAATTCCGGTCATAAGTGAACAGAGACGCATACACGGCCTTATAAATGCACGCTTCCTTCAAGATTTTGTGGCTGCGACTTAAGACATCTTCAAGCCATTCCCAATAATTGGGAATAAAGGAAAATTCGCTGTAAATCTTCAAAGTGGGGCCCCAGAGTGGAGAATTCTTTAGAGCGACTTGGTGAAATCTTGTGGAGTGCAGATCGCAAGAATACTTTAGAATTGCTGTCCCGAGTGGCTACTAATGTCCAATTGGACGGATTGGGACAGCCACTAGGTTTTGGCCATGTGTCGACAAATGAGTCGCTCAATGCTTTGTCAATAGGCAGTTTTATGGCATTCTCCTCGAGCTCACTTTCATTCCTCAAAATAAGCAAATACTTCTTCGTTAAAGAAGAAAGATCTCTGAATACTACCATTGTATGAGCTTTTCCTGAAAAAAGTAAAGAGAAGAAAAGTGAGATCGACATACTTGTTAGGCAAAATATCAAGAAGTTAAGCATTATAGAAGCGACAATAGACATGACTATGACAATAAAGCAATGTATTGATCATTAGTGGCACGATGTGCTAAAATTTGCAAGTAAGGAATAAAAATTGTGGACAGCATGTATTTAGGAAGATTTCCCATGAAGGTTCTATCCAACCATGGTGGTGGCACCATAAAGGAAGAATAGAACTCATGGAAAAAGACTCGTGAACAACACAATGCCTAGAGAGTGAATCCCAACATCAACTTGATGGATTATGAAGGGGCGGCCCTTCATCAATTAGAATGAGTTTGGCGATCCTTCATCAAAGTTAGGTGAAATCGGCAATTCGTGAAGGGGCGGCCCTTCATCGAATTGGAAGGCTCCGACAACGGAACCATTAACAGATAATGTCTAATTGTGAAGGGGCGGCCCTTCATCAATCAGAATGGATTTGGTGATCCTTCGTCAAAGTTGGGTGACATCGGCAATTCGTGAAGGGGCGGCCCTTCATCGAATTGGAAGGCTCCGGCGGCGGAATCGTTAACAGATAATGTCTAATTGTGAAGGGGCGGCCCTTCATCAATCAGAATGGATTTGGCGATCCTTCATCAAAGTTGGGTGACGTCAGCAATTTGTGAAGGGGTAGCCCTTCATTAAATTTGAGGGCCTTCAAAGGTGGATCAATTGACTAATCTATCAATTTGGCAAGGGGCGGCCCTTCATCAAATTGAAAGGCTCCGGCGGCGAAACCGTTAATAGATAATATGTCTAATTGGGAAGAGACGGCCCTTCATCAACCAGAATGGAGTGTCGGTACGTCACCGATTAGATCTGAAATTTTAAGTAACATGAGCTTTTAACGAAGTTGCCCCGACCGTTTATGTGAGAGCGACGACATCATACACTTGCTGAAGGGGTATTTGATCACATGAAGTCATTCATTAAAAAAAATCTGTCAAAGGTCTTCAAAGGAAGAAAAGACTATTCACTCTGTTTTATTTGGTCATAGAATTATAAAAAGGAGTAATTATGATTGATTGACTGTAAGGAAATAAAGGTGCCATTAATTGTTCAGATCAACATAACAATATCAAAGAGAATTTTTGGCCGTGTTCCATGTGTATACAAAGAGACGAAACAGTGTGGGACATGTATCATTATAGGATGTGCTGCCAAGATAAAGGCAGTTCAAGATATGAGAGTAATAAAATATACTTGCCTCTGTTAAAGTAATAGGATGAGGGAAGACCTAAAGAAAAAGCAAACCCAGTTGCTGTGTACCATTGATTATGAGTTGATATGATGTAGTTTGGTTGGAGACAGTAAATTACCTTGGTTATAATGCTTAGGTTTGGACCCTTTGATTATATCTATGCGTTCCTTTTCTTCCAGACTTACAGGACTCAGTTATGAATTAATCTGCATGAGAAGAAAATTTCAACGAGTTCTTCAGTCTTCACTTTTCCATTGTATGAAGTTTCATGGTTCACGTTTAATTGAAGTGACTAAAAAATCACGTGAAGGAAAGTACTGTTCTTTTGAAAGACATGGTCAGTGCTTCAAGTCAAAGGGACTAAATTGCATTGTTTGTGTGAAGTGCACGAATTGCGAGAAAGAAAAAAAAGGGTCTTCATCCTACATCTGTGTTATGTAACGTTAATATTATATATGCTGTGGGTCCATGATTTGTTTTGAAAAAAAGAATAAAGACAAGGTAAAAGATGTGTGAAATTCAAGGGCAAATTATATGAAGCAACTAATAGCATTGGTTTCACAACAAACAAACGAGACGGAAGATCTCTATAATTTGCTCGTTGCTTCAAGAAAAAAAATTGGATCGTTGCTTCAAGAGAAACATAAGGCTTCTTGGACGAACTCTCGCAGGAAACTGCTGGGAATAAAAAATTTTAATTGTGGCAAAATCAAGGGGATTCAGTTCTTTTATAGAAGGGGAAAAACATGTCCTTCTATAATTATGAGTTTAATTCCTACTCAAGTTGTATCTCAATTCCTTATCAAATTAGGAATTGTGATTAATCCTAAGGAAATCAAATACAAAAAAAATCAAATTTATTTTCAACAATTTCTTATTAAATTTGGAGTTGTAAAATATATATATATATATATATATTTCAACGGCCAGTTCCTTATTGAATTTGGAAATTTAATATCCCAACTGAAGAATGGTTTACATCAAATTTCAAGATCAAAAAGTCAGTGGCAAATATATAAAAAATTTCCACTGACGTAAAGTGGATTCAAGTTTCGAGACATATTCACTTTTACTACTGTTGGAGCATGTACGTGAACAAATCTCAATGGGGCATTTGTAGACACACAAAATTTAGTCAATAAAAAGTCGCCAAGTATTTTATAAAGTTACAAATTCTAACTAATCAAGCATTGCCACGTGTCAAAGCCTGCAAGACATGGCGAATAAAATGCCGCCACATGTCAGAATGATGCAGCCCTTAAATGACAAGTTTTAAGCCGATTAAAGTGTGCCACTTGTTCAAATGGGACCTACAAGAAAGAAGACACATGTTTTCTCCAATTAAAGTTGGACACGTGTCTATAAATATCCTTATTAATTATTATCTTTTAAAAAAAAAATAGAGATAATTATTATGAGGAAGTTTGAGTTTATCAAAATTCTTCACCCTCAACTATAAATAGAGGGTAACCCTTCAAAGAGAAAGAGATATACAGAAGACAAGATTTCTGCCTACACAAGCAAAAGAGAGCTCTACAGATCAAGCATCAAAGCCCTGAAGAAGTTTCTCCTTCAATCATCTTTTTCACATAAATTGGAGAAGAACACGGCGAGTGATTTGGGATCAAACTTAAAACCCTCGAGTCAACTTTCTAGAAGAGAAGAATCAGAGGATTAATTTCTTTGATTAGCAATTATTTCAGAGATTGTAATCCGCTCATTTAAAAGCAATAAAATCAATTTGTTACTACGATTTTCTGTCTTATTATCTTGGACAAGAAATTTGTGTGTACAGTTACCCAAAACCGTAGCTGTGGCTAGCACTTCTCTTGACTTCACATTTCTGCCTATTCCATTTCATGTCTACCTATTAGTAGGTAGGAGTGCACAAAAGACATGAAAAACCTGAGAACCTAACCAATCGATATCCATGGATTGATTTGATTCAGGTCTATTAAGAATTCGATCACATGAAAAACCCAAGAACCTAACCAATCGATAAAATTAATCCCAAAATTTTTGTCAGCAACATTTTGCAGTGTGCAATGACCGTTAAATTTGGAATTGCAAAGAAAGTGTGACCCATGTGATGGGAGGAAAACCCAACTCTAGCTCGTAACAGTCCCACCTCATGAAAACTTCCTCTATGCAAAGAAATTGAAGCATGCATGATCGCAAAGACGATTCAACAAAAAAGAAGAAGAAAAAAAAAAAAAAACTAGTTTCATACAGCTTCACTAAATTTCCCCATTGTACTGTCTGTTTGAAAGTTTTATATCCCAGTAATTGACTTCACATGTCTGCCTATTTCATTTCATGTCTACCTATTCGTAGGTAGGAGTGCACAAAAGACATGAACTTTCTCTATGCAAAGAAATTAAAGCATGTCATGATCGCAAAGACGATTCAACTAAAAAGAAAGAAAAACAAACTAGTTTCATAAGCTTCACTAAATTTCCCAACTTTACCGTCGGTTTGAAAGTTTTATATCCCAGTAATTGACTTCATATGTCTGCCTATTTCATTTCATGTCTACCTATTCATAGGTAGGAGTGCACAAAAGACATGAAGACCTGATATTCATGGGTTGATTTGGTTCGAGTCTATTTGGTTCGAGTCTATTAAGAATTTGATCGGTTCAGTTTTGAGTTGTAAAATGGTGAAACCGATAAATTGAGTTCTCAGCTTAGTATTTTTGAGATCCGAACTGACTATAGTCCGACCTGTGGCAAGATTCAAGATCCACTATTTCTCACTAGTACTCTTGTCATGACCAAAAAATGCCTTTAGCTACTTCTTTTAGTGTTAGTACGAAGAGAAGAAATAAACAAGTTGACTATCCTTATTCAACAGAACTCAGAAAGAGAGGAAGATCATGAAGAATCCTGTTAAGACATTCAGCCATCAAACTCATTTGAGGCATAAAACGAGCATCTGTATTACATAAGAAAGGCAGAAAGACATTTAATCATCAAATTATGAAAATACTACGCCACTGCAGTCTGTTTATAAGGTGCTTTATACAAGGAACACAATTATGAATTCTTCAGCAATATTCTGATACATAATGGATATTTAATGACTTACTTAGAACCAAAAATTGAAGGCCCTCCACAAAGCCCTTCGTTTCCAATGAAGCTGCTCTTGGCCATGTTTTGGAACAATCCAACAGCAGGCAACGCTCCAGAGATGTCATCGTATGAGAAGTTACTCCCCAATAAACTTGAAAAATTACCAAATGTACTTGGTATTTCAAAAATGCAATCGATTGTTATTCAGCAGGAGGGCTTCTAGTAAAATAAGATTCCCAAGCTGTGGTGGTATTCTTCCAGAGAGATTATTATGACTAAGATTCAGACCAATCCGCAAGACAGTAAGAGCGCCAAACTCTGATGGTATTTCGCCAGAAAAAAAGTTGCCACCCATTTGCAACCAAGTCAAATGAGAGAGATTGCCCAATGCAGCAGGTATAACTCCGGAGAACCTATTTGAAGAAAGGAAGAGAAGCTCCAGCTGTGAAAGGGTTCCAAGCTCATTTGGTATGGCATCTACAAAGCTGTTCCCACTAAGATCAAGCCGTTCAAGCAATTTGCAGTTAACAATTTCAGGTGGCATTCGTCCAGTGAGCAAATTAGACGAAATATTAAAAGACACCAGTTGGGACAGATTTCCTATCTCCGTCGGCAATTTGTATGTAAAGTAATTGTGTGAGAGATCAAGCCTTTGCAACTTTTGGCAATTTCCAATCTCTGGAGGAATGGGACCACTAAACTTGTTATGTCCCAATTCAACAGCAGAGAGGTTCACCGAGTTGCACAACTCAGAAGGAAAGCTCCCAGTTAGCCTGTTGCCATCCAGACGAAGTTGCACCAAGGATTTGCAATTTGTGACCCCATCTGGAATATTTCCATACACCTTATTAGACTCGAGATTCAGAAGAATCAAGTTAGAATGCCGGCAAATATGAGGAGGGATTCTTCCTGTTAGGTAGTTGTCTCCAAAATCAACCACCCGAAGTTGGCTGTGAAGTCCAAGTCCTTCAGGAATGCTACCGCTGAGAGAGTTTACAAAAAGCTGTAACTGGAGCATTTCAGGTAGGTATTGAAATCCAAAAGGAATAGGACCGGTGAGGTTATTAATCGATAGATCAAGCTTTGTCAAGTTTTTCAAGCTACAAAGCTCATTCGGTATAACACCCGTAAGCTGGTTCTGGAAAAGGAAGAGTAAGCGCAAACCCTTGATTTGACAGAACTCAGTTGGAATCTCTCCCGTCAAGTAGTTCTCTGAGAAATCAATATCTGTTGCTAAAGAAAGATTACCAACTTCCCTCGGTATTGTTCCTTTCAACTCGTTGTAGCACAAATATAACTTCTTGAGGAACTTGATGTTCCCAATCTCAGTAGGAATTTCACCTACAAGGTCGTTTTGGTACAAAGCAAGAGTCTCAAGGTTCGTACAATTTCCAAGCTCCTTTGGTATGAAACCAGACAACTGATTACCCCATAGTATCAAATCTGTCAAGCTACCAAGAATGCCAATCTCTTTGGGGATATTCCCTCCTAAATCATTTTGGGCAAGTCCAAGATATCCCAAGTTCTCACAACCGCCAATTTCTGAGGGTATGGTCCCAGAAATCACATTCTGTCCTGCTTGAAATGTCCTCAAGTTCTTGAGATTCCCAAGTGACCGAGGCAATGGACCGGTGAGGTCGTTAGAGTATGCAACAAAGTAAAACAGAGAAGAAAGCTTTCCAAGCTCCTCCGGTATAGGACCAGAGATCTTGTTATTGCACAAATTCAAGTCTGATAAGCAAGACAAATTACCCATCTCTGCAGGAATTTGTCCATCAAACTTATTATTATTCAAATAAAGACTTTCCAATCTCGAGCAATTTCCAATCCCCTTGGGAATATTTCCAGTGAACCCATTGTAAGAAACATCTAACTTATTAAGATTAACCAAACTGGAAATACTAGAGCTCAGGGTCCCGGAAAGGCTCATTGACTGCAAATCAAGAGACAAAACCATCGGATTATTAAAATCCGGTGCGCAATTCACACCCCTCCAACCACAAGGTGTCTGGTCACTGGAGTTCCAATTTCCTAGATAATTAAATTCATCATGGATGCTTTTCTTGAACTCCAAAAGGTACAGCCCCTCTGAATTCAACCCTTCTGAAGCACAAGCCAGCAGGGCAGTGACTACTAGAATTCCAGTAAACCTTGCAACCAAACCTCTCCTTGAGTAAGCCATCGTAACTCCCTTCAATGTATCAAATATACTGCACAATCTGAGAATTTAACTACTCCAACTAAACTAAGCAACTCAGATTGTCACGTCAAAGAACCAAGTGATAAATCGATCATTTGAAGGAATTCACCTATTTAAGATTCAGAAACACAGCAAACAAAATAGGCATTCATAACCAATTTTTATCAAACAAGGAGAGAAGGAATTCAAATACAGACAGAACACAGTGATGAATTTGTTAGGTAAACACTTCACCTAAAATCTTAAACCTGAATTTGTTAAGTCACCATTTGACTTAAAATCTTAAGCTGTTACGTAAGTGGCCCTCCCTCAAGTGCAACTCCACCTTGCACGTGGAGATGCAACAGGTAGATATAAGCAAAAAAAATGCAATCATGCCATTAAAGAGACTTAAATCCTAGATCTCTATTACTATATAAGTCACCACTTGACCTAAAAGCTTAAGCTGGTAAGGAACCTAAAAATATATATCAAGCTCTCCAATACTCTCCTTCACGTGCAACCCCATACCTAGAGATGCAACATGGAAAGCCAGAGAGAAGCAAATACAATTGAAAAAGACTTCAATCCAAGACCTCTCACCAACACCACGTTAGATTATCACTTGACCTGAAAGGTTAAACTGTCATGTCAAGTAAGATCCCAACAATGTATAGCAAGCGCTCTAACCAATTAATCATACAAAGAACCCAACAAAACTAATAGGTATGGCGGAAATGATGGATAGAAGAGAGTGACTAATCAATCGCCTGAAAGAAACCCAACAATAAGAAATCCAAATAAACCCATCAAAGATCAAAGCGTTAACATACCACGTCTGAAAGAAAACCCAACAACAAGAAATCCAAATAAACCCATCAAAGATCAAAGCGTTAACATACCTCTGAGTCAATCACTCATCAAAAAGAGAGACCCACAAACAGCAGAGTCAATTATTCAAGTGATTCCTTGAGCTGATGACAGAGCAAAAACCATGGAATTTATGAATGGGAGATATTAATACAAAATAGAGAGGTGTTTGAATGACCTGTTTACAAGCCTTGAGCTATAATTTAATTTCAAAATGCCACATTTCCAAATAACTTTTTTAAAAGAAAACTTAATTAAACATAAATTATTTTTTAAAATTATTTTATTAAATATAATTTTAAAAAATCATAAACATAAAACATAAAATCCTAAATAAATTTGGTCCAAACATCTCTAAAATTAGAGTTTCAGCTTTTTTCAAGGATGGTGGGATCTTCCAATCGAAACAGTCTCTCTCTTTCTATAATCTTACATTATCTCTCTAGATTAGTGCTTGGAAGAGAAAACAGTGAACATTTCAAGCAAGAAAAGTTATCCTTTGTCGAGAAATTTTTTTATTTTGGATTCGGACAGTTTCTGGTAAGTACATACTGGAAATTCCATAACAGTTGAAGCGAAGTGGTTGGTTCTTAAAACGATGTCGTATTTAAGGTTTTGAGGACAAGCTTCTATCAGTTGTCACGTCAGCAATTAAGAACAAAATTACAACACCACCGCTACCAAGCTTCTTTTTTTTTATTTTTTGTTATGTTGTCAATTTTCTGTGGTCAGTTTCAAAAAAAAAACAAAAACCGAAAATATGCATACCAATATCAAAATTCTGATTTTTTTTAATTAAATTATATATATTAAATATTCATTTATCATGTTATTTATAGGCCAAAAAAAAAAGAAAGATGGGGAGATGGTTGAGGTTGTGGAGATTGGTGGTCAAAATTGATATTAGTGGTGGGTGATAATGGTGGTAAGTGACAGCAAAAGTGTTGTGATAGGGATAGTGGATGTTGCACGACGGGTAAAATAGTGAGCCAAAGATAAAAATTAATTATAAAAAATTTTTAAAAAAAAGCATAATCAAAATGTTCATAAAGTAAGAATACAATTTTGGTCTTCATTCAAATATTATCCTCTCTAGTTATTAACTTGACCAAATTTAAAACAACCAAATAAACTTAGCAATTCATATATTCCTAACTATAAGTGAACCCGTACTATGCATGAACCCTAAATATAGAATCATAAGTCAATTTTTTCAAATAATTTTTTACAAATAAAAAGTTTTATAGGATCATATAATTAAAATAAGTTATTAAACAATACAACATCTATAGGATAATTTTTGTCATAAAAGTTATTTGGACTAAACATATCAACAATATCTTCTCTACTATAATAGCCATAAAGAGAAAAAAAAAAAAAAAAAGATGTAGAAAACACAATTTATGTACTAACTATTAAAGTTACACTTTTAATATATATTTGTTTATTACAAGTAAATACATTAATTAAATTTCAACATTAAGTATATTGATTTCATATTCAAGATTAGAAAGAAATAAATCTAAATTATAAAAAGATATATATGAATATATGTCTAATATCCATCAAGAAATAATCATTCAAACTAATATAACAATATTATTACACTTTATTTTATGAGAAAATATAAATCAATAGTGAAAGAAAATTAATTGAATGTCTATAAGTTAATTAAAATAAATATAGGTAAATTTTTTATTTCCATACATGAATAATGTTTGTACGTAAAACTATATAATAAAAAGTTAGTATACTTTATGTGTGTCAAATTTGATATTTATTTTTTTCCTTTTTTGGGGTAATAATTTAATGTAACCAAATAAATTCATACATTGTGAAATTAATTAGTGATTCGTTATTTGTTCCTAGCAATGAAACATTATTAACTTTTTTCAAAAGTATGTCATTTTTCATTATCTAAAGAATTAAACTAAAACTGTACTTATACCAATATACAAGATCTTAAGTATATTGTGACATACACTAAAAAAATCCTAATGAACAAAGTACAAGTTATTTATATTCTTCATTAATTATTATTTTATAAGTTTATTAACCTTCCTTAATGTCATCTTTCTTAGATTTAGGTAAATCTAACCCACCAAAAAACAAAATATATAAGAATCTTTGAGAAGGGCATTACTTAAAGGAATTTGAATAGATTGATAGATTTAGTTACTATATTAATTACAAATAACTGATGATATTTTTTTTTATCTTTAATAACTTTTAAAGTTTCTATATTGAAAGGATGACCATTCAAAAAAACATTATCATATTAATTAAATAACCAATAACTTCATGACATTTTGTATTTTTATGTTTTTTAAATTCAAAAAATTGAGAAAAATGGATTCAAGACTTTAAAGCTCAAATACCTCCTAACATATTGCCATAATATATAGTATAGATGTAATTTTGACTATTTAAAACCCTTTTTTTGGTAATATTTATGTGGTTGAATTGTATATAACTAGCCAGTTTATTCACCTCAATTGCTGAGGTATCAATTTTGAGTCCCCACGAGATGGCACAAATTGTTTTCAAGTATGCTCGTCCTTGTTAACCTATTAATGCTTTTATGGAGGATGTCAAGATAACTATGTATTTTAGTTAGTAAGTATGGAAGATTGCACTTGCCTTTGAAGTTCTTTGAGAAATATACCATCATCTTCTAAAAAGAAATGAAGGAGATTGAAAATCGAATCAAATTCTCAGAATGTTGTAAACCTCATTAAAAATGGAGCAAGTCAAAACTCTGTGTATAAGTCTCTTGTTGAAAATTCTTGGTTCCTGTGTGCAAAGTTGCAACTGTAGCATTAACTACATCCCCCGTGAAGTTAACCAATGTATTGATGCTTTGATCAATATGGGAGTAGAGCAAACGGAGAAAATGCTAATTCATGACGACTAGCCACCTAATCTTGAAAGTCTGCTAGTTGCAAATATGACTGGAACGTTTTTTTAAAAGGTTTAATTCTTCTATTTGTATTTTGCGTAAAAATTATCTTATTTTGTCTTAGTTTTTTATGTCATTTCTTAACTTTGATTTTTTTTATTTCTGCCGACTAACTTTTAAAACAAAAGTCAATATGATCCAATTTTTCAAAATAAGTAAAGAAAGTAAAGATGAATTATACTTTGGTGCTCCAAACTATAACTTAATATCACTTTATCCCAATTAAACTAAAAATAGTTATATTTTCACCATTACAATAAATAAAATTAAGGATTAGTTTGATTAAAATTTTCTACTAAACCTCTAAAGCAAAGAAAAAAATATAATTTTATGGTTATAAAATATTGTAAACCATCTCAAAATACCTAAGAAAATGTCCAAAATGATTCACAAAATCTTGCTTGAGAGACCACCAATTATTGAACCTGCCAATATCAAGGAGCTTTTTACACTACTCATTTGTTAACCCAAGATAAAAATAAAAAAATAAAAAATTTATTGTATTGTATCTTATCAGAAATGCTAACGGTGTTAATAGGAACTTCAATTCTAATAGTTTAGAGGTAAAAATATAACAATTTTTAGTTTAATAGGTAAAGTAAAACTAAATCATAGTTGAGATAGTCAAATTATAATTAATTTTTAATTTTTTTAACCTGTTTTAAAATATAAAATTACATTAACTTTCATTTAAAAGAAATATGTTTAAATAAAACAAATCAAAATTGGAAGATAGACATTAAATACAAAGGCAAAGTTGAGGGTTCGTGTGAAAATACTTATTTCACCATGTGTATATATATAATGTCCCGATTATATGTATGTATATATATATATATATATATATGTACAGGGAAATTGGAAAGGGGCCCCATCTTTTGGCACCCATTACAGGTATGCCCCCGCCATGGACCCTCATGTGGGAGTGATGGCTTCCTAAGCTATCCAGGCACTCACTGTTTATCAAAATCAATCATTCAACATCGTTGCATATTAGTCTGGCACTAATGATATGATTCTTGTAAGATGAATCAGTTGCCCAACCAAAACCATATAATGAAAAATTTTCTACAAATAATAATGGGTCTTGAATGGGTGGTAGTAGATGGTTTTTCTTTTTTTTTTTTGTAGGTAATTGGGTATCTGAGCCAGTTTGCGTGTACTTTGAATATTTTTTGAGATTTGTATAATCCTTCCGTCCCACACAAACTAAATAATTACCAAGTCAAAGTCCTTGAGAAAACTCTTGCACGTAGCAAAAGTTGAACCCCTAACCTTTTTTTTTGGAAGGCCATGAGTTTTGACTAACTGGCCCAGTTGGTTATATCTTGAAGAAATTATTAAGTGCTCTTAGTGTCTTATTCCAATATCTCTTCAGTATATCTTAGGTTACAGGCAGAATTATAAAATGAACTAAACAACTCAAACTCGGATTACATTCAACTTGTTAAAAGCTATCTTTAGATCAGCTCGTTATGTAAGTAAGTCAAATTTGAACACATTTTTAAGCTCGTTAAGATTCTCAAACCAAGTTTAAACAACCCGCTACTAGGCTCGATAAGTTTATATACACTAAAAAATTCAAACTACTCGAGTTCAGCTCGTGTTCGGCTCGATTAAAACTTGTTCGTGCTCGACTCAAAAGTTAAACAAATTAAACTTGAATATATTTTCAAGCTTGTAAAGATTTTCAAACTAAATTTAAATAATTCACTACTGACTTTGGTTGACTCATTTACAGTTCTAGTCCTAAGAGATATTATAAGTGATAGAGCAAGATAACGTAGTACTCCAAGAATATTAAATAACATTTTCATGTCATGACTAGATTTTCAATATTTCTTTAGTCTCAGTTTGGTAGAGCTTAATTTTAATTTTTTTATTTTACTTTTTTCTTTATAAGCAAAAAAAAAGTTGAAAAGTAAAAACATTGAAAAAAAATTTAACCTTTTTACTTATAAACCAAAAAAATATACCGAAAAGGCTTGAAAAAAAGTATACTAAATAAATGGAAGTCTAATGGTCGTAGTCAATGAGGACATTTTATTTGGGTTAGGCTCATCTGCACCACAGCCTAAGATGGAAGTCTCGCACCCAAAAAAAACCCAAGATGAAGTCAAGTGCCTGAAGTTCCGTCACCGCAAGTCTAAAAGAGTCAAATATACCAAACTTTACTTAGAAATACTACTTTTAATTTTTAAATTGGTAATATTTAAATTACAATGGAACAATTTTATTACTAATCTGAGTTAAACCCTAAAATTAAAAGTACAGCAATGAAAACAAAACAAGAGAAAAGAAAATAAAAGCAGGCTGGGTTGATGACATAGAAAAATCAAAAACAAAAACGGATGAAGATTTATAAACCCATTTTTAGTTGCACCAAATCCCGATACTTCTTTTTATTAATAACCCAAATTTTTATGTTTTAATATATACTTGTGAGAAAACTCATTTAGAAAAAAGAAGCACAATGTGCTTTTGAGATACTTTTGAGATATTTGTTTTGAAAAACTGGTAACAAACTGTAGGTAAGCTATTTGAAAACTTGAAGTATTAAAAGTTATATAGAAAAATGCTATTTTTTCAAAATATTTATACAGAAAGTCACACAAAAATGACGTGACAGTGGTATTATTACAATTAAAAGTACTCATAATGGATGTTTTATTTTAAAGTGAATGACTCTTATCCAACCACTTCATTCTGGTAATAAATTATGTATAATTTGTTTTTATTTGTATAGCATTACTCAGTTACATATTTATTTTTTTAAATTCTAATTAGTATTTATTAAATTATTCATATAGGTTTCTTTATATATTTTTCATAGCTAGTCTATGAACATGGAGAAGTTCAAAAAAAAAAAAAAAAGGATTACTTACACTTTACACTAAATTTTACTTAAGTACCTTCACTTTTAATTGTTACAATTAAGTCTTTACACTTCTAATTTGTTGTAATGTTTACTTTTTATTTAGAAAAATTAATAAAATATTCTTACGTGATAACCACATAATCTCTTTCAAGGAACACATATGTAAAATTCACAAAGTCTAATTATATAATATACATTACAAAACTAATTACACACATAATTTTGAAGTGATTTGAGAGGAAGTTTTAGTAGATTATTAGGAAGACATAGGATTTTACATCTTTGCTCCTTAAAAAGGTAACGTATTTGTTATATGTGAATCTTTCGTCTAATTTTTAAAATAATTTAACAGAAGGTTGACATTATAACAATTTAAAATTGTAAAGGTTTAAATGTTATAATTGAAAGTAAAGGTCATAAAGTAAAATTTGACATAAAATACCAGGGTATAAAATATAATTAATCTAAAATTAAATTAATAATTATAAAGAGTTTCGTGAAACTTTAGAGAAATATTCGTGTGAAACGTGGTTTTATGGAAGAAACTAATTCAAAGTAAATATTTCATTATTGTCACTCACTAATGGAGAAAAAGTAGTGGACTAGTGATTTGAACACGGCTTCCACTTTACATAGTGGTGGTCTTCCTTATTATAATAATTAGTAGTGTGTGATGCCTTGACTACATAGTCTACATGTAATCATATTGGCATGGAAATACCGTCTAATTTTGATCCACTGCTAAAAGTAAAATTTAACACAAGTGGATACCAAAACTCAACCCGTGCTTATGAAACTGAAAAAAAAAAATTAGGTATAATATGAAAAGTAATACTCATGACTATACGTCTTATTTTAATTCATGTATAATTAAAAATTTTCAGTATCAATAAATTAAAATTAAACTCATACTTAACATAGGCTGCTAAAAATTAACCCCTTCAAACTTTTCAAGACCGCCATTGTGAATTGTTAATATTTTTTTTTAGTTTCAATGACCATAATCTTTGGCCAAACCTAGAAGGATTTTTCCGTGAAGATTCAAAATTTACCAAACTTTGTTTGATTCTTGTCTCTTTCAAGTACGGAATAGTAAATAACTTTCTTTCTCAAATTTTAAGAGCATAAGCAGACACTTCTACCCTTGGGTCTAAAATTAAATTAACACTCTAATCATGGGTAAAGGAGTCTTTATGGCACATTGAAAATGACCAAATTGGTAGGGGAATATAATAGCTGGCTGAAGTTGACGGCACAGTCATCTTACATTTAGTCAACGTCCTGCGCTAATCTAAATCTCATCAATCTATGGTTAACGCGTAGAGAGTATTAATTGTATAGGGCTTAAAAATTAAGTGATCTTTAAGACAGCCAAATCTAGGTACACTACCCATTTACATTTCCCCGCGTCTAACTAATCTAAAGCTGTGTTTGGATTCTTTGGAACTTAAAGAAAGAGGGAGATAACGAAAAGAAAAGGGGAATTATAATTTTGTACCTCCAACGTTTCATATTTTAATGTCATTCTTTAGCTTTGATTTTTTTTTTTTAAATCCTTCAACTTTTAAAAGAAAGTTAATATGATCTAATAATTTAAAATAAGTTAAAAAAATTAAATATTAATTATATTTTGACCCTGTCAACTATTATTTAGTTTTACTTTATCTGCTAAACTAAAAGTCGTTATGTTTTTATCCCTGAACTATTAGAATTTAATTTCCTATTGACACTATTAATAAAAGAAACATATTTATCGCTCATAAAATTTTCAATCTCATACATTATAAGATTTCTTTTCTAGGGGCTAACAAATATGTAGTTTCAAAATTTTTCTTAATATTGGCAAGACCAATAATAGGTGGCTCACAAAAATAAGATTTTATAGATAATTTTAGCAATTTGTTTAAGAATTTCGAGATGGTTTATAGCATTTAACAGTCATGAAATTAATTTTTTCTCATTGTTTTCAGTTCAATGGAGTAACATGACATTAAGTTATAGTTTAGATGCCCAAAGCATAATTAATTTTTAATTTCTTTACCTATTTTAAAAAGTTAGACAACATTGACTTCCTTTTAAAAGTTAGAAAGCTTAAACAAAAGAAATCAATGTTAAGGGTGACATTGAAATCTGAGACAAAGTTGGAGGAACAAAATGATTGTTTATCAAAAAAAAATAATAATTTTTATTGGTAGCTCTTTTTGGTTTAAGGAAAAAGAAAAAAATTCAAGGAAAGAGCAAGATAAAGTTATTTTTCTTTTCACTTTTTTACTATTTTCTTCTCTCTTTTCAAAAAATAGGTATATGTTATTTTCTTTCCTATTTTTTTAAATCAAACAAGGAAAATCTGATCCGGAGTGGAGAGAGAGAGAGAGAGAGAGAGAGAGAGATTTCATTTGGCTTCTCAACCACAAATTCTAAATTATCTTGTCGGTAGAAGAGAGAAAATATTAATGTTGTCTTTGAATCTTCAATTTATTAAGAAGAGGAAAAAGTAACGAGAAAATAAAAGAAGAAAAAATGACACCGGGAAGCTAAATATCATGCTTTTGTTTGGTCGGGTGGAAAAATGACAAAAACATGAATGGATATTCATCCAAAAATCCAATTTTCTGTTTTGTTTCTCATAGAAAAATAATTAGGTATAAATAATTATAATTCTTTTTTAATTTTCTTTCCCTCAACAAATTCAAAATCTAAATGCACCGCAAAAGATTTTGAATTTATATAATATTCTAATACAGTACATGTTGAAGCAACTTTTACTTTATCCCTTAAAAGTCACAAATTCATGTTGCAGGGGCATTTAAGATATTCTGCAGGATTTTTGGTGTCTTTTTAATTTGTTCAGCATTTCACAAGAAGCTTATGTGAAAGGGAACAAGTGGAAAACCGAGGCGTGGCTTATTTTGTGATCTGGTGGCCTGTCCCGAGTGGCCCAATTGGTTGGACAATTAATCTTTGTTCGGCATTTCACGGGAAGCTTATGTGAAAGGGAACAAGTGGGTCAGACCAAAAAAAACAAGGCAACAAGTGGGAAACCGAGGCCTGGCTTTTTTTGTGATCTGGTGGCCCAATCTTTGTTCACCTCAAGATTAGAATAGGATCCGAACTTTATTTGTAGACTTAAGACGCCTTTCATTATTGAACCCAAACCCATCTTCGGCAAACAGGTTATTCACCATGGAATTCAATAAAATTTTCAAGCTATTGAGTGAGAAGTGATGGCCTCTGTCTCTCTCTCTCTCTCTGTATGTGTGTGTTGACTGTTGAGTCAAATTTGGTTGGATTAGAAAAATGAGAAGATAATAAGGACTTATGTGTTACAAAATCTATATTTTTGTTCGGTTACCCATTTGAAAATGATTATGAACAAATAATTTAATTTCTCATTCATTTTCTATTATCCTGACAAATTCTTTCTATTTTCTTGACAAATTTAATATTCAAATAAAACCTAACTGTATCGTCAAATTTATCCTTGTGCAATAGCTAGAGTGCTACCATGACATTTAAAACAAAAGACAAAAATTAGTGATTCAGTTCTTAATATCGTCCAACTTAGAAAGGGAAAAAGAAAAGAAAAAAGTACTAGGCTTGTTTTGGGAAAGGATTGGGGGATGTTCTGCTTTCTGTGGTAGTAATCAACATTACCCATCCCAAAACATAAATTAAATGGTCAAGGATTTCTTCCAAACCAAGCTGAAAGAATTCTCCTGTTCCATGTACGTGATAATATATTAAGCTATCACGAATTAAAACTGTGTTAGTAATCTATTTATATTCTTTTTAAATTTTAGGCACCAATCATGGGACTACAATATCTATAAAAGATATTTAAATACAAATAAATATAAATATATAAATATATGGTCAAATGGTATGCTGCCACATACAAATGGCAGGAGGAATTCCTCCAACCTAGGTCGGAGGAAATCTTTATCCTAAATTAAAATGTATAACACGTAGTTGGACCTATTTTTTACCTGCTTAAGCTTTTGGGACAAGCAGTATAATTAGACCGCTAGTTATGGAAGGTCTTGAATTTAAGTCATTCCATCTACATTTATTACCCCTTTCGGTTTGGTTTGTGCCATTGCACCCTAGTTTTGATTTTGCTACGTTCTATTTTATTTGTTTAGCTTTCCATTGAAGTTGCACGTAAAGAAGGGTGTGAAAGTGCCAAAACTTGATAAATATTGTTAGACTCATTTTCTATTATATTAATCGGTGACTTAGCAATACTATGTTACGAAGGAAGAAATCAACAGCAAAAATGTCGAACTTATGCAAAATTTAGCATGCTTAACAACCACCTCAGCATCACTACTGCCTGAACTTGGTTGAAATCATGAATGTTCGATGCCCTCTTAATCCTACAAAGTTTTTCCAAGAAGAAATGCCTCTTGGGTCTGTATTCTAGTTAAACGATGTCTAGATCATAAATCCAAGCTTTGCTTCACTATAAGTTTTTGTTGTCTGGACTAGGATGTTTTCAATGCTTTTTATCCAAATGAAACTGAAAAAATTATTTGCGATGGTTTGGTTTTGTAAAATTTCCACCATATCTAAGGTTTTGAATTCTCTAAAATAAGTTATTGCTAAGGGTGTCAAAGGCTCTTCTAGACTGTAGTTTAAGAGAGCCCAACCTAACTCTTATTTTTTATGTCCAAACTTTTTAATATTTAAATTTAGTCCATCTCAATAGTGTCAACTCATCCATTTCTATTGTTCAGTCTAACACCTTTTATTCTATTACTTAGCCCAATTACTTAATACAGCCTATTTCAATCTTAATTCTTAAATCCAATAAAAACTAAATTAATTAATTAATCATTAAAAAAGTACCCTAGGAGAGAGATAGAGCTGCAGTCTAACCATTAAAAAAATTATTTAACAGGCTTTATGCTGTTGTTCTCTAATTATAATTTTTTTATTAATTTTTGAAAGGAAAAAAAAACCATTTTACCCCATTAAATTAGGTTTTGCCCTCACACTTTTTTTCCATAGTACAAACCCAAGAGAGAGAGAGAGAGAGAGAGAGAGAGAGAGAGAAGCAGACTCCCTTGGCCTTCGGACACAACTTCGAAAAATAACTTTTTGAACCTATCGATTCAGATTCGATAATAGATGATTTTTAATCCATGAAGAACCTTGGAGCACAACTTCAATAGGTACTTTTCTTTGAATTTTTGCGAAGATTTGCCTATTTATATACACTTTTGCTACATATTAGTTGTAAAATTATTTGGTCTGTATAACTTTTGCATATACATCTTCTATAAATTTTTTTTTTTTTGTAATTTATTAAATTTGGACATAGCTCAAGACAAATCAAAATTCTGGCTCCACCCTTGGTTATTGCAGTCATTATGATCAGCCACTTATAAAGAAGAAGAAGAAGAAGACGACCACAATACACAATGTTTGGTAGGAAATAGTGCTGAAAGCTTGTTTGGTTTGTGGTTCTAGGAAAGTTATTTAGAAAATTGAATTAAAAAGAAACTTTATAAAGAACACTCCATATTAATATACTCACTTCTATGTGTTTTGTATAAATATGGGTTTGATTTTCTCTTTCTCATAAAAGGAAAAAAAACAAAAATAGAAACTCAAGTTTTCTGAAGACACTCAATTTTTTTAGAAATAACTTTAAATTGTTCTCTAAATTCTTGAAAACTATTTTCATGCAAAAATGAAAACATCATAAAAAACAATGGTGTTTCAGAACTTTTCATTATTTTTGTTTGTGGATTACGAGAAATGAAAACAAAAAATTAAATTGAAGATTTTGTATACAAGACCAAACAAGCGATTAACATAAAATGAGTTTTACGACACATTCAATTTATTTACATATTTTACTTCACAAAAACGTGTCAAGACTCACAGATAAACATCACATCCCAAAATATTCACAGGATTTTTGTGAGCAACAATTTGCAATGTGCAATGAACACATTTTGCTTTGGCATTGCAAAGAAAGTGTGACCCATGTGATGGGACAAAAACCCAACTCTAGCTTTTGACAGTTCTAACACATGAAAACCTCTCCTTATGCAAAGAAATTGAAGCATATCATGATCGCAAAGATTCAAAGAAAGAAAAAAAAAAAAAAAACCTAGTTTCATGTCCTTCACTGAATTTTCCAACTTTATAGTCTGTTTCATGGTTCTATATCTCAGTAATTGACTTCACATGTCTGCTTATTCCATTTCATGTTTACCTAGTAGATAGGAGTGCACAAAAGACATGAGAGACCTGAGAACCTAACCAATCGATATTCATGAGTTCATTTGGTAAGTCACTCTCGCACGGGTCAATGAGATTCGTAAATTTTGTAATCATAATACAAATTGAGAAAGTGACTTACCCATAGTGCAAATTAAAGAAGTTTCTACATTTGTGTTGCACAAACTATACGAACAACTTTAATTATTATGAGCATGTGGAGTTATACATGATGCGATTTGGATTTTTATACCTAATTAGAACAAAAATGGAAAGGAAATTCAAAATTTATTTCAATCTCTAATAAAAGTGGAAACGTAAACTCAAAAGGAATGGTTTTTGATGCCGTGTTCTTTTTTTTTTGGGCTAATATGTAAGGCATATTAATCTTTCCTTTAATTTAAATTTCAATCCGTAGCCACAAAGAAAAAAGCACCACACTTAAATTATGTATTGGACATGAATAACCAAAAAAAAGAGGTTTAAAGCTAGCTTAAATTAGCTTGTGATGTTAAAAACTTAATGTTGCAGTAACTTTAGAAAAGTGAAGGTTCAACTTATAGTGTAGTGTTATAGACAATTATATGAATTTGTTTGACTATAGTATTTAAGTTAATGGTCTAAAATTCCCAAGGATTGAAATTTTTATGTAAGATAAGAAAGGTTGATTATTCGATACATAAGAATATTTAGTGTCGGACTAAAATTTTGTATTTCATTTTTTTTTTGGAGATAATTATCTATATATAGTTTGTTAAGTAAGATGCATATAGATGATAATGATAAGAGTTGAGTGGTTGTGTTTCAAAAGTTATTTTTTTTATATTAGAACGTAAGTCAAAATGCATGAAGTAAGATTAGGATGAAAGTCCATGATATTACAAACATGCATGCCCATATACTTATCTTGGAGATGACTTACAACGATCAAAAATAATAAATGATAACTAACCAACAACAATTTTAATCTATATATTAAAAACCCATTTCCGGAATTGATAGATCTAAATAAAATCTAGTAATAGCCCAAAAGCCTTGATTACAAAGAACAAACATAATTTATTAAATTAGAAATAATTATTGAAAATTGATTATATACATGTAGAGATCCATTTTCTAAGCAATCAAATGAATGGTAGGAAAAACCCTCCATCAAAAAGTATCAGCATTACACAAAGATCCAGGCGTACATAGATGGCGTTCTTTGATGATGGTGTCAATACACTCATGTTTAGACCTTTCAACCATCATGTGATGAGTCGTAATGCTTTCTCATGTTTGATACTATAAAAAAAAATTTTAAAAAAGCACACACACAATACACAATTTAGAAAATAAACAAAAATTTTAGAATAACTGTCTTACATAATAAAAAAATACAAAATATTAAAAAAACAAATATTGAAATACTAAAAGCCGACGGATCTCACCGAGCTTTGGACTTGAAAGAAGTGAGAAAAATAAACACAACTCACAATCCGTAATATTTGAAGGGAGATGAGAAGAAACAATGATAAAAATAAAAATAAAAAGAAAACCTTATAACGTAACAATGGTAGTGGCTAACCCAACTAGGGTGTTATTATGTTTGAGAGAGTAACTTGCAACTAGTATAGCATTTAACAACAATGGTAAATGTTTTGTATATTTTTTTTCCATTCACTTGAGTTTTCACTATTGTAAGAGAGTAAAGTCTTGATTCATTTTTTTTCAAAATTTTGAATTTAAAAAATACAAAAATACAAATGTCCTATTTAATTAATATAATAATATTTTTTTGAATTGTCTCCTTTTTAATATGAAAACTTTAAAAGTCATTTGAGACTTAAGAGGCCTTTCATTATTGAACCCAAACCCATCTTCGGCAAAGAGGTTATTCACCATGGAATTCAATAAAATTTCCAAGCTATTGAGTGAGAAGAGATGGATTTTCTCTCTCTCTCTCTCTCTCTCTCTCTGTGTGTTAACTGTTGAGTCAAATTTGATTGGATTAGAAAAATGAGAAGATAATAAGCACTTATGTGTTACAAAATCTATAATTTTGTTTGGTAATCCATTTAAAAATGATTATGAACAAGTAATTTCATTTCTCATTCAATTTCTATTCTCTTAACAAATTTAAGATCCAAATATAACCTAACTGTATTATCAAATTTATCCTTGTCCAATAATTAATTTATCCTTGTGCAATAGTTAAAGCGCTATCATGACATTTAAAACAAAAGACAAAAATTAGTGATTCAGTTCTTAATATCGGCCAACTTAAAATGGAAAAAAGAAAAAGTGCTAGGCCCTTGGAAGTGTTCTGTTCAAAGTTGAAACGGTTCCCATTATTTCAGAGGCACATAAAGCTACCATATACATACATAGATCTATATGTATATAGGCAGAGGCTTTGCTTCCTATTACAGCGAAGGCATCCCAACCAATGTTTAACTTTTCCTCTCCATGAAGGAAAGTGACAATCAAGATGCAACCAGTTTCAATTGGTCACACTCTATATAGTTAATGAGAAACGCAATTAGTTGCAATTGGTCACAACCAGTACGGTCAATGAGAATTGATTCATGTATTGTACATAACACAGGAAAGCTCCTAATCATATTTTTACAATTTGGCTTCAAGTAACTCCTATTGTTACATCAAACTAAGAAATCCATATTACTTGCAAAACTTCGCTATGCATTATTAACTAGGCCTGCTAATGGATCAGGTCCGATCTAGATCCAACTAGACCTGGTTCCGATCCGATTCAAAAATCTCAAAACGAATTTAGTGGATCAGATTCAATAATCTCATACCCAACTCATAATAATCTGATACCCAATCTGATCCATATTATTATTATTATTATTATTATTATTATTATTTAGGATTGAGGGCTGTTCTGCTTTCTATCATAGTAGAAATCAACATCACCCATCCAAAAATATAAATTAAAATGTATAACACATAGTTGGACCCATTTCTTACCTGCTTAAGCTTTTGGAACAATCAGTATAATCAGACCACTGGTTATGAAAGGTCTTGAATTTAAGTCATTCCATCCACATTTATTATCCCTTTGGGTTTGTTTTGTGCCATTGCACTCTGGTTCTAATTTTGTTACATTCTATTCTATTTGTTTAGCTTTCCACCTGTAAGTGAAGTTGCACGTAAAGGAGAGTGTAAAAGTGCAAAACCTTGATATATATTGTTAGCCTCATTTTCTATTATATTACGCTTTAGGGATAATCGGTGACTTAGCAATACTAGGTTACTAAGGAAGAAATCAACAGCAGAAAGGTTGAACTTGTGCAAATTTAGCATGCTTAACAACCACCTCAGCATCACTACAGCCTGAACTTGGTTGAAATCATGAATGTTCGATCTTCCAATTAATCCTACAAAGTTTTTCCAAGAAGAAATGCCTGTTGGGTGAGTATTTTAGTTAAACGATGAGTAGATCATAAATCCAAGCTTTGCTTCACTATAAGTTTTTGTTGTCTGGACTAGGATGTTTTCAATGCTTTTTATCCAAATGAAACTGAAAAGATGATTTGCAATGGTTTGGTTTGTAAAATTTCCACCATATCTAAGGCTTTGGATTCTCTAAAATAAGTTATTGCAGTTATTATGATCAGCCACTTATAAATTACCCAATAAGAAGAAGAAGAAGACAATACACAATGTTTAGTAGGAAACAGGGCTGAAAGTTTGTTCGGTTTGCTGTTCCAAAAAAAGTTATTTATAAAATTGAATTAAAAAGAAACAATATAAAGAACACTCCATAATAATATACTCACTTCTATATGTTTTGTATAAATATTGATTTTCTCTTTCTCATAAAAAGAAGGGAAAAAAAACAAAAACAAAAACAAAAACTCAAGTTTTCTGATGACACTCAAGTTTTTTAGAAAAAGCTTTAAATTGTTCCCTAAATTATCAAAAGCCAAAAATAAAAACGACATAAAAAAAACAATGGTGTTTCAGAACTTTTCATTGTTTTTGTTTGTGGAATACGAAAAACGAAAACAATAAATAAAATTGAAGATTTTGTAAACAAGACCAAACAAGCGATTAACATAAAATGAGTTTTAGTGACACATTAAATGTATTTACATATTTTACTTCAAAAAAACGTGTCAAGACTCACGTATGCACATCACATCCCAAAATATTTACTGGATTTTTATGACCAACAATTTGCAATGTGCAATCAACACATTTTTGCTTTGGCATTGCAAAGAAAGTGTGACCCATGTGATGGGACAAAAACCCAACACTAGCTTTGACAGTTCTAACACGTGAGAAAACCTCTCTCTATGCAAAGAAATTGAAGCATGTCATGATTGCAAAGATTCAAAGAAAGAAAAAAAAAAACCTATGTTCATGCCCTTCACTGAATTTTTCAACTTTATAGTCTGTTTGAAGGTTCTATATCTCAGTAACTAACTTCGCATGTTTGCCTAGTCCATTTCATATCTACTTAGTAGGTAGGAGTGCACAAAAGATATGAAAGATCCAAAAACCTAACCAATCGATACTCATGAGTTCATTTGGTAAGTCACTCTCGCACGGGTCAATGAGATCCGTAAATTTTGTAGTCATAATACAAATTGAGAAAGTGACTTACTCATAGTACAAATTAAAGAAGTTTCTACATTTGTGTTGCGCAAACTATACGAACAACTTTAATTATTATGAGCATGTGGAGTTATACATGATGTGATTTGGATTTTTACACCTAATCAAAACAAAAATGGAAAGGAAATTCAAATTTTATTTCACTCCCAAATAAAAGTGGAAACGTAAACTCAAAAGGAATGGTTTTTGATGCCGCGTTCTTTTTTTTTTTGGTAATAGGTAAGGCTTATTAATCTTTCCTTTAAGTTAAATTTCAATCCTGACCCACAAATAAAAAAAGCACCACACTTAAATTATGTATTGGACATGAATAACAACAAAAAAAAAAAAAAAAAAGAGGTTTAAAGCTGGCTTAAATTAGCTTGTGATGTTAATGTTGCAATAACTTTAGAAAAGTAAAGGTTCAACATGTAGTGTAGTGTTATAGAAAATTATATGGATTTGTTTGACAATGTATTTAAGTAAATAGTCTAAAATTCCCAAAAATTAAAATTTTTATGTAAGTTAAGAAAGGTTGATTATTTGATAGATAATAAGAATATTTAGTGTTGGATTAAAATTTCCCATTTCATTTTTTTGGAGATAATTATCTATAATTAGATGCTTATAGATGACAATGATAAGAGTTGAGTGGTTGTGTTTCAAAAGTTATTTTCTTATATAAGAATGCAAGTCAAAATGCATGAAGTGAGATTCAGATGAAAGTCCATGACATTACAAACGTGCACGCCCATATACTTATCTTGGAGATGACTTACGACGATCGAAAGTAATAAATGATAATTAACCAACAATAATTTTAATATACATATTAAAAACCCATTTTCGGAATTGGTAGATCTAAATAAAATCAAGCAATAGCCCAAAAACCTTGATTGCAAAGAACAAACACAATTTATTAAATTACAAATAATTATTGCAAATTGATTATATACATGTAGAGATCCATTTTCTAAGCAATCAAATGAATGGTAGGAAAAACCCTCCATCAAAAAGTATCAGCACTACCCAAAGATCAAGGCGTATTTAGATGGCTTTCTTTGATGATCAAAGTTCAGTGTCAATACGCTCGTGTTCAGACCCTTCAGTGACCGTGTGATGAGTTGTAATGCTACTTTCTCATGTTTGGCGCTTAAAATAAAAATAAAAACACAATACACTATTTAGAAAATAAACAAAAATTTCAGAATAACTGTCTTACATAATAAAATAAAAATAATAATAATAAACAAATATTAAAATACTAAAAGCCGACTGATCTCACCCAGCTTTGGACTTAGAAGAGGTGAGAGAAATAAACACTAAAACACACAATCCGTAATATTTGAAGGGAGATGTGAAGAAACAATAATAAAAAAAAAATTTTAAAAAAACCTTAAATCGAGACAATGGTAGTGGCTAACCCAGTTATGACGTTATTATATTTGAGAGAGTAACCTACAATTAGTATAGCATTTAACAACAATGGTAAATGTTTTGTACAGTTTTTTCCATTCACTTGAGTTTTCACTATTGTAACAGAGCAAAGTCTTGATTCATTTTTCTCAAACTTTTTAATTTCAAAATACAAAAATATAAATGTTCTATTTAATTAATATAATAATATTTTTTTGGATTGTCACCCTTTTAACGTGAAAACTTTAAAAGTCATTTAAGATAATTAAATATATTAAATCTAAATATCAATATGTCATCATGAATTCTTTATAATCAATATGATAGCCAAATCTAACAATCTATTTGAATTTTTACAAATAATGATTTTTTCAAAGCATTTTAACTTTATATATTTGTGATTTTTTGTGAATTAGATTTACTCAAACTTAATAAAAATGATATTAAGGAAGGTTAACAATCCTATAAAATAAAGATTAATGGAGAAGATAGACTGCTTTTGCTTTGTTTGTTATGATTTTTTAATATATATTTCAATATGGTTGAGATGCTATATATATGCTTAAATACAAATTCATTAAAAATAGACCCACTACATATAGATCATATAGATAACAAAAAAGAAATAATTGATAGAATATACAAATGAAAAAAGGTTAGTAGTATTTCGTTGCTATAAACAAATAATGATTTTTCCTAATTCATTTATTCAATTATATTAAAAAATTACCAAAAAAAAAAGAAAAATTTCTAGAAAATCTGATACAGTTAAAATATATAAAATTTTCATTAAGTAGTTTTACACAAGTACGTTATTTAAGCATGGAATCAAAAGGTTTATGCATACTTATTTTAATTACCTTATGAAAATTCAATTAATCTCATTTCATTATTAATCATAGGTTTTAATCATATTATTACATCTAATTTAGGTTTATAAACATATTTAGAAAATATTATATCCAAAAATTTTCTATAGATCAGATAGGGAAACCTCATGTTGTTTGGGCACATGGTAATTTTTGAAATTATCTATGTTTAAAGAGTCGATACAAAGAAGGGAACAAAAATAAAACATAACTTTAACAGAGACATGTGGATATTTAAATTTTAATACATGACTTAGTTAGTATATTGCTAGCTATATTTGTACATTTTATTTGAAAAAGAAAGTAAGAATAAAAAGAATAAAAAATTACATTATAGGTATATTCATTTTATTTTATTCAATATATTTAATTTTATTTTTCTTGTAAAATTTTTTGGGAGATGTGATTTGATATAGTAAAATAAATGACAAAATGCTAATAACTTAACAACATGTGTCATTTCTATTTTAAAAAGTTAAGGAAAGATTTTCAATAAAGGATCATAATTAAAGGAAATTTGAAAATCCTACTCTATCAATTGATTGATTGTTTCCAAAAAGTTTAGAAGAGATAAACAAAAATTTAGATAAAATTAATAATAGTATGACACAAGTATTTTGTATTTTTAGAAAATTAAAATTTTGAGAAAAATGGAGTGAAACTTTCAATTCAAAGACCTCCTAACAAATATAAAATATTAAATTTATCCTTCTAAAAATAGAAAGTAAATGGATTTGAGTACGAAATTTCACATTTCTTAATTAAATAAAGATCCTGCTAAAATTATGAATGAGGAATTTTAAGAAAATTTAAAATAAGAATTCTAATATTCTTTTAAATTTATGTAAAAAAAAATTCTAAAATAACAGGAGACTTAACTATGTTTTGGTAAAAATTTACTAATCATGAATAAAAGATAAAAGTTTATATATTTTAATATTAGACCAACACTATTATAACACTTATAATTTTAATACTTAGAAATTTACAAATTAAGAAGATTAGATTGAGTCTTTCAATTTTAAAAACACAACAATGTACTGCCTTAATATGTAGTATAGATTTGTGTAAATATAATTCATCAAAAAATTCAAATGTAGATAAATATAAATTCAGCCAAAAACTAAATTGTAAGAAAACTAGAATGTTTTGGAAATGCATCATATTTTAGAAATTTAGAAAAATTATTAGATTTAGTTACTATATTGATTTTGAAGAACAATGACAACATATTTATGTAAATTTTGAATATTATCTTGAATATTCAAAGTTTTGATATTGAAAAAATGGCAAGTTAAAAAACATTGTCGTATTAATTAAATGACCAATAGATTCAGGACATGTATATTTTTTATATTAAATACAAAAACTAGAGAAAAATAAATCAAGACTTTTAAGCTTGATGACCTAACAACATATTACTATAATATATAGTAAGGATAGATAGCGGCAATGAGGCCCCTTTCACTGGGAAAGTCTCCTAACAACAGCGGTTTCGTCTTTGCGTAAGCTAATTGATGAACAAAGTTCCATAAGTTAATTAATCTTGGCAACTAATTAATATGCAACAGTTGCAGCCCTTCAAATTGTTTACTTAGACAGTACCCACAATATTTTTGCCATTTGGCATGACCCACAATACTAATTATTTACTCCGAAGTTTCAGCTTTGAACAATTTCCTTTGATCCAAACAGAAAATCCAGAGCCTTCCAGTCTGACATGAGAGAGAAAAGAGGATCACAATATATATTATTTTATATAGCAGGCCATATTCACAGTAGATTATCACTAAGAAAAAAATTAAGTATAGATACATCAATGAATGAACATCCATGCACTGCATCCAGTTGGGTGAAAGGTCTTGTGTTGAGTTTGTCAAAATCTAGATTTTCCTGCCTCCAAAAGAGAAGGGGGTTGTGCTGGAAAGGCATTTGTTGCAAAAAGTATCAAGGGTTCTTCCATGCTTGTGGGGCTTACTCCTGGTCCATGCTCAAGGCAAAGAGAAATAATTCAGACACCACTCTCTCTTAACAGGACATGGGCAACGTCTGTTTCGCTGGAGGAAATAAGGGGATAATAAATCTCGAGATTATAAAGTCAGTGGAGGGTAATTTTGCAACCTAACCTCCAATCCCGGATCTCCTCGGATTGCGTATCCCACCTTCACCAGAGTTTATGTAATCTGCTGCATACAGGATCAAAGGCCCCGACTTTTTTCTTTTCTTTTTTTTTTTTTCAAAATTACTAATCTAATTCCACAACTTTTTCTTACAAAACAAACACCGCTATAACTTTTAACAATGCTAGATTGCTAGTTGGGGAGAGAGCATGAGAGTCTCCCCACAAGTTGGCCTCTGAATATGCTGTACCCAACAAAAAAAGGATGATTAGCTTGAAAATAGAAAAGATTCCCTAGACTCTACTAGGAAAAACAAGGTAAGTTCTGTAGGGTTGATGTGCTTTCACATATTCCATCCTACATAGTGACATACATGATAGATCCAACTATATATATTCTGCAGCATTGAAACAAGGCCAAAACTCTCAAAGTGCTCTTCTTTTCTACATATTATATTCTCAAACATAATCTTCTCTAACATCTAGACAAATTATATAGACCAAGAGGCTGTCAAGCCAGTGTCTGTTGATACCCTTGACTAGCTAAGAGCAAACAGAGTCTTAGAGTCATTGAATAACCAAACTCTTCGCTTGGCTCTTTGTCTTGATTATGTCAAAACCTGATTAGGACTGCTAAGCCCACAGCGGCCCGTCAACTGCACTGCAGGCTCTAGACAAATTGTATATATTAGCGTAGCCGCCCAGATTAATGTTTAGTTAATCTAACACTATGTTTATCAAGAATTTAGTGATAGAAAAGAAATAAAAAATAAAAATATAAGGAAAAAAAAAAAGAAAAATTCGGATTCTCTTTCATCTCACATTTTTTTTCTTTATTTTTTTTTAATAAATTTAAATTCTAAACACAATGTAAAATTATTTAAATTATGGAAGGTGTGTCCTTTCATACCTCATGACTTGACACAAACTATGCGTTTGTTCACAGAATTGCACATGGCTGCTTTCACATGAAGAGGGTCTATCACAAACAGTCAAACACCACACATGCCAAAGGCAAAAGGGTCCATGTTCTCTGCTGCACTACGCGACAACTACTATGGATAGTGTTAGATCACTAAAATTATCTCAAAAGCTTAATCCGTTAAAAAATTGGCCCAGCAATGTATATATCGAGTCATGTAGACCCTGTGTCAGCACGTGGACGGCAAACCAAACCAACAGAAACAAAACAGAGTGCATGAACGTAGCGTACATTCATGCCGTGATACTTGAATTCAATATCTCACGTAACTAGAGGTCAGTTAGCTTGCTAAGTAACCAATTATCCTACAAGTTTAAGTTGTTAAAAAGTGAACGCAAGTATATATATCGAGCTAACACATAGGCCATTCAAGTCCTTCAAGAAAAGTACAGTAATGTCATGGTAAATAAAAATTATTCAGTGCACTTTGAAACATTATGTGGACTTGCTCGTAGATCCTCCTAATGGTGGGTGAATACTAACACATAATGATGACCCCAAAGTATTGTGTCGGGTAAAACAGGCAACGTGGTGCTCAAAAAACAGTAAATATCTTTTCCGTGACAAATTATAGGGGAAAAGGCACGAAAATGAGAAAGCAACGACATCTTTTAGCAAACTCCCTTGTTAGTAAATGTAAGAGGTATCCACCTTCATACCATTAAAATTTTCAGTTTTATTGGTAACAAGAGATTGTACTATAACTTCATTTAACATACAACAAGCAAAAACCCAAACGAAACCCAAATCAAATTGGTTATAAATCCCCTCTGGGAGAGGGAGGGAGGGGGGAAACCAAGATTGTGAATCCTATTGGTTTAAAAATTTGCTTAATAATTCCCTCTTATCTTGCTTTGGTCATAAACCGCCAAAACCTCAATGATAGATCGCCACAGTCCATTTTCATATCACCCCATGTGACCATTGCCCGACTCAAAACAGGCTATACAGACCGTCAAAAGCTCAATGATAGATTACCAATTAGCCACGTGCATGTTCTCCTCACCACCCATGTTCCATTATTCAACCTAAATAGGCCATAGAATACAACACCAGCTGTACGTTCAAGGATTCCTTGTCCATGGAATCCTCTCAAGTTCCATCTGGACTAACTTTATACCATGTTTGGAAATCGAATGAGGGAAATGAAAAAGATAAACTTACTTGTACGTATCCATTTTCCTATAGTTATCCAAATCCCATCCCCCCCGGCAAAAAAAAAAAAGAAAAGGTATGGAATTCACCTCTCATTTTATTTTCCTTCTCGTTTTTTCCGCTTTCCCAACGAAGTATTAGCTTTAGCTTGCGAGATTTCACCTCGTATGACAAGTGATTTTTTTCCCCTTTGTAATTGGTCCAAAATGATTTTGTAGATTTCCTGCCATCCTGCTAAGAATAGCCGGGATTTCTAGAAGATGTCATTTATTGCATGAGAAATAAAAAATATCAAAAATTCAAGTAGCTGAAGCTGAAGCATCTACGGACCAACATGGGCCTTCCCAAGATTTTGAAAATCTATTGGTATGGTATATATTTTTGGTATTTATAATGAAAAATGGTACATTACCCCCCTCCCCCCAACCCAAAATTCAAATCATGTTACTTTGCCGTTTAAAGTTCAAAATTTTTTGCTTAATTCTTATATATTTCTGAGTATTTATGATAAAAATAGCATATTAATCCCCCTAAAATATAAATAATTTTACCTTGTTCCCCTTTCAAAGTTTCTTCTAATTTTTTTACTCACATCAATATTTGCCATTAATCATCCAACTCAAGCTTAAATGTGAATGGTTCGTGCCACTAAAAATTTTTCCTGTGTCGACTCCCCTCTGCAAAATTTCTAAACCCGCCACTGCAGCTACAAATGAGTTAAACTTGTAGATGCAAGTCTTCTTCCATTTCTCTGAAGTAAGAACAAGAAGCCCATGAGCTTATTATCCTAGGTAGTTTTGAAAATTTGGTGGTTCTGAAGTTGGAGATCACTATGGATCAAATAAATATATAAAAATCACTTGCTTGAATATGAGACAACTAGAACCCAAGGTCAATATCCACCACATGGACTGAAGACAATAACAAGCATAACAGAATACAAACACTAGTTCAGTATATTACAATACCCTGACTGTGTACTCAAGGCATCTCAGAAAAGATTTACCCAATGCCCAGCATCAAATATATTACAATTAGTCAATCAAAAGCAACTGCACAACTAGCCATCAGTGCTTAAGTAAGCCTCAAAATTCATCAAAACCCTCATTTCAAGCAGTCCAGATCTTTCCAGCAACCAAACAAGAAGTACAGTTAATGGCAAAAACCAAATCTTTTTCGGGTTTTCTATTTCTAATGCATATAACCAAGCACGCTACAAGTCAAAATTCCTCTAACGGATTTTGATGAAACAAAAACAAATATAGTTCACTAACAATATAAGCCCCATTACAACAAACCCTAATTCCTAATCTAACTATGCTATAAAGGGAAAAAAAATTTAAAAAGATAAAGAGACTACAAACTCACCACTATCCTACTCTATATCCACAAGCTTCATTCACCACCATCACTCCGGGCTGCTTCTGCTTTCTCATTTCAACTATCTTCCGGTGAGAATTCGAATGCAATATGCTCGAAAACGTCGGGCTGCTCGCTGGGCGGTACTCGGGCACGAGTCGCCCTGACTTGTACCGCACCCCACAAGCGTTGCACAATGTTTTCGGTCCCATCGGACCTGCCCGCCATTGTGGGGTCTTCTCGGCCAGGCAATGCTGGCACCTTCTCCCAATTGTTGTAGTATTGGGTTGCGCTGTAGGCAATTCTTGTCTGGCATTCTTGACCTTTGCTTGGCTCCACCGCCAACATTGCTGACTAGGTAAGTCCGAAAACCAACGTCTCCGCCTCGATCTCCTCTTGCTCCGCGCTTTAACCGGGTAACGCAACGGAACTAAAATGTTGCCGGTGCAGCAGCTCGTGATGGTGCTGCTGTTGCTAGTGCTGGTGCTGGTGCTGTTTTCGAGCACAGATACCGGGCTCTGGTGGTTCAGGACTAAGCCAGGGTTGTCCGAGAGAATGTCCAAGCACGTCTCGACTGCCGGAAATGCGTCTTTGTTTGACAACCATTCCAGCTCTTCCTCCGCAAACTCCTAATTGTGGAAACAAAATGAATCAGCGCAAAACGCCTCAATATCCTGAGTTGACCCATCGAGTTAACTCACTCATTGATAAAACAAATTATGGTCCCCATGGGACAGGCCATGACACACCCGTCCTAATAACTCTTATTTAAAAATATATCGCCCACACATCATTCCAGTGTGATTTTCAGTCTAAATTTTTTTGAAAATAAGCATTTTTGCTTTACTCAATAGGTACCCATTTTCCTCTTCATTTTTTTTTTAACCTTGGGTGATGTTTGGCAGCAACTTTTTGAATAATAGCACCATGTTTTGCATCTTATAGAGCAAAGGGCACACAATAATGTGTAATTTGCCTTGGATACATAGAGGAGAATGACATGGACGGGCATTATTATAATTTCACATAATAGCACAAGGGAACAAAGCGACTTATGAGGTATGAGCATGCCAAATGGGAAATGTCACACAAGTCATTTATTTGTACAACTCAGCCAGTGTGACAAACAGGGCCCCCAGGCCTTGAAATCGTCGAAATACCAAAACTAACCTTCTAGAATCTACATGCATTCATTTATTCTCTATAGATTCAAAATATTTAGGGTTCCAAAGGACAAAAATGTCCTTGCCTAACAGGTCACCCAGAGAAGTTCAATCTTCATGTCATTACTAAAAAGCCCAGGATATCACGAGTAATATCAAAACTGCCATAGCCACCAAATGTCGGAAGGTTGAGTCGGAGAGACCTTATCTCGGACTCGGCCGAGTCACTACCCAACATCATCGACTCGGACCAGATAACTCGTACTAGCCGACTCATTGCATGGCCGAGTCACATCGTTTTGGCCCCCAAAGAACAACAGAAACACCCAGAATCGTCCGAGTCAAGCACAAACTCGGACAGAGTTCCAGGGCAAAGCCAAATGATGAAAGAAAATAGGGGATTTTAAAAACTTACAGGCAAAGAGAGGCTCTGATGATCATTTGGGTCTTGGCTACTGGGGTTGGAAGATTCCAAAGAAGAAGAACAAGGGGCTTTGAGTGTTTTGCTATCGTCATCGTCATCTTCCTCGCCGACGTCCAACGTGAAGTTCAGAAGGTCATCCACCATGAAACGCGCACCTGGGTTCAGAGTAGCCTCCATTTTCAGAGATATAGAGAGAGAAAGGAAAAGAAGATGAACGTTTAAAGGGTACGACCAGAAGGGTTTTCTTTAGAGAGAGAAAGAGGGTATCTATTGACACAGAGAGAGAGAGAGAGAGAGAGAGAGAGAGAGAGAGAGCAGGGGCTCTTTCCTCTCTCTTTCTTTTTTGGCTATACTATCAACAATAATGCCGCCGAGGGTTTTGGCTGGCAACGAGGGGATGTCGATTTTTGTGGGTGTTTTCCATTTACCTTTCCTTTTTCATTTTCAAACGTCTCATTGAGGCAATTATACCCTGCTTTACCGGCCTACGCGTTCTCTACCACACATTCCATCATTTGCCCTCTATGCATGTGTAAGTCTAATAATATCAAAAGACAGTTGACAGAGGGGGACCCACCGTAAATTGTTGCGCATGATCTTAGTAATAACACCAACCTTCTCAATTCTTATGACGAGGGTGATTTGATGGCTCATATCACCACTCTCACGTATCATAGCTGATAAATCATATCACGAATTACATGCATTACCCTACTACAAATTTTAAGCGTATAATGTCACCATTTCTCTTCCTAATATCACCCGGATAGAACGAACCTATGAAATTCTACTGTTTTTATGACTGGCTTTTGGCCTTCCCTGTACAACTTAGGTGGAGGACGAAGAAGGCCTCGGTCTCGAGGCTGAGCCAGTAATGAGATACATGTCTAAAATAACTACAATTCTAACTTTGTATCAAGACGTATAGGCTAAGGGATAGTTCCAGATGAACGCAAATTGTTTACCCCTATTTGTGTTCCTTTCTATGTTTCATACATTTTATTGAATCATGTCATTATTATTAATGCTTATTCTGTGCTTACATATTAGATTTAATAAATGTAACAAATAAAATATATAATAGGTAACAAACTAATGTAGGAATTCTTTTTAAATTATAACTTTTTCTAAATCAAAACTTTTTTCTCTAATCTAACGAAAACCTTAGGACTCTTCATCCTTTTTGTACGGCTAACCATTAAAGAGTAGCAAAGAAAAACTAAAAGTTTTGAAGGAAAAGTTTATACATACTGATTCATTTGATTTAGAGTACTAGGTAAGATTCATTACTTCTACCTCCTTTCTTATATATATATTAATGATTTTCAAGATGGCTCTAAACAAAAAATTATCCATTCACAATCTTTAGAATAAACTGCATACTATCTTATCATTTTTACATAATATTCTTTTTAGATAGTGTAAGTGGAATTTTTCGAGAAGGTTGGGGCGAACTCTCAAGCCCACGTGAATGAGTCAAAAATCTCTGCAAGAAAAGAAAGTTAAAATGGGTTAATCCTTGTTGGGCCAATCACACTCTAATGATTAAGTTAACAAACTTAATCGATATTAGAATGAATATAAGTTGTGTACGCTTGGAGTAAGTTGTCCATACCTAGCTCTCGAGGGTTCGGATATTTATAGTGTAATCGATGGAATGTTTCGCTCCTTGCCTACTAGCAGATCATCATGGCCTGCTGAGTAGGCATCATTGCATACCACCGATTGACCGTGTGCAGGGCTTGACTTACCGCCGCTGAGGATTCCGGCTGACCGAACGTACACGTCGACGTCTCGTGGGAAGCCGCTCGCGCATTTAATGCAGGTCAACTCTGCATTTAATGCACAAAGACTGCTAGCGGTTTGGGCTTGCCTTTCACGATTTGGGCCAAGGTTGGAAGGAGGTTGGCAGCTTGGGCCGAACCGTCCCTTAGCTCTGATTTGGGCCGCCAAGCAGCCTAACTGTAATTTGTGTAGATTGGGCCTCACCCAATTGGTTGGGTCGTGTGCTATTCCCCCACAATTGCCCTCAGCCTTTGTGTCGTTTTGACTTCCCAAACGGCCAAGGGCTATAATGGTTACCCGACCACGTGGACGATGGGGATTTTAAAAGATCCATTAATGGGGTGTCATCGAATTGACAGCCGATGCGATGTTTCGGCAGAGCATCATAATTACTGCCATTTTCTCGTGCACCAACCGACGGCTTTGATGTATATAAAAGAGTGATACCTTATCCAGTGGAAGGCACTTGGTTTTTCTTCGTCTTTCTATCTAGCGTGTGCATCACCTGTCTTGACACCCACCACTGTAAGTGTTTTTCAAGCCCACATATCTCTCGCTCTTCTCTTTGTTTCTTTTCCTGTGCTTCGACAGTTGTCTCCTGATGGCATCTCGTCTTTGAAGAATGCTAGATGGTCCGGCAGCCATTGCTGCGTTTAGAGCTAGGTTCGACATCCCGGATAAGATCGACTTAGAGCTTGTTGATCCCGAGGACCACCGTATGGGTGAGACCGAAAAAGCGGTGCCGTTTTTAAGAATTGCTATTGTAAAAGGGGGGCTTAGGTTTCCCCTTCATCCTTTTCTTCATAAGTTTATAGTAAAAAGTAAGGTGTCGCCCTCCCAGTTATCGTCGAACGTTTATAGGATCATCTTTGGTATGCTTGAAATTAATCAGCACTTGGGTGTGAACCTGGGGCTCGCCGAATTGGATTATTGCTATTCGCTTTGTAAGGTCGGGGGGAGTTCCAAAGTTTACCTCCGGGCTGTAGACAAGTCCAGAGAGTTAGTGAAGTGTCTTCCTTCCTCCAGGTAGGGCGTTGACGACTTTAGGGTGTGGGTAACCGGGCCCTGGGAGTTTGGCAACGTTCCTGAGAAGGAAAGGTTGGCGTTCCGATGCTCTAGAGTTCCCCTTGAAATAGGTTTGATGTCGACCTCTTATTCTGTGTGTCTCTTAATTTCTGATATGGATCCGACTCTAATTGTGGCATTTTGCAAAAAAGAAGGAGAAACGGTCGAAAGCACAAGACTGGCTTGTTAACTTTGCTGACCTGAACAAGGTTTTGGACTTTCTTGGTGAGGGTAGACTAAGGCACGTTGCTCGGACCGCGCACGTTTTGCTCGCCTACCTGCTTCGGTATTCAACCTTCACCGCCAATACGAGTGTCCCACAGAGTGTCCTTATGAGATTGGCGAAAGAAGGTGCTGAGGGAGATTTCGAAGAGATTTCCGTCGGCGTTGCTGTTGAAAGGGCTCGTGCCCCTACTGGTGTGACAGTTGCAGTTTCTCCTCCATCGGAGCCCGTTGTCGAAGAACAACGTGAAGCCCAATCAAAGTCAAACAGTTGGGCATCGAGTTCATCACTACTTACGGTCCCAGACCGCCGAGTTAGGATTCCAGTCAGAACCCACAGTCTACCCCATCTCCCAATGAAGAAGACAGTATGAGTTTGAGGGAGAGGATGTTTGTTGCTGCTGGCAAGCCGCTGAAAATGGCCGCCACGACTTCTGCCGATCCTCCATCTGCCAAACTAGTGACCGCACCCGTGGAGGAAGTCGCTCATGTTCAAAAGAGGCCGAAGACTCGGCAGCAAAAGAAAAGGGCCCCCGAGGTTACGGCACCGCCCTCGACTCCCAAGAAACCAAAGGGGAAGGGGGCGGTGGAGGAAAGCGGCGAGGTTGTCACAGTCACGCCGGATATTCTAGGGCGCCCTATGACCACCGTCGACTCAATGATTGACCAGACCGAAGTTGCTTTCGGCCTCATGAAGAGTGTTCTTCCGAGGAAGGACGTTGCCAAGATGGGCGCGGTGAGCAACGTAGGTGTCTTTATGGGGGCATTCCATGATTCCCTACTTATAAGTCAGCATTCATTTCAAATCCATTTGGAGGTTTCACATGTACTTGTTTTTTTAACAAACTTTTGTTTTTTGGAACAGGGTTGTCTGAATTATCTGGAAGCGATGACCCGCCACCAAAAACTTACTGAGGAGCACCACGAGCTCATCGAAGAGCACGGCCATTTGAAGGTGGAGTGGATCGAAGCCAACAAGGAACGGATCACCTTCAAAAAATAGGCCGAACAAGCATTTGTCGAACTTAAGATGGTGCAGGCGGATTATGAGAAGAGAGACAGGGAGGTGACAAACCTCCAGAAGAAATTCGATGTACAGTCCGTGGATCTGTACAAAGCAAGATCGGAGGTCGAGGCCCTCCAAGCTGAGGTGGCCAAGCTGAAGGCAGATGAGGAGGAGATATTGCAAAAAGGTGAAGAAAGGGGGGCCAATCGTCTGGCCATTGAGATAGTGGATCTGAGCTGCGTGACATTTCAGCAAGGCTGGAACAGTGCCCTTCATGTTGCTAAAGTGGACAAGTCCACCGATATTTAGCGCTTATGCCCGGATTACTTTGATACCACTGAAGACGGCACCATAGACCCAAAGAAGGTGATAGCCAATGTCAAGTACCAAAGACAACTCGCTCTGGAGGTTGCTGCCGAAAAGGAGAAGGCTGAGAAGGAGAAAGCTACTGCCAAACAGTCCAAGATTGCAGAACAGACCGCAGATTGCTCAGCGGAGACATCTGTGCAGCCAGGGGAGAAGTCGGCATAATGATTGTAGCTTTTCCTTCCTTTGAACATGTTTTTGTAACCAACAATGCTTACTTTTAATGAAAGCTTGTTTTGTCTCTTATCTTGACACTATTCACTCCCGAATCTGTTTGATGGTTTGAAATTCATTTATGTTGTAAGATTTTCTTCTTTGGCCGACCTGTCCAACTTGGACAGGACCAAGTTTTTACACTTGATTTTTTTGGCCTTCTTTGGCCGACTTGTCCAACTTGGACAGAACCAAGTTTTTACACTTGGTTTTTGTGGCCTTCTTTGGCCGACCTGTCCAACTTGGATAGGACCAAGTTTTTACACTTGGTTTTTGTGGCCTCCTAGAGTGCTCAGAGTAGATTTGTTTGAACAACTTCATTTTCTATTGATCTCATAAAATCTTTACACATTTGATGAGTTGTTGCATCATATGGGACTCTGCACTACTGGTAAAATTTCTTCAAGTTGTTCGTATTCCAAGGTCGAGGCAATTGTCTTCCCTCTTCAACAGTCTCCAATCGGTATCCGCCAAGGCCGACCTGGGATGTCATTCTGTAGGAACCCTCCCAGTTGGGTCCGAGTTTTCCATCTGCTGCGTTCTTAGTTGCCCCCAGTACTTTTCTTAAGACTAGGTCACCTGGAGCGAAGTTTCTTAGACGAACCCATTTGTTGTAGGAGCGTCTTAACTATCGCTGATATTCAGTAAGTCTGATTAAGGCAGCTTCCCTTTTTCTTCAGCGAGATCCGGATCCTTTGCCAACGTCTAGTCATTGAGCCCTATATTGAAGGCTACCGATCTGATAGTTGGTAGCCCTACCTCCAAAGGTATGACTGCTTCCACCCCGTATGCCAGAGAGAACGGGGTTTGGCCGGTAGACCTCCTTGGGGTTGTTCTATAGGACCACAGAACGCTGGGTAGCTCTTTCGTCCCCTTCCCTTTGGCTCTTTCCAGCCATTTTTTAATTCCATTAAGCATAATTTTGTTTGAAATCTCAGCCTGCCCATTGCATTGAGGATAGGCTGGTGTTGAGTAATAGTTCCTGATCCCAAGCCCTTCACAAAATGATCTGAACATATTGCCATCGAACTGGGTACCGTTATCTGAAACAATGGCACGATGGACGCTGAACCTTGTCACTATGCTTTTCCATGCGAACCTTTTAGCGTTGACCTCTCTGATGGTTGACAAAGGCTCCGCCTTTACCCATTTAGTGAAGTAGTCAGTCGCCACAATGAGGAACCTTTTATTACCTAGAACTTGGGGCAAAAGTCTGACTATGTCCAGTCCCCATTAAGCGAAAGGCCACGGATTGGTAATGGTAGAGAGATCTTCAGCTGGCTGGTGGATGATAGGAGAGTACCTCTGACATTTGTCACACTTTAATACGTACTGGGCTGCATCTTTCTTTTGAGATAGCCACCAGTATCCTTTTGAGATAGCTCGGTGCGCTACCAATCTTCCGCCGACATGGCTTTCACATATTCCTTCATGGATCTCGAATACGACGCCTTGTACTTTATCTGGATGGACGCAGTGCAAGTATGGACCCGTGAAGGAACGACTGTAAAGCTCCTTGTTTGGTGACAGCCAATACCTGAGAGTTGCATGTTTGATTCGTCGAGCTTCATTCTTGTCCTCTAGTAGTTCGTCTTTGTCAAGGTAGGAGATAATTGGGTCCATCCAGGATGGTCCCAACTGTTCTACAGCCAGTGCTTGCTCTTCTTCCTGAAAAATACTTGGCCTGGCCAGAGTTTCCACGTTGATTGTCCTTTTTGACCCCAACTTCAGGGCTGTTGCTAATGTCTCCAGAGCATCCGCATGTGAGTTATTGTCCCTACTGATCTGTCGAAGCTTGTAACTGTTGAATTTGCCAAGCATTTCCTTGGCTTTAGCTAGGTACTGCATCATTCTATCATTCTTTGCTGCGTATTCTCCCATGATCTGGTTGACAACAAGTAAGGAATCCGAATAAATGATGATCTCAAGAATTCTGAGTTCAATAGCTCGGCGTATTCCGACAAGCAAGGCCTCGTATTCAGACTTATTGTTGGAGGCAGCGAACTCGAGCTTGATAACTTGCTCGATGGTCAGACAGTCTAGTGTAATGAGTACTATGCCTGATCCTGCCCCCCGGTCATTGGAAGCTCCATCAACATAGAGTTGTCAATGATCAGTCTTTTCCCAAAGATCCAGAGGGAGGTCATCGTGTGGTTGGGCAGGCACTTATGTTTGGGTGGTATCTAGTGGCAATTTAACGGAGAATTTGGCAACGAAATCTGCAAGGACCTGCCCTTTCACAACCGATCTAGATTGGAACTTGATATAAAACTCCCCCAATTCCACAACCCATTTTGCCAATCTTCCAGAGAAGTCGACCCTTCTGAGAAGAGGTTTGAGCTGGTGGTCCGTGAGGACGTAGCTGGTGTGAGCTCTAAAGTAGTGCACCAACTTATGGGATGCGACTACCAGTGCAAGCGCCATTTTTCGAGGGGTAAGTATCTACTCTCTACCCTGAGAAATGTCTTGCTGACATAGTAAACAGGTAACTGTTGCCGATCTTGTTACCTGAATAGTACGGCGCTCATTGCATGCTCCGACACCGTGAGGTAGAGAAAGAGTTCCTCATGCTATAGTGGGGTGGAAAGCAAGGGTGGTTGGGTCAAGTATTTCTTCAAATCACTAAGAGCTAAGTCACATTCTAAAGTCCATTTGAACTGTTCTCAGTTCTTGAGAAGCTGGAAGAATGGTCAGCATCTATCTAATGATCGGCTGATGAACCTGTTGAGCGCTGCGGCCATTCCAGTTAACTTTTATACCTCTTTGGCATTTTTCAGAGCTTGAATGCTCTGGATCGCACTGATCTGCCGCAGATCCACCTCAATGCCCCGATATGTAACCAAGAACCACAGAAATTTGCCCGAGCTGACTCCGAAGACGCATTTTGAAGCATTCAGCCTCATTTTGTACTCCTTTAGGATCCAGAATACCTCTTTTAGATCCTCTAGATGAGAGTTGTTAAGTTTTCTTTTCACCACCATATCGTCGATGTAAACCTCGACAGTACTACCGAGCTGCTTTTTGAACATCTTTATGACCAACCGCTGGTATGTGGCCCCGACGTTCTTCAGACCAAAGGGCATGACCTTGTAGCAAAAGATACCCCTTGGAGTGCTAAATGCCGTCTTTTCCTGATCGTCAAGGTGGAGGGGAATCTAGTGGTACCCTCGATAAGCATCTAAGAAACTCATTCTCCCAAAACCAGCTGTTGCATCCACAAGCTGGTGTGGGGAGGGGGAATGGGTCCTTGAGGCATGTTTTGTTAAGATCAATGAAGTCCACACAGACCCTCCACTTACCGTCCTTCTTTTTCGCCACCACTATGTTTGAAAGCCAGCTCGGGTAGTTGATTTCCCAAATTGCCCCTGCTTCCAAAAGCCTTTCTGTTTTTTCAATAACAGCGTCCACATACTAGGTTGCCGCCCTTCTTCCTTTTTGAACCACAGGTCGACATTTTGGGTCAACATTTAGCCGATGATAGGCAACGTCGGCATCGATTCCTAGCATGTCATAAGGGGTCTAGGCGAACACTTCCAGGTAACTTGTTAATAACTTGATCAAAGATTGTTCCTCCCTTTTGGACAAAGAGGTGCCGATGACGAAGTACTTATCTCCCTACCGATCAATGTATATCTTCTTTAGATCCTCCACGGCTTTATTCTCAGGCGTTTATCCCACATCGTCGATAGTTGGGGTGTCTTCATGCAGCTCCATCATTTGCACATTTTTAGCCTTTGTCTTGGTTGTGCATACTGTTAGAAAACACTGTTTGGCAACCACTTGGTCTCCACTTATCTCCCCCACTTCATCAGGGGTCGGAAATTTGATCAGTTAATGGTAGGAAGAAGGAATGGCCTTCATAAGGTGTAACCAAGTTCGTCTCATGATGGCATTGTAGGGGAAGGGCATGTTGACTATCAGGGATTCTGTTTGCAATGTGATTCCTTTGGCAGTTACTAGAACCGTTACCTTTCCCATGGGCCAAACTGGATCTGAGCTGAATCTGACCAGTGGGTTGAGTGATGGCTGGAGGTCAGACTCTTTGAGTTCCAGTTTCTTGAACAAGCTGTAGTACATGACTTCGGATGAACTTCCTTGGTCAATGAACAATCTTTTTACTTCACAGTACACCATTCTCAGTGTTACAACCAAGGCGTCATTGTGTGGAGCCTGTACCCCCACGAGATCTTCATCGATGAAGGTAATGGACGTATGGCATTCGCCGACTTTAACTTTCCTGCTCAGTGGTTGTATCTGCATTACTTCCCTTAAGTGTGCAGCCTTCTGTATCTCGGCCTGATATCTATGTGGGTCAACGGTTCCTGACTCAGCCGAACCGTGCAACACATTGATTACTTAGACCGGTCTTACTTCTATCTCCTTCTGGGCTGTGTCTTCCACCCGCGGTTACTCGGCTTCGTTCCTCGTCTTGTCTCGATCAATGAATTGGTCGAGATGGCCAACCTTGCCCAAATCTTCCAAATGGGTTTTGAGATGCCAACATTGTTCCGTTTTGTGTCCCTTCTTGCAGTGGTAGGAACAGAATCTCTTCTGATCTCGAGTCGCTGGGTCCCCTTCTAACTTTGGTGGCCACTTAAAAAATGGCTTATCACGGATCTGGGGCAAGATTTTATAGATGGGGTCTTTAAAAACTGTATAGACCCCCTCACTCACCCTTTTTCCCCGGTTGTTACCTTCTGATCAGGGTTTCTTGGCATCCTTCTTGCTTGTTTTGTTGGCAACAGTGCCGACCCTTGCCGAACTTGGCTGGGGCATATTTTCATCCAATCGTGCATAGGGCTCGATTCTCAGCATCAACTCCTGTATTGTGAGGGTTGGTTTCTTCATCAAGGACTGTCGCAAACGATGCTCTCTGGGAAGTCCAATTTTGAACTGGGTCATAGCCAGTTAGTTGCTCACTGCACTCGTCAGTTTCATTGTAAGTCTCCCAGTAGCGTTGTGTGTATACCTGCAATCCTTCCCCTTCTTCTTTCCATAAGGTCAGTAAAAAATACCTCCTTTGGCTGCAGGCTATTCGCTATGAAACGAACGGTGAACAACTCGGCAAGTTGCCTCCAGTTTGACACGGATTTAGATGACAACTTATCGAACTATCGTAAGGCCACACTTCCCAAACTGGAGGGAAAGATTCAGCACATCAACATTTAGTCACCGCACCATACTACCGTTAGATGTTTGTAATGCCGAACATGGTTAACCGGGTCGGCCTTCCCATCGTATAGAGTGAACTTTGGTGGGGTGAATTTTTAAGGAATTGTGTGGGACTCAATCTCCTCTGTGAGTAGCGAGGATGTGATTTGGTCTAAGGCCTTCTTAACCACGTCGTGGGCTGTGTGCTCCTTAGTTTGTTGCTTCCTATCTTCCCCGTTTTTTGTTGTACCATTTATCCCAATCTTTTTTCTGCTAATCGCCCTCCATATGCTCGTCATTTGGCGGGGTTTCACTCCTTCCTCTCCGTCGATCTTTCCGCCTGTTGTCACAACGCCCGGTACTAGAGGTGTAGCTCCTTCTTACCTGCGGCGCTGAATCGTCCCTGCCATGCGCCAGCAATCTGCTCCTAGTTAGGGGACCTTTCTCTCCGACGCCCATCTCTTCCAGAGATTGCCTCCCTCATGACCCGAACTTGGGAGGTGAGGTAGGTAATCTCTTCGTCGCGCCGCCAACTTTCCCTCTTTGCCGCACGAAGTGTGTCTTCACTTGGGACTCGCCCACTGGAGGGTGATGAGGCAAGGTCCTAGTGGTGGTTTCTATGGAAGTTTCTGTCCCTGACATAGTCTGTATTCCTCTGCATTTCGTCTGGCGCTTCTTGGTGGCTTTCAGCATGGGTCTGTATTTCCGACCTTAGTGTTCTTCTGTTGGGAATTTATACTAAAAGACATGCTTTGTGTAATGACTTTAGTATATATTAATAAATTAGTTATTCTATTTTAATGAGAATCTATGTGAGAAATGTTTGCATTGCGTTATTTATTTAATGATTATGCATGTGTGTCTCTTATTCTATGTAGTAGATAATTTGGTGTGTAGAGTATGACTTACATATGGAAGATCATATCATCGGTTCTTATGGAATATAAGTTTATCGTTAACAGTCTTAGATGGAAATGGACACACCATCAGTAGGACTGTAGTACAAGGTTTTAATAAGTCTGTCTTAACTATGGGGAATGGTATAGTTCTAACTCCTTGCACTAGTACACTTTGTGTGTATTGAACAAGACCGTGTTAAGGTAATTGTTTTTATACTGACTATATAAAACAATTAATACCTCATGATTATTATGAGTGCTTATGCTCTTAATCCTAATATAATAAATAGACACGTGCATGTAGTATTTATTGTTTTGATTCACAGAAGAGTGAGATCCTTTGTGGATCAATAAACTCAGTGAGTTGAACAATAGCATTACGTGTATGGTAAATATTTATTATTAATGGAATCCACGTCCCCGTATAGAGATTGATGATACCCCCTTGAGGAAGCTTATAGGTTTTGATTATGTCAAACCCTGCAGGTGGATTATGAATGCGACATATCAAATAAGTTAAGTGGAAGGTCTCAAGGAATTAACTAAGTCTATCAAATTTAATTGTCAGTAATTTATTTTAATAGACGGGTATCTGTAATCTTAACATGAAGAGATAAATAAGCATTTAATAATATGGAGCTCGAAATATAATTTATAGTACAAAATGGAGTGCAATTATAATTTGTTAGTGGTACAAATTATAATTTATGTAAATAAAGATCAATCCTGTTGAATTAGGAGTCCTTATTTGCGTAGGAAGCCCTAGTTAATACTAATTCTATGGTCCCTGTTGTAGCCTCTATATATACGCGCTCTAAGAGCTGTTAGGGTTACACACTCTGCACATAATTGAGAGATACACATTTTTGTGAGGAAGAGAAATCCTAGCAGCGACGAGCCCACTCTCTGTAGTGCAAGGGATGTACGAGGAATGCATCAGAAGTCCGAAGATTAAGTTCGAGCAGTTGCTTCGTGCTTAGTGCTGATTCTTGTTATTCGGAATCAAACCAAAGAGATCTTGAAGGTATGATTCTAATCACATGGATTAGGTTATGCTAATCAGATCAAAATTTTTGGTAGTATGCATATACACTATAGCCAGGTCGTGAAAAATTTCGCAATCCCCAACACTCGTTGCCGATCTACTGGTGTAGATTGGCAATGCGCCGAGTTAGTTTGATCTTTGCTGGAGGAGGCTTTGCTACCTCTCTCATCATGGTTCTCTCTCCTTCCTCTTCGGTCGTTCAGATTCATGGTTTTTCTAGGCCTTCTCACGGACGACGTCAATTGTAAGTGGGATTTTCCGGGAAGGCTGAGCCAAACTCTTTACAAGAAAAGAAAGTTAGAATGGGTCGACCCTTGTTGGGCCGATTACACTCCGACGATTAAGTTAGCAAGCTTAATCGAGATTAGAATGAATATAAGTTGTGTACGCTTGGAGTCAATTGTCTATACCTGGCTCTCGAGGGTTGGGATATTTATAGTGTGATCGATGGAGTGTTTCGCTCCTTGCCTACTAGCAGATCATCATGGCCTGCTGAGTAGGCATCATTGTATACCACCGACTGATTGTGTGCAGGGCCTGACTTACCGCCGCTGAGGATTCCGGCTGACCGGACGTGCAAGTCGACGTCGCGTGGGAAACCGCTCGGGCATTTAATGCGGGTCAACTCTACATTTAATGCACAAAAACCTCTAGCGGTTTGAGCTGGCCTTTCGTGGTTTTGGCCAAGGTTGGAAGGAGGTCGGCAGCTTGGGTTGGACCGTCCCTTAGCTTTGATTCGGGCCGCCAAGCAGCCCAACTGTAATTCGTGTAGATTGGGTCTCACCCACTGGGTTGGGTCGTGTGCTATTCCCCCACAGATAGCATTAAACATACGCTCTAACAAAGGCTTGATTTTCAAGAATGTGAACCTTTAAAATGTTCAAATGAGATTAGAGAAAAAAAAAATTTTGATTTAGAAAGAATTTCTATATTAGTTTGTTACCTATTATACATTTTATTAGTTATATTTACTAAATCTAATATGTAAGTACAAAAAAAAAAGTATAATAATGATGAAATAGCTCAATAGAATGTATAAGGCATAGAATGGAACACAAAAAGGAAATAGACGATCTACATTCATCTCAGATAGACAAATTTTATAGGACGTGAAACTCTGAAAAAGTAATAGAGGTGTGCAAAAGTTTCCTCAAATTAGACAAAGATTGGCCCTAAGAGTGTAAAAACAGAAGGAACCTAAGCAATATAAAAGAACTCTCTAAATTCAGATCGATAGAAATGTACAAGTGAAACTAAACTAATTAAAATAGCAGATAAAAAAATTGATCCAAACAAGCCCTCTTTGGCCAAAATGGGCTTTAAATTAGCGCACACTATTAAGGGTGTATTTGGTACAATTTTTTTTAATTTTTTTTGTTTTACTTTTTTATCTTATAAGAAAAAAAAAGTTAGAATTTTTTTTTTATAAGTTAAAGATAAGTAAAAAAAGTCAAAAAGTCAAAAAAAATTTGAATCTTTTATTTATAAACTAAAAAAAAAAAAATTAAGCAAAAAAATTTATCAAACGGACTCTCAATCCAGTGATGTGACATGTTTCTAAGTTTATGACCATAATTAAATCTCAAAATAGGGCTTATGAATAACCACATAAGAATAATGTCATGCGTAACTTTTTCCATTACAAATTTTCTTCTTTAGACGAGATGTGCAGATTTCGGGAAGGGGGTGTGGTTGTAAATAAAGGTGAACTGCGGGACTGATAGTGGAATACTGGTAAGATTAGGTGAGGGCGGGCCGCTTAGGCACCGGCCAGGCCCGAAGCTCGACGACCCCAACGATGCTGATCCTTCTCCCAATAGGCTCCAACTCACGAGTCAGACATCCAATGGAAGCCTGCCACGTAGGCACCGTCCCTAATTTTTTTGGGGTGAAATTTTGAAATCTTTGACCCTCCCGACACCGCACGTGGCGGCGATGATCATGTGATCCCTCCACCCGTCTTGTAGTAGTAGTAGTAAACAGTATTACGGCCTTTGAATTACGTGGACTCCACTATTTTGCATGTTGGTGGGGTCCACCCAGTTTTCAATTTTAAGTAGGTGGGAAGTGGGAAAAAGGTTGCCCACACCAACACCGAATACCACGTGAAACACACGTGCTTCGCGTGTGAAGTCTCCTTTTTTTTTTTTTTTTAATCTTTTTAAGGATAAAACTTAAGAAAAGAATGAAAACAAAGAAAGAGGCAAAGGGCAGAAAATTATTACCCTCACACCACTTCATTATAAGCACGTCGCGTGATGGTTTATTTATATAATATTATGCATAGAGAAAGATAATTTATTTTAAGATATCATAACCATTATTTTCGTTTTATGGTGACTTTTAAGTTTAAAATTTTCGTTACATAAATAATGTCACATGTGTTATAATTTAAATAGAATGTCATATCACGCAAGCATGATGAGTGGAGAAATAATACTGGAGATGGGAAATGAGAAACTTGACCTAACAATATTAAGAGATACTAGAAACACAAGTGATATAAAATAGAGTTTAATTTTAATAGACTATCAGTGTATAGATTTTTTACGTAAGCATGTATTAAAATACAACATATGTCTGTGAGCATTGCATGTTTAGGTTGCACTTAAATTTTAAAGGACAATTGTTGCATTTTTTATGCATGCTTGTGTAAAAAAAAAGCTTTACATTGACAGTGCATCAAAATTAAAACTTATAAAATAAAGAGTAAATAATCATTTTCTCTCTCCAATTTGGCTTTAAACTTCAATGTCATCCATCAACTTTGATTTCTTGTATTTAAGCCCTTCAACTTTTAAAAGAAAGTCAACGTGGTCTAGCATTTTAAAATAAGTTAGAAAAATTAAAGATTAATTACATTTTGACCCTCTCAAAAGTTTCACTTACTTTACTCATTAAATTAAAACTCAGAATATTATTATTCCCAAACTTTTAGAATTTAGAGTCGTGTTGACACTATTAATAAAATAAACAAATTTAAATATTGTAGATTTTTAGATTTGATACAATATAAGATTTTTTTATCTCGGATTAACAAATATGTAATTTAAAAAATCTTATTGATATTTATAGGATCAATAATTTATGGTCCACAAAAAAAAGATTTTATGAATTATTTTGGTCGTTTTCCAATATTTTTTTGTTTGTTTAAAATTTTAGTATAGAATTTTAAATAAACAAACTTCTAACTTTAATTTTACGATAGCAAAAATTAACTATTTTTATTTCAATAGGGGTAAAGTGACATTAAGTTATAGCTTAAAAGGTTAAAATATAATTAATCTTTAATTTCTTCACCTATTTTAAGAAGTTTGACCACATTGACTTTCTTTTAAAAGTTGTAAGGCTAAATAGAAGAAATTAAAGTTGAAGGATGACATTGAAATTCAAGGCAAAGTTAGAGGAACAAAATAATTATTTATCTTAAAATTAAATAACAATGTAAAGTAGTAGAATAGTTAATGACCAATTAAGAAACTTATTAGAACAGTTATATATCATCGTTAAAATTATAAAATTTAAGAGCATAAAAAATACTAGTAATGATGAAAACTGCTTTTCTAAAGTGGTTTGGAAATGAGTCAGAAACATTTTCTAAAAGTTTTTTTTTTTTTTAAATTTTATGAGAGTTTTGTCTCCAATTTAAAAGTGAGTTTCTCTTCTAATTTGGAGTAGAATAACTTTGGGTTGGGAAAGCTAAATTATATTAAAATAAATTAAGATAAAGGTACAATTGTCATGCAGAGAAATAAAGGAAAAATAGAAAAAGTACAATTGTGATACAGTACAGTATATAATATATACACATTTTCTTTAATATTTTATTTTCTTCTTAGATTTGGGAAATTTCCGGAGTACGAAGAATCTGGTAAGCGCAGTGGAATAATTGAAAATTTATAAATTTAATAGGTTATTGTTATTTTTTTTCTCTATTTGGTATAATTGAATTGATATCTAATTATATTTAATGGGATGAGTTGGCAAAATCTAAATTTGATTATTGTTTATGTATGTTCTCTATTGGGAGTCATTAAATTTAATGAGTTGGCAAAATTAAAGTTGATTGACATGCATCAAACTAGATTTCTTGCTAATTTTTATGTATGTTAGTTTGCCATCGAATTTTAAAAAAAAAAAATGGGAGAATTTTCAAAAACTCAGGAACTGAGCCCCCTTTTGTCTTACGTTCTTAATATAGTTCTGTCCCTCCCAAGGCTCCATATGCAACTCTCACCTTTAGGATGTACATACAAGCTTATGTAGGGGCTTATCTGGTTTGTGTCTTGTAGGCTGATGCGTGTATTCGGAGTTTATATTATAGTCATGCATTTCGTATGATGAGTAAATTGAATGGTACCTCGTCTTATATAACATATAAAAAAAATTCAGAACAAAGATAAAATAAAGGAAGTGTAGAATTGCCTGTGTAAGTTAGTACCATGTATCAATATTAGTTGACATCACTAACGCTTCATTTGGATCAATTTATGTAAGTAGTTTTTTTTGTCCATCTTTAATAGCTTTTTTTAACTAAAATTTTCTTCTTCTTTTTTATTGGCTTTTAGATTATGCTTTTATCATTTCTACCAAAAATTTAAAAAGTTAATAAAAATAGGTCAAAAGTTACTTAAATAAATTAACTTATAAACTGATTTAAACAACATTTAAAAATTAAAAATACTTGCGGTGGCAGACACAATGCTAGGATGGAATAGACGAGGGGAATCTAAGGGTACTGCATAGGATATGATTTTACAAGAACTTTTAGCCTTACACTTCTATGTAGCACAATCGTTAATCTTTTTCAATTGTAAAGTGTAAACCTAACCCACGTGCAAGCATGGACTTAACCCACCTTATAATCAGCTATCTTTGCTTAGCAGTAATAATTATTCGGTATTTTTGGAATATCGCATCATCCTTATTTCTCTTCTCATAAAATAATAAATTTCTTGTTATGTAGGTTCTGAACACACATATCAGACTCACCTAAGAGCATCTCCAACCCAAAGGTTTCAAATCCATCTTCATTTTGGCATCTTCTTTAAATTTAAAGTTCATAGATCTTACTTTTTTATATTGTTACTTTAACACACCCAATCTTCATTTCACTATTCATTCTTCAAATCACTATTCTTTTAGATAAAAAAAATCAAAAATTACATTTTGTGCTCTCATTTTATTCAAAATGTAATTATTTGTTATAATATTTTAATTTAAATTGTAATTATTTACCAAATATTTAATTAAAATTAAATTATTTAATATTTTTAAACTAAATGATCTACCCATGAAATTACAAATTAAATTACATTAAAAAATTTAAAAAAACAAAAACCCCCATTGCAAACTATGAAATACATTTAACAAAAATTAAAATACAATAAGGAACTAATTAAAACACGTAAAATGAGACTTGAAACATGTACTTTATGATATTATGTTGACATGCATCATAATGCACAATATGATCGTCGAGGATGAATGTGATACTTATGGGAGTGTCGTCGATCCGAATTCTACTCTCCTCCAAGAAGTTGATATAGTGGTTGATGAAATAGAATAATTCCAACAATTTCTCGCTCGGTATAAGCAAATAAAAAATAAAAAAAGTCATTTCGCACTTCCAACTGCATTAATTGAGCATTTATGAGAAAAATATATGCTTGTTTCATGTGATGCTTCTCCAAGTATTAGTAAATAAAAAGGTCATTTTTATGTAATCTTTTTGTTATTATCCTAGTCAAAATTATTTTCTGTTTTCAATAGATGTTGAAATTTTAAATGTTATTGGAAGGTGGTGGAAATAAATTGATTAATTATTAAATTTACAAAAAAAAAGGTGCAAATATGGAGTAGTAAGATAAAAAAAATAAATCATTGATTCCATGGATTAAAATAAATTTAGTATAAATAAATAATCAGTAAAATAAAAAGAATTTTTAATTTCATATATAAATAATAATTTCAAGATAAATAAAATCAAGTAAAATATAAATAATTTATTTATTTCACATATAAAAAAATCTCAAATTAAATAAATATTTAACAAAGTAAAAAAAATTAATGAATTAATTGGAAGTTTAAATTAAATATTTGTTAAAATATTATTTAAATAATAAATAATACATTATTTAGACTTAAAATAATAATTAGTACAAAAGTCTTACGTAATTATTACTTTGGCCCTACATGAATAGTGAAATGAAAGGGCCTTCAAATATTTTGGAGAACCTTCAAATTTGATTGCTCCATATGAAAGCTACCTTCATTTCTTCAAAAATTAGAAGAAATGAAGGTGGGTTAGAGGGTAAAATTTGTAATCCACCTTCAAATTTAAAAATAAGTTGGAGATGCTCTGACAAGTAAAGGCATATTGTTTTATAAGAAGTGGGCCAAGGATGACACGAAGCTCAAGAAGACAAAATATCCCACAATAATATGTTAACTTGTATTATACTTGCTTTCTTTGCTTAGCACCTTGGCAGTTGGCTACAGACAAATAAGAGAATTATTTGTTTGGACCGAGGCTGTTCGGCCCGACATCAGGTTTAAATAATTTATCCCAAACCCAACTTTAGAAGTTATACAATGACAGCCCACCCATTCAACCCAAAAGTCTATTGAAATGAAAGGATCAATACTTTACACCAAATACAGGTTGTTTGGTGTTTCAATGGCAAAGAGATCCACCCTTGGAAGAACGGTTTTGTGTTATAACTTTGTGAGATTATTTGTTTTTCTTATTTAAATAAACAAAAAAAATAAAATAAAATGCACATATAAATATATCTAAAGCTTCGTTTGGTTTGACTTATAAGCCAGCTTTTTGATTTAGCTTTTTTTGTTTATAAGTAAAAAAGTCAAGATTTTGAAGCTTTTTTGCTCTTTTTTTTTGCTTTTCTGTATATCTTATCCTGTTAAAAACAAAAAAGCTAAAAAACTTAACTTTTTTACTTATAAGCCAAAAAAATAAAATTAAAAAAATTACAAAAAAGCCAAATCAAACGAGCACTAAGTAACATGAAACATATATGTGTATACAAATTCTAGGCTAGGACAAATATGTCAAAGTCCTGCTGCCGGTGACCCTACAGACTTATACTTCCTCAACCTCAATTGTTAAGATGAACAAATTGGTTTTCTCAACAGAAATTTGATGTTAAACATATCAAAGGAAAAAAACAAGCATCAAACAGCATTTGGGTGACCCCTTACATTTGCCATTCTCAGAGAAGAGCAGATGTAACCATTTTTTTTTTATTGTTAGTGTGTGTGGATCCTTAATATTAAAAATTCTATGCGTAGACAAATATGAATTTTCTTTTCAATTAGGATCTGCGTGTGCTCGTAGCACGTATAGTATTACACACAACATCTCGTACAATAATTATACACCACAAGATGCACCTTAGCTTTTTTTTTTTATATACTTTAGCCATGCATGTCAATCCCAACCCCTAAATAATCACGTTGGACTGGGTGGCTGCCTGACGGACGGCCACCCCACCCCCACCATCACCTAAAAAAAATAATGCAAGTTTCTCCCTATATTCTTTTCTTCCAATTTACAAGTTTATAGCCTGTTCAAATGTTTTCCAATGACAATTCCTTGTGATGTGTAGAAAGGTAAAAAATAACATTCGCATGACAAGGAATTTATGCCAAGATTAATTTCAATTTGAAAATGAAAACGTGGTGAATTGAAAAAATTGCTACTTGACTGACCCTATATAGATGAACTTTTGGATTCTTCTGCCATTCCAAATGACCAAATTACCATTTTTTTTTCTTGCACAGCAAGAGGAAAAGCATTAGTTTCGATTTGATGCCATTTCAATTACAAAAAGTTTCCCCCATCTTTTCTTTGAGAAAGCTACTATATATATATTTTTTCTTATTTTATTTTTTTAAACGTTTATCCCTATGTGAACATTTTTACCTTTGAGACTACGGGGCTTTTGGAATCATTTTTAGAATTTTTTTTGTCTGTGCTTTCTTTTTCATTTTTTATGTTTAAAAAAAAATAGGAACTTGAAGATGCTATTTTTTTTTATCATTTTTATTTTCCTATGAAAAAGGTTTTCGAAAACTCATAAAATAACCATTTCTATTTTCAAAAACTCAGGGTATTTTTAAAAAAAATTCAAAAATATTTTTTGAAACTAGTTTACCAAATACAGTTTTATCGATTTTTAAAAAATATAATCAGAAAATAAGAACTATAACCACAACCAAATGTAGTTTTTGTGCGGTGCCTTACGTTTTGTTTGAAACTCGAATTTTTTGTGAAAAAAGTAAAAGAAAAGTATTTTTGTTAACTTTTTCTTCACATTTTTCTTTTTCTATAAAAAATTCAGGTTCTAAGTGAAGCCTTAAAGTCAAAATTTTTTTTTTTATACCTAAAATACTTATGGGTGACCTATTGGTAGGAGATTATCCTCCTGAATTTTACCATTGCAAGTTTTTTGCGAATTGACACAACTATCCAACCAAGTCAATATTTTTTTACAGCTTTCAAATAACGCTTTTGTTGATTTACAAAATTATTTTGGGAGCATCCATTTGTCGTATGGTTCAAAATACGATCGTATCCGCAAAATTCATTACAAATAATTTGATATTTAATTCCTACAAAAGCACGAGATCGAAAATCACTTGTAAATGTCTTAAATATTTTTTCTGTGTTAACTTTTGCATGTGACTTATATGTCACTTCATGCACGAAGATGAATTAATCTTGATACCGAATTGGTGAACATAATAAATAACCATACACAAATAATAGAACTAAAAACAAGAATTTGCTGTTACTTTATTTTATTTTATTTTTATTTTTTTCCCTTTTTTCATTTCTAATAAAACTCTATTCGGGTTAGCTTTTTACCCCGCTTTTAAATTAGTTTTTTAAAAAGTCTACTAGTTTTTTCAATAGAAATTCAATTATATAAACTTTTTATGAGCTTCTATTTTAAAAACCAATAATACAACAAAAACTAGTAAAAAAGAAACAAAAAAGTTGTAATATTATATAAGGCAAAAGCAAGTTAATCTTTGGGTTAATTACAATAACATTTTCTGAACTATGATTCAGTATCACCAAATCCTCTAAACTTTAAAATGTGACATATTGACCTTCTAAATTATTAATTTGTATTAATCAACTCATTCTATTAGTAATCTATTAAAAATTAGATGAAAAATAAATTATGTGACTTGCATATATTAAAAAAATAATAATTTTATGCTTAAATTGATCTTTTCTTATTATAATAATTTGTCTAATAATTAAAATATCATTTAAAATAGTGTGTCAATACAAGAAAAACTCAAGATATTTCAATCATTAGACAATTATTATAAAAAAAGAATATTAATTTATATAAAAAAAATTATACTTTTGTAGAAATATTCAAATCACATTGTATGATAATTTTTCATTAACTTACTTAACATAATATTTAATATATTATTAATAGAGATATTAATTGATATAAATTAATAATTTAAAGAATTAATGTGTTACGTTTTAAAATTTAGAAGGAGTTAATAATACTCAGTCATATCTGAGGCAACGTCGTTGTAATTATTAATCCTTAAACTTTATTAATCCAACCATTTCTACTTCCTCTTCAAGGGATGCTACGGACAGCTGGCCATTTTATCTGCCTCTCCCCCCATAGACACGTGGCTGGTTCACCCTGCAGAGAAAATTTAGCACAAAGGTGGAGAGAGAAAGGAAACCCAGTTCGGATCTCACTACTCAGTCCTCACTCAACTCTAGCTGGGCAGCGATATTCTCAATCAGCAGGGATTGGGTTCTGCTTCCAAATTAGGTTTAGGGTTTTGAAGCTTGAATGGAGGATATAAATTTGTAAGGAAGTTTCAGTAGAGGAAAATGAAAGGGTTGGTTCTTCAGACACCATCAACAATTACAAGAGGAAAGCTCCCATTGTTGGCTTTGGTACCTTGCTATGCCATAATTTCCAGAACCATATCAACTTCCCCTTCATGTAAGTTCTCAATCATTCTCTAATCTTCTATTCTTGTTTGGTGTTCCCGTGGTTCCCCAATAATATCAAAGTTGGGAAATAATGGAAATTCAATGACCCATCAAAATTTTCAACTCTCAAAGTTGTGAATTCAACCCACCTTTTAGGTGGGTCTTGAAGGAATATAACAAGCATTAAATGAATTGTGCTTTATGGGTTTAGCAGTTTAGGAGTAAAGCATTTAGCATCGGTTTAGTTTGACTGAATTTACTGTTAAAACAAAGGCAGAGTACATTAACTCGTTCTTGACGATTCCGAGTTTTTGGTCATTGGTGCAAGTAGATATCTACAGACGGTGGATGGATTTCAGTTTTTGACTGTGGATGACTTTTGGTTGAATTTGAATTATATTGGTAGTGAGAGCTTGGAAGCAACTACTAAAATTATAAGGGCGTATGAGCTGGTAGTTTTTGTCTTCTGCGGCAGTGGTCATGTAGTAAACTGATGGGTGGAATTACAGAAATCTAAAAATTAAGATTGAATATTATAGATACCTCATGTCCATGTGTATGTCACCTCTACATAGGGCCACACGCATCAGCTCTGCACCCCCCACATGGAGGCTCTACACATGTACTAGATAGGCTGGGACATGTGTTTGGGACACCGAATGGGCGCATGAAACAACTTGCACATCAAATACCACAAATGCTTTGTGGGTGCTCTGGTCCATGAGCTGTGTCACTGGATCACCAAACTATCCCACTATGCTCTCCTAGCATAGCTATGATGCAAATCTAGGTAAGCTCAAATAACTTGTTCGGGAGGCACCGCTGGAACTTTGGGACTTGTCTGGCTTAGGATGAAGGCATTACCTCAGTGCTGCACTTCATTTAGTCTAACCGCCTTCAGGCCAGTCCAACTAAGAGAGGGAGACTTCTCCTTCTAAGGCTCTGATTCCCTTGCCTAGGCAGAGTACTCTTATGGATAGGTTTTATTACCGATAAGTCCAATCCTACTTGGGCTCTACTAGGAGACTCTATATAAAAAACCCTTGATTCCGTAACTAGGCACTTGCTCTCTCAATTAGCATACAAGCTCTTTATCCTTTTGCCTCTCTCTCTCGCTCTCTCTCTCTCTCTACCTTGGTTGCTTCATCCTTCACGCAATTCTCTCCAGAATTGCCCAGTAGAGTCGCTTGAATGTATGAGAGTGTGAGGGATTGTGGTAGGTCGTTGGAGAGCTGCAAAGCACATTAGATGACACTGGGAGAATAAGAGATTCAACAAATAAGAGAAGTCAATAGGGAGAAATAAAAACCCTGCTCTTGGAGGGCAGTTTGAAGAGTTCCACACTCATCTTTAACTAAGAAAAAGCTTTCATTGAAAGCTAAATTTATATTACAAGAAAGGGCCCTTTACACAGGTACAACTAGACACTAGAAAAACTTCCAAAAAATTGCCCAATCCAATGTAGAAACCAGGAAAGATTTAGAATACAACGGAGAAGGTAGTTTTTAAAACAAATAAGAAGCTGGATTGCTGCACAAAAAGGATGCCTAACCAACTTAGAAAATAACTCTTAAAATGGGAAACTAAACTGAACTGGAAACTAGTGAACTCAAGAACACCCAACAATAAAAATTTCTAGAAAAAATGAATTTTCTGAACTCCTATTATGAGTTAGCTAATTCTAATCAAGAATAACCATCGAGGTGGTAGCCTGGTTGGCTTTGGCAGATGGGGTGAAACTCTCCGCCCTTGTTCACACGGTTGCGAGTTCAAACCCGTTTGCAGTAGTAGTTCTCGTGAACTAGATGCTGCGACGAGGGGCCTCTGCCGGCTTGCACCTTGGTGGGGCTGTATTCAGTTATGACTCACTCCTTTCCGGAGGGCTCAGTGGGGTAGGAGTTGTTTTGGTCACGCCCAAGCAGGTAGCTACATTGGTCGTCCCCTCTTACTCTTTTTAAACTCAGGAAAAAAAAAAAAAATCCTAATCCAGAATAAGGAATAAAAGACTCCAACCAAACAAGTAGCTCTAACCAGTAAGATTACTAAAACACCATCTACTAAGAACTATTGCCTTGTGAACTTGTCTTTTCTCCTTCTTGTGGTTCTTGCATCAATAACCTTCAGCCAACACTCATCTGGTAGACAAACTCAAATTATTGCAATAAAGCTTTTAGTATGAGAACGTGCGATTTAAGTTTTCACAGTATGTCGTCATTTAGTTTTTTCTTTTTCCTTCTCTTCTCCCATTTTGGTTTGGTTGTTCCTTAAGAAGCACGGACACGGGCATGAGTGTCGGACACGCCGATACGGCAATTTTTAAAAAATGCTGGACACGACACAGCAGGGACACGACAAAAGACTATATTTTTATATTCCTTATATGTTATACATATAAATATTATATAAAAGAAGTAAAAAAATATAGAAGATTACACGAATTAAAAATAAAAAAAAGAACATATTTCACTACTTAATCGGCAACAAATTCATAATTAGTCAATTATAGTATATAAAAAATATAAAGTAAACAAACACATTAGCACACATTAACAACAAAAAAGTTGTTCCATCAACACACAATACTATAAAGTTATAAACTACAAAAAATATTAAAACGTCATTACATTTAATCAATATTTAATCAACTATCCATCATTATAGCATACTTGTTTTTCTTTTTCTTCGAACCAACAATTAGTTTTAAAATTTAGAGCTGAGATCCTGCGTGTCCCTAAAGTGTCCAAAACGAGACACGCGTGTCTAAGCCGTGTCCGTGGAGTGTCCAATGTAAAAATAAATAATAAATAATTGGACACGTAGAATGGAGTGTCCGACGAGTGTCCCACGCGTGTCGGTGTCTAACAAGTGTTGGATACGGGTACGGCTCCTCCAACGGAGTGTCCATGCTTCCTAGGTTGTTCCCCTTTCCGACATAGATCAGGGCGCTCCTAAACTAGGAGGAGCCAGATGAGAGATGTTTTACCCATTCAAATTTTGAGGATTTGTGTTAATATAGAGTGACATTTTAGGGTAAGTTCTTTGGTCAGGGTTAGCTTAGCTTGATGGTATTGTCCATTTGACAAAATAGTTATGGACAAAATATTGTATTTTTTTTCTAGACTAAACTTATTGCTTCAAAAAATTGCATCACTTGTATGGCCAAATTGACAACTGTATAAACTGCTTATAATAGAAGCCACGGTGCCACCATTTAGCCTATGAGGGTTGGATGGTACTTCTCTGAGTTATTTCTCCTCGAAACTAATATTTTCATAGCCTTTCAGTAATTACTAGATAGTTGTTTTATATATTTGAAGATGTTTGCTGAAAGAACCAATTGAAGTCCAGTGGCTGGATTGGGCTTTTTGAGCCCAATAATATGTCCCTCATGGATAATTAGTTTTCATATTGGAATAGAAGTGGTGGAAACTTCCTCTCCTTGTCTCAGCAATCAGGATGCATAGGATTTGAAGGATCTTCTTTAGGAGGTAAAATAGTTTGAACTTCGCACTGGCGAAGGATGTGCTGGAAAATTATTCTTGGCCTAATGGGTGTGGAGATTGTTTTCACAAGAAGGTTTGGAAGATTGTTCCGCTATGTATTATGTGGTGCAAACGGAAGGAACATAATCGGAGGACTTTTGAGGAACTTGTGTTGCTTGAGATATGTTTCTCAGACAGTTAATTTTCATCGTCTGTTAGCATTTGCAGTCATACAACATTGTCCAAAAGCAATTTTTTTTAACTCAGAGCAACAAATACCTTTTTGCTGACTTATGTTTAGTAAGATGTAGAGAATTATCAAGGTTGAAATCTGTGTGCGGCACAATCAGAGCACATGCAGCTAATGTTGGGATCGGATCTGGGAGCTATGAAGGGAAGGAGGAACATGACAACCAAAAGATCTTTGTCAATGATGCACAGAGTGACAGTTCATCTGAATTGTGAGTTATATCATGACAAATGAACTTTTGAGATGCTATTATTGCGGATATTGGTATTATATGAGTTTTGATTGTGAATGAGATTGTCTGATGTGTTGAACTCAGACCTGTATTGGTGGTAGGCAAGTTGCATGACATTACGTATCATAGAAATTATGAGAAGTTACAAATGTATCATCTTCCTGCATGATGAGGAAGTAGGCTTATGCAATTCCCTTGTTTTTTTGATCATTGCACTCTCCAATATACAAAATCTTGCATTTGAATGTGGGGAAGCTAGTATTGTCTTTGTAAGTTGTTATGCTAAATGAGTAGATCCTGCTCAAACCAGTGTTTTGAAAACCAGACCGGACCGGCTGGTTAGCCGGTTGAACCGTCAACTGGTCCTCATAACGGTTCGGATAGACCCTTTAAACTGTTCAAGATTAAAAACCGCCTTATTTTGTGAAAACTGCCTTAAACTGCGGTTGAACCGGCAACTCGTGCGAACCGGAGACAGTTCATTGAGGCTGGCTGGTTTAATTAACAATCCAAAAAAAAAAAAAGTTAGGAAGAAGATCAGATCGTCGAACACATCTCTGGCATCAAAAACATCATCTCGGCAGCCTCTATTCCAACCTTTCCGGCGATGATCACTTCTCTGTCACTGCCTCAAATTAAAAATCGACTTGAGCTTCTTCTTTTCTTTGGTGTTTGGCAGCCTTTGCTGTGTGGGGGAAGAAGGGAGAGGGTGTTTTGACTTCCATGGCTGGCAGGGGGAAGTTTCATTCATTTCTGAAAATTGGTTTTGGTTTTCAGTCCTCTATCTTTTCTCTCCCCCCTCTCTCTTTCTCCCTCTCACCTCTTTAATTGCAATAAATGAAGAGTTTAGTTGCTGCACAAAGGAAGAGTTTATTTGCTGCAATAAATTTGAGATTCCCTCCATCCCATCCGTGTCTCCCTTGAAAAATGTTCTGCATAGTTACACACTGCCCGAAAATGAAAAGGTTTGTCCACAACTCTATTCTATGTGGTACGTATATATATTTATTATGTATATGTATTGTATGTAAATGTATCTACATAAGCATATGTTTGGCTCCTAATTAAATCTTAATTTTTACTTAAAAATGAAGTTAAAGAAAATATTAAAATTTAAAAGAAATATCTAAGAATAGCTAGGTTTAATTTTTTTTTTGTAATTTCAATAAATATTCTTAATTAATTAATTTATAATTTATTTTATAATTATGATGTAATTATGACATCACGGTTTAATTCTGGTTGAATAGACGGTTAAACCAGTAACCTGGTCACTTTTTCGGTTCTCTCAACGGCCCGGTTTTCAAAACATTGGCTCAAACTATTGAAGTGAGCTTTATTTTTATAACTAAAAGTGACTCTCTGTCTGTCTTTATTTTCCTCTCATAGAAACTAAGAGATGTTACACAAACATGGCAATGCTAAATATGGACTTGAGCATAAAGCCTTCATAAGAGTGACAGGCAATAATTGTCGCTGCAAGAACCTAATAACAATTAGATTGGTCAAAATATTTGTTCTGAGTTTGTCTGGACAAGGTTAAAGTTTTACTTTAAGACAGAGAATGGAACTTGTTTTTTGATATTTGGGGATCCTTAACAGTTAGGAATTAGGATCATGTTTTTTCTTGTATTTTTCTTGTTGAATAATTATGTGCCATGCGATTGTTGCACTAGAAGTAGCCAATATTCCATAGTGGCCTCCTTGATTGAGTCCAAACTGATGTATACATCTTTTATGATTTGGCAGTGGGAAGCCTCCTAATCAAATTCCATACCTTCTCTCTCTTGCCTCTGTGCTATTTGGATGTGCTTTTGTATATTCACTCATTGCCTTTGTGAAAGGAGGACCTTCATCAATTTTAGCAGCAATTGCAAAGTCCGGCTTCACTGCTGCATTCTCATTGATATTTGTTTCTGAAATTGGTGACAAGGTAACTACAACAGAAAGAGGAGTTAATGTTTGTTTTTGTCTTCTTTCTTTTTAATTATAAGCCATTCTCAAAGTTGTAGTCCTTTCAGAGTTGCTCAATCTCTCTGAACCCTCTTTTGTGCATGTCTTCCTCTCTTATGGTTGGGTACATTGGTTATGCTGAATGATGTATTTCTTCTGGATTTTAAACTTTTCTAAATGTCTCAACTTCTTGAAAATTTCTTCGGAGAATGTTTGCTGCTTGACATTTTCAAATGCTTCTGTTTCTTACCTTTTTCTGCTGCTTTGGTTTTGCTGTGTAATTCGCAAGGTTCTTCTTCCCTTTTTTTTCGCAAAATATTTTACTCTCTATTATTTCCAATATTGGAAAATTTGAGAAATCAAAGTATTTCAAAGGAAAGAAAGATTGAAGCAGAATGTTTTTTTAATAATATGACTAAGTATATTGTAGATTTTTTTTAATATTTTTTTACATTTTAATATTGTATATATATGGGTATAAACGCAGACATCACCTCACATGTATTGAAGTATGTATCATACATGCAACACCATTCTAAGCATAGGATATGCAAAAAGTATGTGTCATGCAATGGTATGTTATTCTAGCGTTGTCAGTTGTCTAAAATCCCTGTGAACTTCTTTGTACTTTTAGTGGATACTCAAGCACACTATCTCAATAAAACAACTATATTATTTTTTTACTATTATTTAGAGCCTCAAATTTAATATCCATAGTACACTGAGTAAATAACAAGTTCTGACTATAAAGTTAATACCTAAACTTACTCTCTAGTTATAAAAGTTTCTTCTTCTTTTTCTTTTGTTTGTATGTGGTTCTAGCTAGTTCTCAATTGCAATTTTTCTAAGCTCACTATCTCCAAGCATATTTGTCAATTTTAAAAGTGGGACTACCTAATTGGTTGGGACATCTAGTGTAGAAGCAATCGTGGTTCTTCATTGATTTTAACAATAAAGTTAACTTCCTTCTCTTTAGCATTTGAGATAAGTGACTTTAAGAGGGAACATAATGTGATGTAAATTGCATTTTGTTGTAAAGCATAACATCAAGATATCCTTCTTAATTTTTCTTTTTCTGAAAACTACAACATTACTGCGGTAATTTTTTGATCATATTCTTTGAAAAGTTGGATGTCCAGTGACTTATCATAAAATAGATCTTTCATGTATGATGTTACACAATGTGATGTGGGTTGGGAGTCTAGGTACAGGCCTCTAATTTGCAGCCGGCCCACTTTTCCTTAGTTTTTCTGCACTGAGTTGTACTGGTGATAGAGGGTTGGGATTGGATAAGGTCATATGTAGGTTGGGTGGCTGTAATATTCCAATGTAGTTCAGATACACAACCCCAATTTATTGTTTCGTTTGTAGGCAGCCCATATAGTGAATGATGAACTTCGTTATCATTTCTTTCTTTCATTTCTCTTTCTAACCCCAAATATAATCTTTTTTTTTTTTTTGACTTTTTCATATTGGGGTCCATAATTTCAGCATATTTTAGGTTTTATATGGTTGTGAACTTTGAGCAGTGAGTATAATATTGCAACTGCTAGTCTGAATGGACTACTATAATAAGTAAGTTATCCCAGGGAAACTAATTAAACCTTAACGCTAACATAAAAAAAGTGTTACTGGAAGTCTTTTTGGAAGCATTGACCTTTAAATAGTATATTTCTCGATGTGCAGCAGTGTAGGCCTATGTGTAGACCTAGAACCTATGTCTGCCATATATGTTCAGATAGAAGAATGCAAATTCCATTAGTGTGTGGGTTTTTGTTTTGCATGCTTCAGCCTTTACTTATGAAGGTTCTTTCCTTGAGGCCTAATCTTGGAGCTGCCTTAGGCAGGACTACATGCATCAATACTTCATCTCTGCTGTCATATTTTCAAATTTGGGTGACATAGAATTATAGGTCTTGATCCTGCATTCTCCCTTGCACACATGGCAGCCTCAGACCACAGCAAGTAGTATCTATGGACCTAGGTTTGTCGTTGCTCTAAGTTGTTCTTTGTTCCTGTGAAGTTTCGGGCCTAATCTTTCTAGATAGCTAGTCTAGAGGCCAGAGAAGGGCAACTGGTTAGGATGACTATTATCTTTGTACCTAATTTACCCTTATGACGATGTTCTCTTAATTTTTGAACTAGGGGTAGCATCTATTCCTTTTTCATTTGATAGGAGAGTTTATGAACATGGGGTAACTACAAAAACATCCCTTGAACTATGACTTAATATCACTAAACAGCCCTAAACTCTAAAACGTGACACATTGACTCCTTAAACTACCAATTTGTATCAATCAACACCTGCTGTTAGTAATCCGTTAAGAAAGTGGATAGAAAATTGTCATGTGGATTGCACATGTTCACAAAAAGTATGATTTTATACTTAAATTGACCTTTTCTTATTGTAATAATTGTCTAATGATTGAAATACCCTTTCAAATGACATGTAATAATGACAAACAAGGGCATTTCAGTTGTTAAATAATTATTACAAAAATAGAATCTCCATTTAGATATAAAATCATACTTTTTGTGAACATGTGCAAGTCACATGACAATTTTTCATCTAATTTCGCAACATATTGCTAACATAAGGTGTTAGTTGATAAAAATTGATAATTCAGGGGGTCAACGTGTCACTTTTTAGAGTTTAGGGAGGTTTAGTAATACTAAGTCATAGTTTAGGAAGTGTTTCTATAATTACCCATATGAACATTGATAGCGCCAAATAAAGAGATGGCCTGTGTGAATGCGCGTACTGTACACACACCACACACACACTCTACCCTAAAAAAGAAGTTCATGTATTTTTCTACACAATTCTTCTTTTTATTTATCTGTTCATAGCACATCTCTACTGCTAAATTTGAATAATCAGATGCCATTTTGCCCACTTTGACTTTTAGAAAGCATCTTTTAATATCTTCTTATTGAAATGGTAGTTTAATTTATGCTACTTCTTTATTAACAGACATTTTTCATTGCTGCACTCTTGGCCATGCAATATGAGAAAGGACTGGTATGTGTCATCCTGACGATTTTGTTTAAGTTCATTAATCTCTTTCTCTCTCTCCACTTGTGTGCATGTTCCATGCAACTTCAACCGTTATGGTTCACTGTTAAACTATCTTGTGAACTCATTCTCTGAATTGAGGAGTTTCTTTCTCTCTCTCTCTCTCTCTCTCTCTCTCTTTCTCTCTCTCTAAATATAGATATAAGTATCTATGTATATATGTGAAAGATAGCACAGAACTTTCCCTACATGACAAACCAAACAGCAAGCAGATGAACCCTGATGCTTTACATTGGCACAAGTATCTCACTTAAGTCATTTTTCTAGTAGAGGGCATAGTCAGCACTGACTCTTAGCACTTGGCCCTCCAAAAACTAACTAGTTGTCACTGTGATAAACCACGGGACATCAAAGCAATGTACAATGGCCCACTCACTATCCTCCATCCACAGAAGTCATCTAGTACGACTCTTGTCCATTCTTCATCTACATAAGTGTTCCGGTTCTTTATGTATGCTACTACATTGAGGGGCTTCTTGCATTTCTGAACATTATAGTGATATGCTAAACTTTTTATACTGAAATTTAAAGCGATGCTGTTTGCATAGCAATTCCTTTTAATAGTGGCTACATATCAAGGTACTAAATATTTGAATGTTATATTTGGAAATAAATTTTCCTCACATGCTGTTGGATTCTTGATCAGGTTCTTCTGGGGTCCATGGGTGCTCTTTCACTTATGACAGTCTTGTCAGTCATAATAGGAAGGATATTTCATTCGGTGCCCGCTCAGTTTCAGACAAGTAAGTCATAATTTTGGCACACTATTTGAGAAAATTGTTTTGATTCTTGATAACACTTGAGTGGCAATGCAAGCATATATTCTACTAAACCAGTAAGACTAATGCTGTATTTTGTTTCTCTTGCTTCTGAAGAAATACAGTATAGCATTCCAATGTTTTAACTTCCATTGGGTTGTTGAGAGATGTTGATTCATAAACTAATTCAACTCAAGCTAGAAAAAGCCTTATCACAACTGTCTCAGATTGGATGCACTAGTCTTTTTTCACTGCTTGGCACTGTCAAAGACTGCAGCATTGTTAGATAATAGCTCCCTATCCCGTGTAGCATACTCCACTAACATCATTTTGCCTTTTCTCTTTGTTCATAACATAGCAATCTTGAACTGTACACCCTTCGCTGGCAGTCATTGTTCTACCATATGACCAATCCAACTCAACTCTTAACTAATATTTTATGTTACACAAATTCTTCTATGTCTGGGGCGCGCCCGTGTAGGATGTAACATGCCACAAGTATGGGTATGGGATTTGTCTGCCACATCTATTACAGATGGTTCTCCACAAAAACTGTCCCACAAAGGAATAAAGGAATGCCTATCTAGTTCACTTGAAGATTTATAACATACCTTCTAAATTTGTTCTTTTTACATCATTATTAATTCTAAAAATGAATTTGGAAGTATCCATGTCTAAGGAACCATTTTGCTTAGAAACTTAATGCTACTTGATGACGAAGATGAATTGGCAATATCCCTCTACCCTAAGATTTCGGATTGGATGAATATGACACCTAGACACATACCCAAGCCCTACATGTTTACCCTAGTCCACGTGCCATTTATGTTCTATTGTTTTGTCTTCAATGGGTTTAGTTTTCTCCAATACGTTTGTCACTATCTTTGATTGATTGTATCCATCAAATGGCCATCAAGATATTGTTCAGAAGGATTTTTTTGCAGACTGAAAAATTTTCAAAAAAATAATTACATTGCAGATCAGTCTGTCTGCAAGCATTTGACAATTAGAAGGCATTTTTTCCACTCAATGGGACATAGTTTCCACAAAATAAAGCAAATTGTGTGTTCTGTGGCCCCCGGGGGGGAGTTCTCTCTCCAAGAAGGATTGCCTTGGAAATATGCTGCATTATATGTGGGTTGATCTTGGAAATGACTCCAACATGTCCATGTCATTGGGCATGAACACATTTGAAATAATTTTATCATCAAAGGAAATATGTGTTTCTATGTATGCAAAAAATTATTTAATGTGTATATTTCGACTAAGAAGCTGTACTGCAGATAATGTATGGATTTTCTAAATCAGGTAGAGGCTGAGGATTTCAAGCCAGGGGAGGTTGACCAGTGCTAAGTATGTTTTAAAGTTGTAATATTTGAAGAGCTTATCTGCATAGTCATGCACGCATGCATGGACATGCATGTGTGCCTGCATGCTCTTGCACGCATACACACATAGTAGATGTACTAAACATTTTCCAGACTAGTAGTTAAATCATAAAAAGTTCTGCAGATGCTGATATACTGATATTTGTAGCACATGCTATATTCATCTAGGATCTGTGGATAACTGATTTGAAGCATAGTGAACGATGGAGAACTTGCATATAGTTATGCTTGTATGACTCATTCTCTCCTAGTTAACAAACTTTGCTGCAAGGGCGGGCTTCAACTTTTGGCTTGTTGGCCTTTAAGCCTCTTTAACTTGAGTTTGATGGGACTTTCCATGGCATGATTTTGAGATTTAGGGCCAAGATGTTATATGTATAACCAAAGGACCATGACGGATTCAGGATCCACTACACAATCTGTTTCAGGTGATCCCTATGGAATTATTAATTAGTGTCGATACCACTGGACTCAATTCTGGCTAATCCAGGTTTTGACCATCCAGTAACTATAGGACCACTCATAGAATGAGTATTCTTGTACTTCAGTACTAGGATGCTTGTCCATTTGCCTGAAGTTGTTCACTCGAGAGACATGATCTGATCAACATTTTGACATCATCTGGTATGGTCATGCACATCTCTTCTGATGAATGATATCTCATTATGGACTGAATAGTAGGCTATGGATTTAAGAGATATAGCAAACCAGATTTTATACCACTGGACTGAGTTGTTAGACACCTTAATCCATTCTTGAATGAATTTTCTATATGTGTGTGAGTTTCATTCAGATAATCAACTAAAATTGATATGTCTTTCTTTTTCTTGTGATAGAGATTGTACATGTTTTAGTCTTTTTTTTTGTGTTATTTATTTATTTATGGATACAAAATAACTGAATTATCAAGGATTACAAAAAAGGTACAATAATATAGGAAGGGTGAGGAATCCATCACTCAGACATGATCCATGTAAAGATAGAAAATGACAAGCACTACAAACCCAACTCTAATCCCTTCTCTAGGGGGTAGAAGTGTCCTTTAAAACATGGATGCAGTAGCTCTTCATTTAGCCAAAAATCAGCTCTCATCAGTCAATTTAGGAACCCATTTGATTTAGCTTGGAATGGCTTCTCGAAGGATGTCAAGGAGAGAGAGGATCCGTGTTATGGCTAGCGCAATTACAATTGGCTTAGAGAAAGATATGATAGTTTACCTAGGGGTGCACAAAAGAATAAAAAACCCGAAGAACCGAGCCAACCTGATCTCTCTGGGTCAGTTTGATTCGGATGTATTAAAGGTAAGGTTCGGTTCGGTTCGGTTTGTTTATGGGTCTAAAAAATGCGAAACCCGATCATTTTGGTTCGGTTCTCGGGCTTTTATTTTCTGGACTCGAACCAAACCGACCTAAGACCTAACCTTATATATCATAAAAGTTTACGTATATCATATATATGTCTTTAAATTATAGTGATTTGAACTTAATTATTATTAAATTGTGTTTATATGTTGTTTTGTTAATTTAAAAAAAAAAATTGAGAATACAAGATTAATCATATTTTTTAAATTTCTAAATAAATAAGCTACGTTGTGTACAATAAAAAAACAGACCCAACCCGACCCGACCTGACCCCAAACAACCCGAGACATGGAACTGAACTGACTCAAGTTGGTTCGGTTCAGTTCCATGGGAGGATCGGTTCGGTTCTGGGTCCAAAATTTTGAAGTCAATTAAGATTGGGGCGGTTTTGAGTTTAGCATGGGCCTGACCCGACCTCACCTATGCACACTCCTAGTGTTACCACTTACCAGTGCCCTTGAAAATGCCACCTATCCCTAGTTGACCTGCCCTTCCTGGCATAATAATAAAAAATTTACCTTCCTGTGGAGGCCTTAGTGTCACTGACAAGGCTTGTCCTTGAACCTTTAAGAAGAATTTTCTATGTGCCAATCAAGTTCCTTTTCCCAAATTTTGGTCATTTTCAAAAAACTATAACATTTCTTTCACTTCAAAGTTCCCATACTATAGCTAATAATTACAAAAGTTTTGGCTCTCTAACCAAAAACCTAAGAAGCACGGACATGACACAGCACAGATACGCTGACATAGCAATTTTCAAGAAGGTGCAGTACACGACACTGAGGGATACGTCTTATGTTTAATATATAAATACTTCACTAGAAGATAATAAAAAATTGCATAATAACACTAACTAAAATTAAAAACTGTGTATTCCCTAGCAGAAAGCTCAAATTAGGTGTAAATACACATTGTTTTTATTTTACAATTAGATCTTATTTTCTTTAAACTTACAACGTGTTTCATGTGTATGTAAGCGATAGACATGTGCCCCTCAAGTGTCCTGTTCTAAAAAAGTTTAAAATACTAAAAGAACATGAGTGTCTGACAAGTATCATATCCGACACACACAATATTTTCGTAGAAGTGTCCATGCTTCTTAACCAGAGACCATGTAAGGAAACCTCAAGCATTGAGTTTATTTCCTGAGGAGCAATCTGACAAAGTTTCAAGATGTCAACGATCCTTTGCCATAGTACACAGTAGAATCCCATTGGTGCTAACTTCCATGACGCTTAAGCACACCAATGTCTCCTCAACAAGTTAAAAAGCTATTATGGTGATATTTGTTGGGTCAATGTATTGATCTGAAAATCCCCCAATGAGTTCCATATTTCAGATAGGATGACTTTGGGTGGCTTGTATATCTGCCTACATTCTTTTTGTTGTGCATAACAAATTCTGATCTTTGGTCATCCATGGTCTTATGAACAGCCTTGCCTATTGGCGAATATGCAGCAGTAACTCTTTTAATGTTCTTTGGTCTCAAGTCAATAAAAGATGCATGGGACCTCCCATCAAATGAAGTTAAGAGCGGTGCTAACAGCCCTGAACTTGGTGAATATGTCGAAGCAGAGGAGCTTTTGAAGGAAAAGGTAATATTTTAATGTATTGTGGGTTCCTTTTGTAAAGTTTTATTCAGGATTGAGGTTCTTTTTACATGTGTTTGAAGATATTCTGCTATATGGATGCATTATTATTGCTTTCTTTTGTCAAAATAGGACATGGAATGTGCGTGCAACATCCTTTCCAAAATGACTGTGTGTTTGTGTGTGTGTGTGTGTGTGTGTGTGTGTGTGTGTGCATTCAGGCAGTATCCAATCAGAAATGCTGTGTATGATGTCTACAGGTGTCGAAACGACTCTCAAATCCACTTGAAATTTTGTGGGAGTCATTCAGCCTCATATTTTTTGCTGTAAGCATCTTCATCTCCTTATTTGGTTCAAACACTTAGAAGTTAGAATAATGTACAATTATTTTATTTGTCCAATTCTCCAAAATTTTTGCAATTGCCAACATTTAATGCTGCACCTAAAGAGTGTGGAGCTGGTGTCATATTATCCATAGCCTAGGTTCTGTGAAGTTTTTGTGTCTCAGTTTCCCGGCAACAAGCCACCATTTTTGAATGTGACAGTGGCTACGATTATGTAGATTAAATTTTTGTGTCTTTTCCCAAGTCCCAGTGAAAAATAAATATCTAGACTTGTGGTGGAGACTAGAGTTGAATCCGAATGCCATATGCAGCCATTATTATCACCAACTCAACGACTTCATTTGAATTCTTCTATTGTTAAAGAGGTTTTATGTCATGAGGCACACATTACACTTTTACTATACTGTTATTACTTCTAGGAATGGGGAGATCGCTCGATGCTAGCAACAATTGCCCTTGGTGCTGCCCAGGTACAAATGTTCTAAAATGTCCAGTTTAAAACAATTTTCATCTTCCAAACTTTGCAAACTTCCTTTCATTTTTTTCTTTTTCTTTTTCCTTTGCTTCTCTGCAGTCTCCTTGGGGTGTGGCAAGCGGAGCAATTGCTGGACATGTTCTAGCAACATCAATTGCTATTGTTGGAGGTGCATTTCTGGCCAAATACATCTCCGAAAAACTGGTAGGAACAAAATTCTTTAAACCTCAATCCTGCTGAGCAACAAATACATTTCCTCATCATAGGAAGTGGGAATTCATTCCATGACTAACCAAAATTTCCAACCAGGTCGGCTATTTGGGTGGAGCACTGTTTGTGGTTTTTGCTGTAGCAACATTTCTAGGAGTGTTCTGATAAATTTTTGGCAGCCAATGGAATAAAGAAAAAGAAGGAAATATGTTTTACAAAAAGAAATTTACTGTATCTGCACACGACTCAGAATTAGTTGATAGAGATAGAGGCGGAGAAAAGAGGGATTACAAACTCCCATCGAAGATGATGTGCAGATGCAATATTATTTATTGAAAATTGGTCGGACAAAAACTGTGCTGGTTGTAGTAATTGATCTGTTTAAGAGGGAGTTTTACAGTAGAGTAGAACAATCAAACAATAATTGATCTGGTTGCAGTGTTGAACAATAATTTTCTTTATTGTGGAAGTCCCGAGTCTGAATTTAATGGGTAAACTGAGTTTGCTGCAGTTTTGACTTGTATTATTAATGGGTAAACTGAGTTGCTTCTCAATCACAACTTTTGGATGTGATTGTCTTCGAATATGTTATCTGGAATGTTTTCAGATAAAAGCTGGTAAAGTATGGAGGCATAATCTCATGCTCGATGTGAATGTTCTGCATGTTTCACTTTCTCTATGGTTTCGGCAAATAATTTTTGAAAATGTTTAATGGGTTATTTAAGGCTTAATTGAATAGGCATAATGTTTGGAAAATGAATAGTAGTGTTTCTGATTTGTGATCACCCTTTCTTTGACATTTATTTTTAGCTCCATGCTATGCATAGTAAGGTTTTTCGGCTGCAGTTAATGTCAATGGATTTTCCTCCTTGCTAAGAGGTTACATCTCACAGAGCAAGCTCTAGTACATGCTTTATCAGCTTTGCTAATATGTCTTCGAAATTATGGAGTTGCCATACTAGGCAATATCATATTATATGTATATATATATATATGATACTATACAGAGTCACCCTCAACAATGTCTCTGCACCATCCGTGACGGGCTGAACGGCCGGTACGAGCTAGCGCATATACGCCAAGCCACGAGCATTCTTAAACTTGCCAGTGCCACCAGTCACCGCGAGGCTCGACATGGCACTCCCAGTCATGCCATCATCTGAAAGCCTAGGCCCAATCAATGGGGTCGTACTTGGGTTTCCACTATCTTACCGTTAGTGTTCACATTTGTCAGCGAAACTAGTACCAGCTAAGCCAGTTCCCAAGGGAATGCCATTGGCATTGATGGTTGAGATTGCACCATTGGGATTGGAGATGGCTACCCGACCTTTTAGGGGAAGGAACCCAGCCAGCCTAGTGAACGGCACTTGGCCGGTGTAGATATGTTGGAAAAAATATTGTATAATGTTTTTCCTTATAAATTGTAGTTATAATAAAGTGAAATAAAATATAATGATAAACAACTTTGGACAAGCTTTTAGTTTCACTCAAAATCATATTTATGGTACATATTTTGAAAATTGTTATCTCATTCAAACTTCCATGAATTTGAACAAATAGATGCTTGTTCTTCATCTCCTCGTAGAGAAAAACACAAAGTATCTTAGACCCATTGAAAAGAACATATGGATCTCACCTTAACAATGGCTCAAGGTTGGTGTGTCATATCAAATATTTCAACAAGATGTTCCCTAGCAGGCCGGCCTGGCTGTGGGGTTGCTGCCACCAAGAATGTCATGCATGTAACTCGATGACTGGTCTCCACCCGCTGTTGCAGTCTCAGCTGTGGCTGCAACATTAGCCAAGTGAACGGCAGCGGTTAGCAATGTGATGAAGAGGGATGGTGTTGACTACTTGAACATTTTGGAATTTGATGAAATGAAAGTTGGAAGTTTCTTTGATGGGTATGCAAATGAGCTTTGGAGTTGCTCTTTATATATTTATATATAGACAGGGACTGTCAACTTAAGATATTAGGGTAGTTGTGTGAATCAAAACAAGAGTGGCGAAGTTGTTGATATTTCTCGATCTCGCTTTGTTTTAGATAACGTGTAATGGAGAGAGTCTCTGGGGTCTGATTTGTAATGAGGGCTCCTATCTAGGGATCAACTTGAAAATAAAGATATATATATATATATATATGTGGTGATATATCAAAAGTTCTTCATAACCATCCAAATAATCTTTTGATGTATGTATACTAGTTGGAGATGGTTCAATTTTATAGGTGTAACAAAATCATAGATCTTGGAGCCTTTATTTAATTTTAAGGGAAAATTGCACTGATCTCACATGAGGTTTTCTCATCTAGCAGATTGACTAACTTTAATTTGAAAAACACGTAGAGACCAGTTTGCAAGTAATGAGACTGATAAAGAATATTTAAAGCTTTTGTCTATCAAACATGTGTGATATAAAAGTAGATATTCGCAAAATCGTGAAGTCGGTCCAATTTTTGTAAGGCTTATGATGACAAATAGGCGCTTGGACACAACTTTAGAGGTGATTATAACTTCACGACGAGCTTAAAGATGAATATTTAAAGTTAGGATTGACTTGCAAATCTTACATATAAATATGCATTCATATTTATGCATTATATTTTACACTAATTAATTTTTTAATGCTAAGTCTGTAATATTAATCTTGCAAAAGAACAATTCGTGATATTTAAACTCTTAACCTTAAATTTGTAAAAAGAAGCATTCAAACCACCGAAATAACCTTTTTTTTATTTTATAGTGTGATAAAAAATTTTTATTAAACAATTTTCTGACAAAATGAGCGGCCTTAAGAATTTATGTTTTGGGCAGACTTAAGAATTCAAGCTTAGGCCCGATTGGGTCAGGCATGCTCGGGCTGGTGTTGATTATATTGTGCATCCGGCCCCGAAAACCCGCCCGGCCCGTCAATGTCCCCACCTGCCAGTGGTATTAGTTTAATAAAGCCGTAGCAACAGCGGTTAAAACAATCGAATCTCAAATTCTTAGGGCTCGAAACGAATGTAATCGCGGGAAGACTCGGAAGCCGCAAACAGATAATACTACTGAGATTGTGCAAGGAAACGAGAAAGATCCCCAATTTGTCAGAGAAATGTCGTTTCTCGAAGATTTTCAAGCTAGTAAAGGCCTCTCTCTCTCTCTCCATATATGTATACATATTACATACAATCATACATACACGGGAACGTTGAGGCATATGTAAATATTTACGTATATGCGGATTTACTTCTTGCCTTGAAGTTCTGATGCTTACATTTCAGAGTGTCATATGAAACCCTACCTAATCTGTACTTGGGGACTGCACTTGAATTTTTATCTGAGTTCTGAGCCCTAAATGAATTGGGGAGTTTTATTCCAGAATTTTCACTTTTATGGTTCTTGAGAGAGAGAGAGAGGGAGTTTTGGTTCTTAGGGATTCATAGTAGACCAACAATCAAGCTAATTTGGTGGTTATACTGAAGTTGGGGGGTTTTATTTGAAGGTTGGGGTGATATCTATGCATGATCTTAATAATTTGGGGTTGTGATGCACTTGTATTATTGGGCCCTAGTTGTGAGCTTTCATACATGGAGTTTAAATTGAAATGCTTTGTTCATTATGTGGCCGTTATTTGAGAACTTTGTGTAACCATGGAATTACTATTGCTGATTGGGTCCTGGTGATGATGTCGGTAGCAATCGTAGTGCACCTGTTCGCTTAATGGTGTATTGGAAATTACACTGGTGATGATGAGCTAGTACAGATTTTCAATCTGAAGGACCAGCATACAAACCTCTACTATGAGTTGGCAGCAAGGCATCATATGATGATGCAACAATTTTACACCAGCTGGCTGTAATTTTACCTTAAGCTTGCATTTAGAACCAAAAAAAAGAAAAGAAGAATAAGAAGAAGGGACATGGGATTTGAATCATTTTCAGGTTTTGGTCTTTCTTTTTTATCAATGATATGTATGTGTGTCTCTGCTGTTAGTATCGTGTGTCCATATATATATATACTAGACAATTGGTAGATATGTACATAACTTATCAAAGATATATATATATATATATTTATGTTAAGTTACCTGAGGGAGTTCATTATTTGATGATATCCTCCCAGATTTCATAGGATCTTGAATTTATCTGTAACTGGATTTTACATCGATGGCCACTTGAGTAATGTTTAGGAATTGATAAGTTGATTTTTTTCCCTCCAGATTTGGAATCACTGCCAAATATGCTTCAAAGGAAGTACGCATTGTTGCATGACTTAGATAAAAGTTTACAAGGTATGCTTTAATCAATAAGGACAGTTGAGCGCATGTAACTATTCTCTCTTTCATTTTCTTTCTTATGATTGAAATTCTTTTGCCCCACTTTTTTTTGGGGAACTTGTTTCTTCTCTTGATATTGGAATTAATCAATTTGTTAGCTTGTCGGGTTCTGGCTTGCTCCTGTGTGTTTGCTACTGTCTTGGACAACATGATTTAGACAATCCTGGCTAGTTTCTGTTAGGGATGGAGCTAGATTAATACCATGGTTGCCATCAGTGGATTGTAATGGTTGAACATTGAGTTGGAAATCTGTGTCAGTAATGGGTTTAGACGTCGATCCTTGCAATGACTGAAATAAATAAATGTGTTTATCAAATGATTAGGACTGAAGTTTGTGGTGTAGCAGTATTTGGTGTGTATGATCAAACACAAAAATGAAAGAACGTTGAGTTGCAGCTAAACCAAGGGAGAGAGCCATTGCCAGAATGAAGGCAATATATTCAGCTAAAACTGTAGATTTTGCAGGTTTAAAAGCTTCAGCTTGGATGCTGACACATATCATTGGCCTTTGGGACATTCAGTTATATTTAAAAAAGATTTTTTCTTCCTCTTCTGTTTTTAACCATCAAACTGCATTTGTAATTGACAGGTTCTTTGTAACTGATTTTGAGAGGAAAATTGTGAGAATAAAACTGATGGAGGAGTTTTGGAGGCTATAACATAAGCAAACAATGGTTGAATTTGTAGTACATTTTTTTTTTGTAAGCAATAGTTTTCTTTCTTTCTTTCTTTCTTTTATTTTATTACTTTCGATTCATTGATCTCTTGGTTCTTTAGGTACAAGTTGTGATCGATGACCCCCCCTCCCCCCACCAAAATAAATAAACAAGAGGATCGAACTTTATTATGGGGATTTGATATTGGTTATTATGATTGCCATGTATCATACTATATTTCTGTCCATTGTTGGTCTCTCTCTCTCTCTCTCTCTCTCTCATATAGTAATTTCTTTCATAACCTATTATCTAGCAAACTGTCATTTATGTATATCACTGTATGTAGCTTATTTTGCTTTATTTTGCTTTGATGCTGGACTGTCATACACACTTCTGTTTCCTTTGTTTATGGACAGAGATCCAACGGCAAAATGAACATCGTTGCGAACAGGAGATAGAGGAAATTAAGCGGGAAATCAAGTCTGGTAACATTAGACCTGATGCTTCAAATATCAGGTTCTCAGATGAGGCACTTGATGAGCAAAAGCATGCCATTAGGATTGCTGACGAGAAAGTTGCGTTGGCTGTTCAAGCATATGATTTGGTACTAAGCATGGCACTCCATTCTCCTCTATGTTAGATAATAGAACTTGATATACTGATGATTAGCATACGTGATTGTTCCATGACTCTTGGCTCTTTTGTAAAATTTGTTGATTGCTGAAGTCTAAAATATCTTAGTTGGTATGTTGTTCCAGAATTTCCTCTCAAATCAAACTCAACTCAACAAACCTTAATCCCATTTTATTTGGGTTGCTACATGGATTGGATTTGTTTAGTTGGTTCTCAGTCGCTCCCAACTATATTTCCTATTTGTGCAATTGAACTTTCTCTCAACTGCCAGTTTCATCACTCTGTCTCTCTCTCTCTGTCTCTCTCTCTCTCTCTCTCTTGCACACTGGTTGTAAACAACTTTATCCACTTTTTCCTTTGGAAGCAGATGCATTTTCTATTCGCACTATCATTTATTTATTTATTTTCAATAAGTTCCACATCCCGGGTAGGAATGATATATTTAGCCAGTGAGATGCTTGATAAAGATTGAAAGAACTGGAATTGCAGAACAATGAAATGTAATTCAGAATTCCTCAAGAAATACCTAACAATTAGCTCATGAGGGTGGATACTCTCTCCATAGTGGTTCATTAATGCCCGATTTTTTTTCCCTAAGGAAAAACTTAAGGAAATAAATAGTAAAAGAATCTTGGGATTGCTTTGGATTGCAAAATTCATCATTTTGGGACAAAGTGGAGCTTTGGAACATTTGTTCCAAGACATCAATCGCCTGAGTATTAGTGTTTTATGGTAACACTAGTTTGGAATTTGAGGTGCTTGAGGAAGAATGGAGTTTAGATGTGTTGTCAAGTAGTAGTGGGCTAATTTTCTCATACATAACCAACCTAGAAAGGGAAAATTGATTTATCGACTTTGTTACCCAGAAAACAACCCGAGAGAAGAAGGGGGGTCTTTATCTAAATATTAACCAACTATAAGCAAACTTATTCAGTAAAATGAGTAAACTCACAACAGAAATGAAAAGTCTTAAAAAACTTCAGAAAGTCAATTTATGCGGATAGTCAAATGAGTAAACTCAATACACAAGATGAGCAATCTGCAAAACTTTAGAGAGCAGATGTGAGCATACTCAATACTTTAAATGAGCAATCCCATAAACTTTAGAGAGCTATTTCAATAGTCTGTTATATGATTAAACCCAAGGTCAATTTCTTGAGAAAATTCTTAAGGCAAGATATTCAACCATTTTCACAATACTTTAATACACTAGACTCATGCAATGAGAGAGCAAATGTAGATCAACCACACAAATAAAGTATGACAATCAAGCACAAATAATCTAAAGCATAATCAAAGAGGAGATAGAGATAAGAGGATACGACACAGAGAATTCATTGTGGTTTGGTCAACCCCCGGACCTAGTCCACTCCCAAGACTTCTTCCTTAAGATTTTTTCTCCACTGTATCCAAATGTAGATAATGTACACTAGCCTTCATAAGTGAATCAACACTCCAACTAGTTGAACCCAAATACTAGTCGAACCCAAATACTAGTCAAACCCAATCCCTAGCTAGTCTCTATCTTACAAGAAGAAAGATCCAGAGTACAAGCACTCTTGAGTACAAAAAATTTCTCTCATAGAATAGATATGCCAATGAACTCTGTAAAGACTCAAGAAATTTGCAAAATGAGAATTTTACTTTCAGAGAATGAGTTCTTGTTGTTCCCTTTGAAGCCGTGCGTGAATATATAGGGCTTTGTCCTTGTCTTTCTCTTCTAGCCATTAAATGAGATATTCCTCAATATATTGTTGCTGAAAGTATCTTGATCTCGATCTTCACAGGCTCCTTAGTCTGGGCTGATTTGTCTCTTGAATTTGAAAAGCTTCCATACTCGAAAATCCAGCTATATGGAGTTTCTTTGTTTGACAAACACAATCTTCATAGGCTCCTTAAATCTGGTTGCTGACTTGTCTCTTGATTTGAAAAGCTTCTATACCCGAAATATTCAACATATTGAGTTTCCTTGCTTTGACAATATATATCTTTCCTTCTTGTATTGTTGCTTGTTGAAGAAGTGTTGACCGAATCAAATTCTTGTATCTTTTCTTTTATATTCAATCAATCTTCAGTCAATCTTGAACCACATTTTCAATCAAAACTTCTAGAAGTCTTCAATATCTCTTGATAGAATATTCTTGATTGCTGGCACATATCTTTCTTTCAATAAATCTGTTGTGCACATCTTTCCTAAGAAGGAAGGGTTGTATCATTGGTTATAGTATCATCAAAGTCCATTTATAAGAGAAAGCAAAGTTTCCTTAAAACTTGATTTCCATATATTGAAATCCTTCGTTCGAAGCTCCTTGGAGTTGCTAGGCAAATTTGAATTTGAATTTCTTCCATGAATTCAAAAAGGCATGTAGTCAATCTGTAATTGTGTCACTTTAATATCCTGCAAAAACCTTATAACATAACCTCATAGACCAAGGATTAGAGCATTAGGGATAATCGAATTAAAGCAATAAAACATGTTATCATAAAAATCAATAGAGATGTATTTTAAATAACCTTTGGGCTAACAGACTCAGTACTCATGATGTTTTCCAATGAGGAGCTGGATGTCTTTGTTGTATTGTGGATACTTAACCTGCCTATTTGGTTTTGTATATAATTTAAGTTGAGTCCTTGTTTTTGAGGAAAGTATTTATTTGCTCTACCATTCAGTTCTACAAGTAGGGCCCCTGTAGGATTTCAAGGGCAGGTGCATCCGTATTTCATTGTTTGGTTGTTCCAAATCTGATAATGAGTTTTTGGTAAAGCACTGTGTGCTCATTTAATATTCATGCAGTGACAGAAAATTCCGCTCTTGTTTTGGCACCTGTTATAAGATATAATATCTCATGGATTGAATTGAAAATTTCCCATTCTTTTTCAGCTTAAGAGTATATTTTGTGATTATGAAACAGGTAGATGCTCATGTTCAACAACTTGATCAATATCTGAAAAAGTTTGATGAAGAGCTTCGGCGTGGTATGTTTCTGTTAGCTTCTGCATCTATTGCTTCTAGGTTTTGCACGTATGGCCACCTTAATATTTGTATGACCACAGAAATGTTTCCACCTTTATTGTGAGACAACCCATAATTTGATGTTGCTTTTGCACTTGTGGCAGAAAGAGAAAGTGTTGCTACAACTGGGTCAGCTGCTCAGACCCCCGACGGTAATGTTAAATCTGGAAGGGGCAGCAATGAGAGTGGCAGAGGAGGGCGTAAAAAGTAACTACCTTTCCTACACATGGATTTTCACAGTTCCCCGTTAGATTTATTTAGACCTCACATTTAGGCTATTGAGACTTTTGATCCTGATTGCCATTTTCTTTTCGGAAACTCTTATGCTTGCTGGTTTAAATTATTTTATACATCAAGTATGAGATTCCATGTAACATTTAAGTGTTTTGGATTCACAACTTCATCATTACTACCTTTTTAAATTCCTTATTTTGAGAGAGAGAGAGAGAGAGAGAGAGAGAGAGATTATGTACAAAGATTTACTTAGAAAAGGGAAAACATGCAAGAAGATAAGATGGGACCCACCGGCAAAGTGATAGCTATGGGATAATAGTCCCAATGGAAAACTTGCAAACAGATATTTCCTTTTGGTTTTGCCTTAGCTGATATCTGGAATCAAAATTACATGGGCCAATTGCTCCTGGTCTATTAACTTTTTTATTAGGTGATATTGTATTCAGCCCTTAAGTAGACATGAAACGTGATAACTGGCACCATTATGTTTGTAGGCATATGTGTATTATACTTAATTACTATTTTGCAAATTGCGTTGCTTACTTTAATGATTTTAGTTACTTTTCAGTATCAGTAAAATCATATGGAATTTTGTGGTGGAATTTTTTGATTTTTTTGTCTTGCTTTTCATTTTGGGTTTCCAATTAATACCTAACTTTGAGTTGTAGTTGAACATAAGTTCAAATAGGTAAAGTTCTGTTTGTGATAATCTAACAACTGTTTTCTTTGCCTTTTTCTTATCTTTTTCTTTCTTTATCAATAAGGCAGCACATTGTTTTCTTCTCTTTATATGTTAGTTTTTTTTTTGATGAGTAAAATAGTATAAGAAGGGCTCCAAAGGGGAGCAACCCGTATACAAAGAGAAACCTAGTTAAGATAGCTCAACACGAAGATTGAGTTCACCTATAAAATCCACCAAGGCAAAAGAAGATTCACAAAAATTCCCTTTACACCAAAAAAGAAAGCTGTGCAAAAGACTCAGTTTTAAACTTTGTTCTGCTCTCTCCACAAGCACCACATAATACACAGAGGAGCAACACACCAGGTTTTCTTCTTCTTCTTCTTCCTACAGCCTAACTCCCAACAGCTCAGTAATTGGAAGACTGTTTGGGGCATCACCCATTGAACCCCAAAGACATTAAGCAGCAAAGACCACAAAACGTAGGCCATATCATAATGGATCAAAAGATGATCCACCGACTCCTCTGCCTTACGACACATACAACACTAATTACAGTGTCGAAACCCTCTCTTGACCAGTTTATCAATAGTAAGGATGGAATCCCAAGCTGCTGACCAAACAAAAAAGGCCACCTTGGTAGGTATGTTAGCCTTCCATATGCTTCTGAACGGAAACTGCCGCCTCTCCACCCCCACCAACTTAAGGTACAAGGACTTAACTGAAAATTTCCCCCTAGCTTGCTCCAAGCCATCGTGTCCTCCCCATGTACTGGAGTGTTAACTACATACAAAAGCTGAAAGAACTCATCCACAGCTTCCTCCTGTCAGTCTTGTAAAGTCCTCACAAAAAGAGGGTTCCACATGATCCCCGAGACAGACAAGTGCATATAATCTGCCACCAGTGCATTCTTATTCCTTGCTATACTAAACAAGTCCGGAAATGCAACCGAGAGGGGAGTGTCCCCACACCACAGGTCGTGCCAAAACTAGATTCTACGGCTATCACCCAATACTAAAATCACGTGTTCGACAAACTCTGCCCACCCTTTTCTGATGCCTTTCCATAAGCTCGAACCATGAGGCTCCCTCACCTCCTTGGATGTCCAACCAGTGCTGACCGATGAATACTTACAATCAATTACCTTTTTCCAGCACCGACCCTCCTCATGGGCATATCTCCAAAGCCATTTACCCAGTAAAGCTTGGTTGTATTGCCGAAAGTGCCTAATACCCAACCCACCATGCTCAAACGAACGACAAACTTTATCCCACCTAACTAGATGATACTTGAACTCTCCCTCCAAATCTCCCCATAAAAAATTCCTTTGCACCTTTTCCAACCTTTCTGCTACTAAAGTTGGCATGGTGAAGAGAGACATAAAGTAGGTAGGTAAGCTGGAGAGCATGCTCTTGATCAAAGTCAATTTTTATATGTTAGTTTGATGTGGAACAATCTTTTCCATGTTGCCTGTTTTGGTTGTTAAGAAGTAAAAAGCTTTTCTCTTGGTGGATTGCACCTTGAGTGTTTCTCTCAGTTTTTTTGAGCATTTGGTTAGGCTTCACTTGTAACTTGGCTACTAATAATCTGTTTTAGGAGACAACGATGAGTTTTTGTCAACTGTTTCATGTAAGCAAGATGGGGAATTAGTGTCCCACATTTTGCTCTACTATGCCATGGTGAGAGAATTGTGGGTGTTGCTTTTAACTATTTTCGAGATGACTTGGGTCTTCCTAAGATTGGTAGGGGAAGGCCTTCTTAGTTGGTTCGGAGGAGGATAGGGAAGCGGAGGCGACAAGCTTGGAATCTTGTCCTGTTTTTCTTCTTTTGGATTGTTTGGGGAGAAATGAATAGGAAAACCTTTCAAGGGACGGAGATGCCTATGTATGAATTGGAAAACTTTCTTTTGTCTATTTTGATACTTGGCTTTCAGATACGGTTAATCCTGACCTAAGCCAGTTTTTGGATTTTCTTGATACTATGGAGATATAAGGAGCATATAGGTTTTTTTGTGTTATGTGATAGGTTTCTTTGCATATCGTTTTTTATAGAGGTTGCATCCCCTTGATGCTCTTTAATGAATTTTACATTGCTTATCAAAAAAATGAATAAATAATCTGGTTTAGTCTGGCATGGATTGAGCAATTTGCTTTGCTTGTGACAGTTGTAGTCCCTAGTCAATCAGATAATTTTTTAGATTTTTGTAGGTGTATTTTGTTAGATTTCTTGGATTCTTATTCTATTTAGGTATTTTAGGTGTTTATTTATATATATATATATATATATTTTTTTTTTGGTGATTTCTGAGGTATTTTACTATTTACATTCTTAGGTTGGATTAAGCAGCAAATCATATGATTGTAACAAGTCTAACAAGTCTATAAGGCCCTATCATTGACATAATGAAAGACAAGAGATTTTGAATAATGAAGTATTATATGCTTGTGGTAAAGCCGATAATATATGCATGTTTTATACATTTGATTATTCTGTGTCAGCATTTCTTAAAGCCCTAATCAAGCTCATAAAATTTACTTCATTTTTCGATACCCTAAACTCCAACTAAAGCATTTCTTAAACCATAATTTTCTCCTCCGTATGCCTTTTCACTTCTAAAATAGGTTAATCTTCTATCATTTCTCGCTCTCTAGCTCTCCTCCTCATGCTTAATCCATTTCTACTCCCCTTTGATGTAAATCCTGATCCTCTTATCATCTCTCTCTCTAGTTGGTCTGTTGAATTTCTTAACTTCCTCTCTTTTTTCTCTCTCTCTAGTTGTCTGTTGAATATCTTAACTTCCTCTCATTTCTTCTTCTTCTTCTTCTTCTTCTTCTTCTTCTTTTAAGGACTTTATCTTTAAACAGTGTTCCATGAAAACATTATTTACTGTAGAAATTTCGAGTTTGGTGTGCTTGTTTGTAGACAAGGGTTTTTGCATTCTGAAACAAAAAAAAGAAATCTTATTTTTTCCTTTAGTTTACTTTTTATGCATATATATATATCAAATCATGAAAGAGAATATAATAGAATGGAGTTTATTGAAGAAATGTATCACAATAGAGTAAAAGATTTTTGGAGATGAATGAAAGAAAAGTGCCACAGACAAGCTCAATGTAATAGGAAGCACTTCATTATGTGACATTACACAAAAAATTCCAACACGAGAGAGACAATTTTTTTGCATTTTCATTGTGCAATGTCACGTTAATTATGTATTTGTTAGAAGGAAACAGCTTGCTTTTAGAAATGTGTCATTACATTCCAACTATTCAATCTATGTAAATCTGTCTCTGTTTCACCACATTTTAGAGTATGTTATTTGCCCTTTCCTGTTCCCATTCACATAGTAAAATGATCTGTGTTACCCGGCCAGTAAAAATCCAGATTCGTAAATAACATGTTAGTTCATAAGCAATAGATCTAGCATTTTGCTAAGCAAAAATGCTAGGCCCTATGTTCCGATATTGCTTAAACAGAAAGAGAAGCATTTGCCATTTGATGGCATGATATCAAGGAAAATGAATAGCACATACGGGCTGCGTGAAGATAAGGATTTAAGTTCTTGTGTGGTAGAGCTTACACGAGTAAGGTGCCAAGGTGAAACATGTTATCTTAAAGAAACTAGTGACATCAAGTATCTGGACTGTCCTGGATGTTTTGTGGAGACTTCTAAAATGGGTTTGATCTGAATAAGGGTGTAGATGGTTGACCATTTTGTGCAAAATAGAGGTAGAGAATAGGTAACAGGGCTGTGCTCAAGACGACAACTACGTTAAGGCTTTACTAGGCGTTGAATCAAGTCAATGGTGAGACATGTAATTGAGGAGAAGATCTGTACTCAAGCTGGGCTGTAACGAATTAGAAAGTAGGTGGAGCCTAATATGCTGCAGTGGGTACATCAAAAGCAATAAGGAGTTTGTGGCAATAAGGAGTTTTTGGGGAATCTTTGCAATGGGACAGTAACTATGGTCATTGTCATTTGGTGCAAATGGAGGGGTTACAGTGGAATACAAGGGTTTCTCTTGCATCCTCGTGGAATTTTGTGGGCTCTAGAATTGAAAAATGGCCAGATCTGTTGTGGGATATATATATATATATATATATATAAAGGTACTGTGCGGGGAAACGTTGGTTTAAAAGGCTGATTCTGTGTATTTATTGATTTTCCAGTTTTAAGATGCTACGAGAATCTTTTCTTGTTTTGGCTGTACTGGGTTGTAAATTGTGCTGTGGTCATGTTGGTTCAGAAATACAAACCTTTTACCTCTTCTTGTGAATCCTTAATCACGTCTACTCTCTGAACCTTGAGTGAGATTAGAAGCAATGATAAGGAATAAATGGAGAATCTTCTGTGGGATTGTTTTTTTCAGTGCAAACCGAGAGGTTAAAATACTCTTCATTATTGAAATTAGGGTTCTAGAATCAAAAGTTGGAGATGTTTGTGATGGGAAATATTGCTTATGAGGGTTCTTTTGTAGGTTGTATTTCCTTGCCCCCCTTTAAGATGACATGAGAATGTTTTTCCATATTCTGCTATGCAGGGTTCTAATTTATGCCACAATTGCAATGATTCTCAAATGAAAATTTTGTTCTCTCTTCTTCCTGCTATGATGTTTGTTACCACCTTCACCCGAGTAGATTGTTTGTGTGCAAAAATTTTCCCTTCTTTTTCAAAGTCATCTTGTTTCTAAAGTAGAATTTGATTTTCCCCTTGGCGTGGTGGTTTCCTTTTCCAAAGTGCCTTCCACAGAGAAGTGCCTCGGCTTGGAGAACTGCATAACAATCATGTTGCGTTCTTTTGTGAAATGGCTGAAGGGTCTACTGTTGTTGTTTTCTTTTCTCCTCTTCATTGCTTGGTGACTTATTTCTCCTGGAACTTCCTTGTGGCTCTGACTGGTATTTAACTGAATGCTTCTTGGCAATGTTTGTTCCTTTATTGCCTGCTACTCTGTAGGTTTTGGGAACAAGGGATAGATGGCAGTGGAGATCTTTGGTGTTGGCTACAATACAACCTATGTCACATGGACTTGGGTTTGGGTGTCGGTTGCGGATATGTGTCTAGGCATCAGATTCATCTAATTTCCAGGTCTAAGGATATGGGGACATGGCAAAATATTCACGTTTCTCTAAAATTTTCGAGGGTCAAACAGTATTTACAAGGTGATAGAGGTAAACGTGAATCAGTAGACATGATTGTTCGGTACATGTCTAACTACACATGTCAAACACATTCCATACTTTTACCCAGATGTCAATCGTCAAGTGACTGACAGGGGTACTTTACACATTTAGAATGGTCCATGTTACATAGCATACAATTTATTTGAAAGTACAAGGGGTGCACACTCCATGCATGTGATTATACCCCATATAGAGAGTAGAAAATGTTAGTGTCGGATGGAGAGATGATAATGTGGATTGGAAAGAGAGAGGGAGAGGAAGTGGTGAGTATAAACGGTACCTGACTGCTTATCTGAAAAAGGAGTAAGGAGTGGTGTTTTTGTTCCATAACTAACTTCTATCTGGAAAGTCGTATGGCCAATTTGGGCACATTGTAATTTGGCCAATTTGGGCCCATCATAATTTGGTGTCCAAGTGAGAGACCAAAAACCTCTAGCTTAAACATAACAGTAGAGATTAAAGGAATCGGAACATTTGCTGTTATGGATGGCAGAAATGTGAGAAACTGTCCTGAAGAATTCTTATTGGTTATCCATCCGTTCATAGCTTTCTGTCAAGTATGATTGGAAGAAAAAATCCTTCATCAGCTCTCAGACATAACCTTAGTGTTTACTGTTTACCTATGGTTTCCACCTTACAAAGGTTTTCTCAAGCTGAAGTGTTCAACAACAATGGTTTTTCTTTGGAAATGGGTCAGCTTGATAGTAATGGTGTTATGAGGATCCTGAAGACCTTGTGATGTCACTTTTTGCAAACCTTTCTATTTTGGGTTAGCTGCTAGGGCAGTTCTTGGTGATTTCTCTGTTGGTTAGAAAGAGCAAGAAATAGAAGTTGAGAAAACATTATATACAGTGGTTGGTGATAGCCTTTAAGCTGGATTAAGAAGGTGGTGGAAGTATTTGGTTTACTTCAAAATGATCTTTCCATGATCCTATTTGTCCCTTCTTGGAACCTTAGATAGGTTGTCAGTTCTGGATTCTTTTTTTGATGGGGTTGCACATACTGTTTGAGTCTTTTGGGAATTACTTGCCCCAGTCCCAAAGAACTCTTTTGGTTTTCATTTGCAGGTCTTGATGATTATTCTCCAGCTGTCTGTCATTGCTTCTTTGTTCTCTCTCCCTCTGCTACCCTCTCTTTTTGACTTAGGAGTTTTCCTTTTGTTTTACCTCATGTTTATGTATTCTTTCTTTGGCATGTTTTCTTTATTCATTAATCATTACACGGGAAGAATTTTGAATCTAAAGTATGGTCAAGAGGATGATGGTAAAAGCTCAGGTTGTCAATTACAAAAATGCTGGTTGGGTATGAGAGAAGCTATTTGATTGAATAAAGCTTGATTTTAGGTCTACATCTCATCCACAACTAGTGACTTGGATTGACAAGATGAACACCGAGCATGGAATTAATATTGAAGATGATTATGATGATAATAATGTGAAGGTAGAAAGGTCGGGGGATGGTGTTAGCAGCATGGCTTCTATCAAGAAGCATATTACAATTCAGGAGTGGGATCTTCATAGATGATTCGAAGTTTATGAAGCTTAAAAGGAGAATAGTGGAATTTATGTCCACCAACTTCCATTGGGGATATGCGATTTATATGCAGAACCAAAAGTTCTAACTGGAAATGTAGCACGAATAGTGTAATGTTGCCTCATGAAAGATTGTGACAATTTACAATTTTAGGTTGAGAAGCCCCCATAGCATTACATAGTTCAGTAGGTAAACAGCTTTAAAGTTTCTTTGAAGTGGTTCTTGGTTACTTCTGATATTAGCAAGTATGAAGAGACATGATTCTGATAAATGTTGCGGATACTTTTCTTGGAAATAATTGTCTTTATGATTATCTTGAGAAGCATTATAGCACATGTCACCCACTGAGTCGAAAGGTGCTGCATCAAAGACTTGGGATTTTCCTTAGGTCTTCATTTTTTTATTTTTTATTTTAGTTTTTTGCTCATGATGAGAATATCTCCGTTGCTGTTGTATACATATGCTAAGCTATGAATTGAGGATGAGCCATGAAGGTTAAATGACACCTAAGAAAAACCTACAAAAGAGGAGCTTTAGTTGTGGAGTTTAGTAGTTCCTATCCCACTTATTCAATTTGTTAACCCAAGAAACTAAATGGCAGAAGAATGTGTGACCAAATGAAGAAAAGCTGAAGAAAAATGATTTTAGTAACTGTTGAAGGTTTCTTTTGCCACACATGGCAATCTACTCTAAGAAGCATGGAAACACACAACATGGACACAACACGATACGGACATGCTGACGCAATAGAATTATATATTTTATAATTTTTTTATGCCATATATAGGAATATTTTACACTAAGATAATGAAAAAATTGTAGAACCACACTAGTTAAAAGAGCAGACACAAAAGATGGCATAACCCATTCCACCCCAAACAAGGGGAATAACGTGCTCCAAATATCTCTAGCTACTGGGAGATGGAGAAGGAGATGATTCACCGAATCTCCATTGACCTTGCACATAAAGCACCAATCTAATATAACCTTCCTCCTTTTCCTAAGATTGTCAGTAGTCAGGATCGCCTCATGTACCGTTGTCCAAGCAAAAAAAGCCACTTCAGAGGAGCTTTCGAATACCACATACCTTTCCAAGGAAAACTAAGCCCCACGTTTCCGCACAAAGAAATATAAAATAAGCTAACCAAGAAAGAACCTTTCTTGGAAACTAGCCATACCATCATATCCTCCCCATTGCCATTAACTCGTGCATCATATAATATGCTAAAGTATGCCGTCATAGAGTCGACCTCTCAATCTCGTATGTTTCTTCTAAACTTAGTCCCAACAAAGCTTTATTGCAAATACAAGCTTTTTGATACCCAACCCACCCCCTCACTTGGCAGTCCCACCTTCCCCCACTCCACCAGATGGGAAAAAAGTCTAATGGTTAGGTAGTACTGGGCACTTAGTAGTAATCCTTAGTAAATGGTAATACGTGGTGTGTGAATACACTAACAACCTGAATTTGTAGTCTAGTGGAGAGACTTTTAAGAAAATTACCATATGGCAAAATTTGTTAAGGTGTTTCCTTAAAAGTCTATCCACTACACCATAAATTTAGCTTGTTGAGGTATTCACATACCACGTCATCATTTGATAGAGATTACTAGTGAGTGCTCAGTATTACCTAACCACTGAATTATTTTCCCACCATATGGTACTTAAATTCCTCCCTAAGCCCTCCCCACAGAAAACCTCACTGCAATTTTTATAGCCTTTTTGCCACTAAACATGGGATGGTCACAACAAAGATAAAGCATAGGTTGGTATGATAAACAGTGTGCTCTTGATCAACATCAACTAACCACCTTTGATATAATGTCAACTAACCACCTTTGATAGGTATTTCCTCTTCCATGCAGCCAACTTTCTTTCAAACCTCTCAACCAGTCCATACACCACTTTGGCTTTAGACGTAGAGCCAACTGGCAAGCCCAATAAGTAGTTGGGAGAGAACCTACCCTACAACCCAGATTAGCTGCCAATTATGGAACATTCACCACTACTCCCAAACAACAATCTCACTTTTAGCTAAAGTGACACGTAAATTCAAAACTACCTCAAAGCACAACAAAACACTTCAAACCTCAACTCTAACACTGAAGCACCACAAAAAAGTATAGTCTACAAATAAAAACTGAGACACCAAAATAAGTACTACAAACCTATCCCCTATAGAAAAGCCATGCAGCATCCCCCCGACAGCCACCTTTCTCAACATTAGGCTCAAGGATTCCATAACCGCAATATAAAAAAAAAAAAAGGAGATAGAGGATCACCTTGCCGCAATCCCCTCAAACACTAGCAAAGAAAGCCTTGGGGAACTCTAACCAATATTGAGAACTAACACTTGTAATGCAAAAGTGAATTGACTTCCTTCACCTCTCCCCAAAGCCCATCCTCTTAAAGCATATATGACAAAAAAATCCAAGAACATTAACATAGTTTTTGTCAGTACCCAACTTACAAATAAGCACAGTGTTACTTTTGAGTCTCGAATCCAGGACCTTCATTAGTAACCACCTCTGCATCAAGAATCTAATAGCCTCTTACAAAAACATTTTGCGACTCAGAGATGACACTACCAATCCCCCTCTTCACTCTACCTAATAAAACCTTAGATGTGATCTTATAAACACCACCAATCAAGCTGATTGGTCTAAATTCCTTCAAATTCATAACCGACCTTTCTTTGGCACTAATGCAATGAATGAAGTATTCAAACATTTCTCGAACTCCCCAGTCTCAAAGAAAGCTCCAACAGTAGCCATTAGCACCTATCTGACCACTCTCCAACAATTATGGAAAAAAGCCATTGAGAAGCTAACCGAACTTGGTGCATTATCTCCATTGAGGTTCCTAACCGTTAGCCGAGGAATAGGTTATAGCCCCAGATAGATACCTAGATAGCCATTCTGGCAAAGAGTTCGCAGCATGAATTGAATTGATCGAGGTCGATTTCTCTTTCATTCGCTCCCTAAACTTCCTTCTCAGAGAAAGGTCACTCCAACCACCCTCTATCCCCATCTAACAACTGCCAAAACTCCATTCCATCAAGCAAAGGACTCAAAATGAAGTCTTTCACAAAACTCCACAATATCATCCAAGATATCCTCCTCCCGACAAGGATCAAAATTTCGTTTCAAGAGGTCGTTTCGGTTGGCTTAGAAACGGAAACGTTTCGGAAACATTTCGGAAATGTTTCGGAATGTTTCGGAAACATTTCTACTGTGAGAAATATTAAAATAGTAAAATACAATCTTTTGTATAAAAATTATACACCTTTTATAAAAATTTTAAATTCGAGTTAATACAACTTATTGTTTAGGCATATAGTATTGTGTTTTGGTACATTTTTCTATATTTCAGTGTGTTTTGATTGTAATAATATTGTTTCGTTATTCCACTAGTATTTCGTCTCGGTCCCTCAGAAAACGGAAACGTTTCGGCCGTTTCGGTGGAAACAAATGAAAATTTTGTTCCTTGCCTCCCGAATAAGCTCCCTCCCATCAATAGAAGACTCCCTATGTGATTAGACCTCCTATGAGCATTTGCCATTGAAACTCAAGTAATCTGGTCTCCCTCCTTAATGAAGATCACCCACCCTAGATTTTCGTATTCAACTCACCTCTTCAGAAAGCAAAAGCTGCCTCACTTCCCCTTTTTTCTCTCTTATCCAACAACTGAATTTCTTTAACAATCTCGCAATTCTGACTTCCACCTTTCCAAATACCTCCTTATTCCACCTTCTCAATTCATCTTTCAACAACTTCCATTTCTTCGCCAACAAAAACTGGGAGAACCAACCACCCTATGACCCTCCCACCATCCCTTCACCAAGTCCAAGAAGCCCTCCTCTCATAGCCACATGTTTTAAAAGCGAAAGGGAGAATGTCCTGACTGTAACCCACCGCAATCCATCATAATAGGAGTATGATCCGAGACCGCTAATATTCTTCCCAGTTCAGGATGCTAAACATCTAAGGACCTAAATATTTCCATCTTTGATGCAAAATGCATTTTATATGTGAAACAAATTATTATTGTTGGCAAGGTTTGTAGTCTCACCTGGTCTTAGAAATGGTGTTACAAGCATTCAAATGGCTTACTATCGGCATCTAGTCATCTTGGGAGAGGCACGACAATATGTGGCACATGGGACTTGAAATGTTTTTAAGATGACAATAAAAGCAACTGAAATGATGGCAACACAATGTTGTCACATACAAGAGCGGATTGAGGGTTTTCAAATTTCTCTTCATAGTGCTTTGTTGGTCCTATAGGTTTTCCAAAATAAATAATATGATGGCCCCTCTGGAACTTATTTATATTACGTAAGAGTCTAGTTGCAAATTGAAGTTAGCTAGATAAGTCTTTGAAATAAAAGTTTAGTCATGCTAAAATGACCTAAGTTACATGATTCTTGTGTTCTTCAAACTGAGAAGATTACTTTTCTTGGTGTTTCACAAACAATGATGAAGCTAATCACGAGCCACAACTCTCCCCTTTTACTTCATCTGTGTTTTAAAATGTTATTACAGTCTACATAAATAAGGAAATAGATTTATATCTTTATAAGCAGATAAACCCAAACCACGGAACTCCACTGGCCATACAACTTGCATAGTAGCTTCTTCTGTTGTCTCTTGCCTTAGTGAATTTCTAGCATGGTTAAATTTAATCTGGCATATGATAGGGACTAAAATATATTGCAAATCGAAAACAATTTAATAGTTAATGATAAGTAATTTACAGCTTGTATTAGGTAGGATTTTGCTGCAAACCTAAAATATTAATTTCTTCTCTTCAAAAAGTTAATAATCTATCTTTGTGATTATTTACGTTTTGTTTCTATAAAAATGGAAAAAAGAAAAAAGAAGTATTTTAAGTATCACTGAAAACTATGGATTTTAGGATGTATCTTTCTTTGTATGATCAACAAAACTCAACTTAATTAATAAGCATCACATTCTGAATTAATCCCATGAAGAGGGGAGAAAACAAAGGAAAAAAGAAATCCTTCAGTACATATGAAAACAAAATGAGTTGAAATTTTCCTTGACAAATCTACATTGGCCTCCCCAAGGTAAATTCAGCGGTCCATCCTTGGTCATATAATGGAGAAAACACAAGATCTAATGAATGTAAGATAATTTTAAATGGTCAACACAAGCACTAGCGTGAAGATGAATACAACTTGGGAAATAAATGTCCTTTATAATTCAACATATATCCATGAATGCATATGCAGCTACATATATACACACGTGTATCCTAGGCAATGACTTAAGTGTGTTTGATCTATGCATTTTCTCATTATTTTCACAAATTCATAGAAAACTTTAGATAGAGAATGAGAAAACAGAAGCATATTATAAGTGCTCTACTATAAACTTTTGCGAGGCTGAAAAGAATTTCTTTACAAGAGTCCAAATGGTGGAATCTCCAATTCTCTTACAAGCTATGTACTTTTCCTCATGGTCACTAGATTCTCTCTGTAATTGGAGGTACGGCTCCACATTTGGTAATTGTTCTAACATGTCAAATAGTTTAGGTAATCCTTTTTCGGGACATATTATAAGCCCCAACATAGATAGCAAGCCGAGTGGATAAATACGTTTGGAGCTAGTATTGGACACGACATCTCAACAATGATAATTTATGAATGTCACAAGATATTTATTGGAAATTCTTTTTTGTTTTTTAAACATGCAAGGACTTTTTTCCAGTTTTGTATTATTAATTACGATTTTACTTAATTACCCATGGAAAATAGATAATTTTTTATAATATTAGGATTATGATATTGAGTACCATTTATACTTCTCTACAAGTACAAATGACATGCATAATGAAATAGTGTATTCTCAAATTTAAAAATTTTATCTTAATCGTCCAATATTCAAAAATTTTTACTTTGCCGCCCCCCTCAAAAAAAATAAAAAATAAAAAAATCCTGGATCTGCCCTAACCTGGTTCTATTAGAACTTTAACCCCTTGAATTTGAGTATTCATTGTTTTGCAACATGATTGGCTAGCACTCCCTTTGAGCAACTTCTTTACATAAATTCTTGCCTACGGCCATAATTTGTTACATTTCATGCATATCAAGCAAAATAATTAATGCTCATTTTCAAGAATTTGTCAAATATGTAAACTAAAATAATAAATGCTTATGAAGACACATAGAATAAGAACCTTGTCAAATTTGTAACTAAATGTTGAATAATTATGAAGACCTATAGAATAGTGGAAATTTGTCTATTCTTGATCCCTGGCACTTATTCATAGGTGTTACATATATGAAAGTCACACAAAATAATGACTCACGTCTTTATTAATAAATATGTAAACTAAAATGATAAATGCTTATGAAGAGATAGAGAATAAAAAACCTTGTCAAATTTGTAACTAAACGTTGAATAATTATGAAGACCTATAGAATAGTAAAAATTTACCTATTCTTGATTTGTGGCACTTGTTCATAGGCGTTACATATATGAAAGTCACACGAAATAATGCATCACTTCTCTATTAATAAAGTTCAAGCCTACCCTCTTCTTTCGTCAGCAATAAAGATATTTTGAAAGCGACAAGGTTGAAAGAGTTTAGACCAAACCAATTCATGAGTTGGGTTTGTGTTAATAGAGTCTTACGATGGACAGCCCCATAGTTGCATTCGAATGCATCCCATCTTTGATATATTCCATTGGTTAATGTTGCTGTCGGGGACACACCATTTGCAATCTCTAATTGTCATCACCTTGTTTATGACAATGGTGTTGGCTGTTGCAAAACAAATGAAAATTTATCCCAAATTCAAGCTTAGTTTTGGCTGTACTTGGACCTATATGGGAAATTAATATCTTTTATCCTTCATGAACTTTAATTGCTATTAGTTGTTCCTTCTTGAGGGTTTATTTTATTTTTTGATGAGAAACTTTACTAGCATTAGTTATGAAAGGCAAATCAGAGCCTGCCATTGAAGAGTTCAGTCCAAAAGTGTTGGGAATTTATACTAAAAGACATGCTTTGTGTAATGGTCTTAGTATTTATTAATAAATGAGTTATTCCATTTTGATGAGAATCTATGTGAGCAATGTTTGTATTACGTTATTTATTTAATGATTATGCATGTGTCTCTTATTCTATATAGTAGATGATTTAGTGTGTAAAGTACGGCTTACACACGGAAGATCAAATCATCGGTTCTTATAGAATATAAGCTTATCGTTTATAATCTTAGATGGAAATGGACACACCATCGGTAGGATTGTAGTACAAGATTTTAATAGGTCTGTCTTGACTATGGGGAACGGTATAGTTCCAACTCCTTGCACTAGTATACTTTGTGTGTATTGAATAGGACCGTGTTGAGGTAATTGTTTTTATACTGACTATATAAAACAATTAATACCTTATGATTATTATGAGTGCTTGTACTCTTAATTCTAATATAATAAATGGACACGTGCATGTAGTATTTATTGTTTTGACTCGCAGAAGAGTGAGATTCTTTGTGAGTCAATAAACTCAGTGAGTTGGACAATAGCATTGGGTGTATGGTGAATATTAATTATTTCTGGAATTCATGTCCCGGTATAGGAATTGATAATACCCTCTTGAGAAAACTTATAAGTTTTGATTATGTCAAACCCTGGAAGTAGATTATGAATTCGACATATCAAATAAGTTAAGTGGAAGGTCTCAAGGAATTAAGTAAGTCTATTAAATTTAGTTATCAGTAATTTAATTTAATAGATGGGTATCTGTAATTTTTACGAGGGGAGATAAATAAGTATTTAATAATATGGAGCTCGAAATATAATTCATAGTATAACAGGGAGTGCAATTATAATTCATTAATGGTATAAATTATAATTTACGTAAATAAGGATTAATCCTAATTGGATTAGGAATCTTTATTTGCGTAGGAAGCCCTAGTTATAGTAATCCTATGGTCCCTGTTGTAGCCTATATATATACGCACTCGAAGAGCTGTTAGAGTTACACACTTTTCCTCATAATCGAGAGATACACGTTTTTGTGAGAAAGAGAAACTCTAGCAGCGGCGAGCCCACTTTCTGTAGAGCAAGGCGTGTACGAGGAATACAATAGAAGTCCGAAGATTGAGTTCAAGCAGTTGTTTCGTGCTTCTTGCTAATATTTGTTATTCGAGATCAAACCAGAGAGATCTCAAAGTTATGATTCTAATCACATAAATTAGGCTATGCTAATCAGATCAAAATTTTTAGTAGTATGCGTATACACTATAGCTAGGTCATGGAAAATTCTGCAATCCCCAACAAGATGTTAGAATATATATTTTGTCAGTAGTCAGTGTTTTTTTTTTTTTTTTTTGTGTTTTTTGGTACATTGGAGGCCAAAATCCTGGGGAGGGGGAGAGTGATTCCAGCCCATGATGTCATGGCATGGAGGGGGGGTGCCGCTACCACCAGGCTAACTCCACTCCTCAGAAGTTATTTGTGAAAAAGCAATGAGGAGCCTAGGGATAATGTGATCGAACATATTGTTGGTCGGTGTGTTTGTCCACCGTTAAACTGTATTTTGCCTTTTTGAAATTTAATTTTCTTTATTTGTGTATTAGTTTTGCCCCATGTATTTATGGCCTACCGTACAAGTCATTCAACCCATAAATGAAGAAGAATAAATTATAAATCCAGCGGCATGAAATTCTTCTTTTCTTTTTCACTTGTTACCATAATACAACCTCGTCTCTATGAAGTTAGTAAGCAAAAATTGGTAGCTTCTATTGGTCTCAGCAATTTGATCTTTTAGGAGGTCTAAATCAATGGTTTATAAACAATATGAATAAATTGTAAGATTAAAGTCATAAATACTAAGTCATTCCAACAGTTCGTCAATTTGCTTATTTTTTTGACTCCTTAGTTTTCATATTTTACACAACCACTTATCTCTGTCAAGCTAGTAGCAAAAAATTTAACTGTAGCTTCAAAAGTGTCAATGCAATCTGATATTTAAGATGATGAATCATTAGTTTGTAATCGAGTGTGAAAAAGTTGTAAACATAGGAATCACAATATTTTATTTGTATCAAGGAAGAAAAAAAATTTTTAATATTGCTTTCTTGGCGAACAAAAGAATTTAATGTTTAGGTTCAAAAGGCAAGTTAGTGTGAAACCTAACATTTGTGTGAAGCCTTCCGTCTTGATCCCCATCACCTAGTCCTACTAGAAGTCTAATGTCTCTGTATACATCAGAGCTTCCTTTCCCATGTTATTTATCAAATTTAATCTGCAATCTCCATCAATGTTTAGGTTCAAAAGGCAAGTTAGTTCTTTGCCTTGGTCTAAGTATCATTTTATCAAAAAACTTGTCCAGTGGGCCTGAACTTGAACAGGTTTCTCAGCATTTCATATAGTGCTTTCTGCTAATTACTTTAAGACCTTTCCCTTTCCTTACAATAAGAATTTTTTATTACCTGTGAGAACATCAATACTGTCTTCTTCAGGAGACTAGAGTGGCAGAGGTACTAATTGAAGGATAGTCTATTGAGTAGGAAGAATAATTGCCTTCAATGTGCATAATAAAGAGAGTGATGCAATCAGCAATGAAGTAAAATACTTAATAACTTTATACTTCAGATAGAATACACCATTTGTTGAGCAGTATTTCTTTTTTAAATAGTCATATTTAAAGCTTTACTGTATTTGGTCATTGTTGCCATATCACAACCGCTTCAGATGCTCGCATTTATAGCCAAAGCATTTTATTGCAATATAAATTCTGGCTTCTTTTTTAAACGGCCTAATTGCTCTCAACAACTTCATCAAACAAATTGAAATTTAAAAAGTTCTCCAGTATAATCTAACTACTCCCAGAATTTTAGATTGTCTTCTGGTTATTGTGAATAATTCTGATACTATTACTGATATTTCTCAGGTTATTTTATGTAAATAAAGTACTGTAAATGTTGGGCTATATCTATATTTTCTTCAATTGCATCTGTTATCTTACTCTTGGATTTGTCCTAAATCTTAATATCATCTTTATTATGAAATACGAATTTTGTGATGGTTAATGGTTATTGAGTTGTATAATTTTTTTCACTTGTAAGTCAATAATGATTATTGTATCGTGCTTTTTTCAGAAGAATGGATATGAGTTATAAAGTGCCTATTTGTGCAGGACACGCCTAGCCACAGCAACAGCAGCAGCAGCAACTGCAAATCCAACCAGCATGGATTTGGATCTACCGGTGGATCCCAATGAACCCACATACTGTTTCTGCAACCAAGTGAGCTACGGAGAGATGGTTGCATGTGACAATCCTGATGTATGCATTCGATTTTCTTCTGCTATTTTCTTTTGTTTGATCACATATTTCTAAACCCGTGATCTGATGAAATGCTTTTGCTTTCTTTCAACAGTGTAAGGTAGAGTGGTTCCATTATGGCTGTGTTGGTCTGAAAGAACAACCGAAGGGGAAGTGGTATTGTTCAGAATGTGTTGGAATGCAAAAGCGTAGGAAAGGCAAATGATCGGAAACATTGGTTTCCATAACCCGTGCATTATGGATGTTCAGCTTTAAATATTAATTAGCGCTGGACTGCATGATTTTGAAATTAGTAGATTTGTTGTGAAACATCTGGATTTTGATTTTTGGGATTAGTTAAGTAATTGCTGAGTTCAAATGGAATTTCTGTTTATTCTTTTATGCTTCCTCCTGATGAATCCGACTTTGCCATGTAAATAAACAGAAATTCCAAGGTATCGCAGTGTTATTATTCTGTTGCGTTCTGAAATGTCACTGATCACCCTGATGGTAAGGATTTTGATACAGAACCTTTTTGTTGCTGGTTTTAGAGGGTCCTGATGGTGATACTGGAGAGTAGAAGATCTTCGACGATCAAGATAAAAGAGTGGAGGCCGTCGTGGATGAAGAGCAACGCTTAACAGAAATCAGAGGTAGAAGATGGCAGTTTTGGGCACAGAGCCAACCATGTGAAATGGCTAATAGAATAGGAGCGTGGTCCTAACGGATTCTCTCAAGCTCTACTATTGTATGCTTTGGAGAATGACGGAGTGACCTATTTATAGCTACTCGCTGTAATGTTTGCTGACCAAGCCATTGCCTGAAGACGCCATGTGTCATAGGCTTATTGTATGATCCACTCAATTACCCAGCTAAGCTAATAAATGATGCGTAAGAGAGTAGGAGGCCGTCAAACATGTGTTTTATGAAATAATATGTAGTCTCAAATATGCTACATCCGGCGTTGTGTTCGTGTGCTTTTGTTGAGCTTTCTTCATTCGCCATGGGCTTCTCTTCCTTTGTAGATGAGAGAATTTTTTCCTTTTAGAGTGAAAATCAAGCACAAACAATCTTGATAACTGCCTATCTACTTCGAGTTTCGTGAGTGGGAGGTGTGGCATCCTAGTCTAGAATGGTCTATGGCTATTGGTTGTTGCAATTTAAACCGTGGGTGTCGAGGGCTTACGTTGTGCTTGAAATTTTTTTCAACATTCTTATCCTATCTATAATTACTTTTTCATATATCTCCTACTATAATGGATAAAAGAAAAGATGAATTGTAACATGTGAAAAAGCTAGCGTCAGGCATTGATATTGTTATATCAGTTAAGACCTACTTCTTTTAGTGGGTTTCAACTGACGTACATGCCATTTAATATTATCAAATTAGATTGGGATCTATCTCTTTTAGTGAGCCCCAATTGATGTGACAGCGTTAGGTTAGTTAGTATTCCTTAACCACGCCTAACACTACCATTGCTCTTGTAATATTCCATATCAAGCATCAGGAGTTTATAAGATAAGGTATAGTGCTATGCTACACTGTGCACACGTATACTATGGTATAGTAGAATTGTATGTTATGCTAGTATATGAAAGCGAGAAACTCTCTACCGAAAAGAAAAGAGGAAAGGAGAGCGGCGATTGCTCATTGACTGAAAGAATATGTTACTTTCCTAGGAAGGATTTTAATGCTTTAAGAAAAGTGGCTTGAACCACCCGTAAGAGCAAAAATTATTAAACTTATTTTCTTGCGGCTTTTTAGTACAAGGATGACCTTGGGAAGTGACACTAGTCCTCTCACGACAAACTGGGCGGACTTGCACTAGGTTTAAGGTGGCCTGGGCCCCTTAAGTTTTCAAAATTTCTTTTAAATTCTATGAATTTTTATATATCTACAATACATAATTAAAAATTTTACCTTAATCCTTCAAATTTCAAATTTTATTACCTTAACCCCCTCAACAAAATTCTTGAGTCGACCCTGACAAAAAATTATAAGGTTTCATTTGATATAATTTTTTTTTTAACTTTTTTATTTTGTTTTTTTGACTTATAAACAACATAAAAACTAGAATTTTTTCTTTTTTGTTTTTATAAGCTAAAAACAAGCAAAAAAGTCATAAGAAAATTAACTTTTATGCTTAAAACTTCAAAAAAAAAAAGACCGAAAAAGGCCTAAATCAAGCATAAATTTCACTCGTATAGTACTTCAACTTCTCTTATCAGTAATGAGCCTCCTATTCTTCCTCCTTGTGTAAACTTTCTTCAGCTCATGCTTCACGCTTTTGAAATTATTGATTTGCAAAGAGAACTAGATCAAATATTTAGGCACGAAACTGCTCATTACTTTGACATCACCATGGCTCTTGTCAAGAAAAGTACATCTTTCAATGGTAGACCATATATACGCAAGTGAAAAAGAAAAATAAAAACCCTAGCAGAGACATGGAATCCACCTAGCTTGCATCCTACATTATCACCACTTTCAAATTGATAATATCTCACTATGATTACATTTATCCTTCGCCTCCACAAATGATTGTCTCAATAGGCCAAAACTGTAATGCTTATTTTCATTTGTGGAAAACACGCACAATCGGCTAAGATCTTCAATAATCCATGCCACCCATGCCGCCACCCATTGCTGGGACTTCCTTACCATCCTTTGGAAGTTCAACTACAACTGCTTCGGTGGTTGTCATCAGTGACGAGACACTCCACCGTGCAAGGTAACCAAAATGATAAGACATCAAATGTAAAACGAAATTCTGGAAGACCAAAACCTTCAAGAGAGTTTCTTCAGCTTACCTTGCTGCATCGACCAAAGCGATCCTTACTACTTTCAGTGGGTCGATAATTCCGGCCTTTACCATATCTACGTATTCACCTAGTTGAGCAAAAGAAACAGGAACTAACCATTTGAGTACAAACTGAAAATAAAATTTACAGTCAGGTTGAAACAAGACAATATCAAAGAGTCTACGGACCTTTGGCTGCATCATACCCAAGATCGGGGTTATCTTGCTCCAACAGCTTGCCAACAACAACAGCCCCCTCCACTCCAGCATTAGATACAATTATATGAGTAGGTGCCTGCAGTTCAAATTTTCATATAGATAATTGCTTAGTGAACCAAGTGTAAAACAGACCTGCTCCAAGATAATACAAACTCTAATATCTCTAATAGAAGTCTCTAGTAAGAAAATGCTCACTACTTCAACACATTACACATGAAATGCTTGGGAAATGACTCCTGGGATTTCAATAAAAGCCACAAATAAGCATGTGGGAGGATATACCAACTTTTAATCAATCAATCCCATAGGTGAAACATTCTATTCTGAACGGAGAGTGTTGGTTTACAAGTAAATATATATAGGTAAATTCAGACCTTCAGAGCATTCTGAATAATCTGAACACCAATCTTCTGATCAAAGTTGTCAGTTGGCAGCTTATCCAACTCTTTCGATGCATAAAGAAGAGCGACACCACCACCTGCAAATAAAGATCTTTGGCAACCTGTGTATTGATTTCTGGGAAACCAGAATGTGCAGAAGAACTGTAAAACAAAATCACCTGGTACGATTCCTTCTTCTACTGCTGCTTTTGTGGCATTCAGAGCGTCTGTCACTCTGTCTTTCTTCTCACTAACTTCAGTTTCACTTGCTCCTCCAATCTACAAGGAAACAAGTTAGTTTCATCATTGTGTTCAACATAAGTACTGCTTTGGCTGCAATGAAAATGGTAAACACAATGAAGATAATTTTAGAAAATTAGCTAGCCTGAGAAGCTAGAGTTCATTTTATTTTAGGTACATGGCAAAACAATTCTGGAAAGTAGGCAGACCTTCAATACAGCAACACCTCCAGAAAGCTTAGCTAACCTCTCTTGCAATTTCTCCTTGTCATAATCGGAAGTGCTCATTGCAATTGCCAATCTAATCTGTAATTATAAATGGTAGGCAGCATAAATCAAGTTGGGATCCAAAGAAATTTCAACAGCATGTTTTCAGCTAGTGCTTTTTAGTTTACTACTGGTCAATCAATCACTGTTGATTAATAAATAAACATGAAGGGAAAAGGGGCTTGAAAATGCTGAAGAAGGAAATGAACCATACCTGTTCACATCTTTCCTCTATGGCCTTCTTGTCACCAGCACCATCAAGAATCACTGTGTCATCCTTGGATATTGCGGCCTACAATGACAACCCTACCAGTTACACAGGGAGAGATATATATAGAAGAAAAAAGATAACGTTGAATCTCCATTGCTATAGCTCCTAACCAAAAATTCATTCCTTAATTCAATTACAGAAATAAAAGAAATATTTTTGAAATATTCTTCGTAATGTGCATTGTCAAATAGCTAAAGCAGGCAACCTCAAATGTTAGTAGAGCTTTACCTGTTTGCAAGCACCAAGCATGTCCAAATCCACATTCTCCAAACTCATACCAAGTTCTTCACTTATAAGCTTCAAGACAAAAGATAAATGCATAAGTCTAAGAGTTATGGAATACAATATTGTATGAAAGCAATCAACATAAATTGGACAAATAACCTACATGGCCTCCCGTAAGAATGGCAAGATCCTCCAGAATGGCCTTCCTGTTCTCTCCAAACCCAGGGGCTTTTATGGCGCAGGCCTATGGAGGTGCAAAAATGAAGAAAAATAGAATGGGAGCTTTAATGAAATGCTTGGATGATCATTACCAATTGTTAGGGTTTACAAGTGAGTATACCACCCATGATTGGGTGTATCTTCGTTGCATTGTTATAATGCTCCTGTACTTAATTCTTCCACACTCCCCCTCAAACTCATGGAGATTTTTTTATTTTTGGTTGGTGGTGGTTGGGGGGGTATGGTTTGTTTTTTAAATCAATGTGTTTGCCCACTTTTGATGTGTGATATGCCTCAGTAGAAGATCTTGCATCTCCATTTTCTCGAGATGGCTAACTTAATGAAGAGTCATAAATACGAAACAGTCTCTTTTCAGCTAAGAAAACGCATCTACAGGCCAATGCCTCTTTCGGGCTAAGATGAGGCCTCGATGAACTAACAAGCTTGGGCTTTTATTTCCTCAAGCACTTCTTGTTCTTGTGTTATCCTTCTAGACTTCAAGTTGAGCTGTAACTATGATATTCCATTAGTAGAACTAGTGGTGACAAGTGAAAGCAATGATGACAAACCAAGTTTGTTGGCAGCATTGAAAGGCATGGATAATAATAACACACACTGATCTGAAAATGGAAATTTTTTTTTCCCAATCCTTAAGAGATAAAGAACATGAGGAGAAAAGAAAAAAATATGGAGAACCAAAAAATTGCAATAGAGGTTTTCATCCGCTGGAAGAACAGAAATGCAAAAGGAGATTAAGCCGAGACCCAATCTACCTGCTCTAATACGACGAAGAAAAACAGAATGGGAGCTTTATTGAAATGCTAAGATGATTATCACAAGTTTCCTTAGTCAGGGTTTATATAGGACTCATCGACAATGAGAAGATGGAAAGCAAATATATGGTTTTTGGAAATCGTATATTTACTTCCAATCCTAACAACTACAAATTTTTAAAGTGCCAAATCCAATGCTATCTTTGACCTTCCTTATTTATGAGATTGGGTGAGATACACCACCAATGATCTGATTATCTCACTTACAGTATTGTAATATTCCATACATAATTCTCCTACAAAATATACACAATAAATACCTGAAAGTGTGAAACAAGTTAAAGAGGGGGAAGATAAAAGAAAACTAGCATAGCAACATCCAACAAGACAATAAAAAACCTTGATTCCAGCACGAAGTTTATTTAGAATAACAGTTGCCACTGCATCACTTTCCACATCTTCTGCGACAATCAACAAGGGCCTTTGGCTCTGAAATAAATAAATGCATAATAAGAAAGACCCTTCAGGTAATAATAAATAAATTTAATGATATGTGATTTATTGACCACAGAACTGATTACCTTCAATGCCAACTCAAGTAATTTCACAATAGCATTTACACCCGAGATTTTCTTCTCATGGATTAGAATTAGAGGGTCTTCTAATTCCTATCAGCAAATATCAAAATTGTTAGCCGGAAGTAAATATTAATAACTGATGTAATTACACAAGCAGCAGCACACATTCTTGATTCAAGTGTGTGACAATGAGGAAAACCAACATGCTCAGATGTCAAATTACAATGAAATGTGAGGACTTGCACATTTCTGGGTCTTGTGGTTGGTGATGAAATATGGGGATATGTAGCCCCTATCCAGTTTCATCCCCTCAACAACTTCCAATTCATTATCCAATGTCTTACCATCCTGCAAAAGTTATAAATAGAATCAGGCCTATGTGTCCTGAAAAATAAGACCTGGAACAAAAAAATGTAGAACTAACCCCTAAAACTTGGCCAAAATATGTTTACTAATATTACATGCAGTAAAACAACATGACAAAACCAAGATGTCAACACGAACATACTGCAATCATGATGACTCCCTCCTTGCCAACTTTCTCCATGGCCTTTGCTATCAGCTCACCTATTTCTCTTTCCCCATTTGCAGATATTGTCGCAACCTATTAGAGTATGTTTATATCAGTGGCCTTACCACAAAAAAAAAAGAAAAAAACATAACTATTTGCTATTACAGTTTCCCCAGCACTTTTGCTTCTTATTAGCATGTTAACAGTTAGAATGATTAAAATCTATTAACAAACCTGTGCTATTTCTTTGGATGTGCTAATCATCCGTGCCCTGCTCTTCAAGTTTGTTACCACAGCATCAACTGCCATAGAGATACCCCGTCTAAGGTCCATTGCATTCATCCCAGCTGCAACTGATTTGCACCCTTCAGCAAATATTGCTTGAGTGAGGATTGTAGCACATGTAGTACCTGAAAACACCACAAGTTGTTCAGTTCTATATTGTTAGGACTTATTAGTAGGCATACATTAAAGTTACATAAATATGATTTAATGACCGCTGTTCCAATCTTTAACAACTAAAATCTCTTCAAATACACGAAGGAACAATTTGAAGTCTTTCAAAAACAAAGAATAACCTAATCGCCCCAATCAACAAATCTACAATTTTAAATTGCAAAGTTTGTGAACTCTCGCAATTCCTCCAGTGCTGCTAGGAAAAAAAAAACCTTACCATCACCAGCTACATCATTGGTTGCATTAGCAACCTGTTTTACGAGACTTGCACCAGTATTCTTGACCTTGTCCTTGAACTCAATGCTCTTCGCAACAGTGACACCATCTTTTGTCACTTTGGGAGCACCAAAGCTTTGTTCAAGCACCACGTTGCGACCCTTCAAGCAGCAAACCAAATAACTAGACTCATCAGGTACACCGACAAAACCCATTACTACAGCGTTAAAAAAAATGCAAGTGAAGCAAAAATAAAAAAATAAAAGATAAAAGAAGAGCAAGACTACTATTTTCTCTTTGCATTGAAGTACTAAAACTAAAATAATGAACAAATATATGACACACAGAGCACCATATGACTTCTCTATCCCCAGCTCGCCACACATCTCAGGCTCTGGGTTTTTGAAACAGCCCCTTACGATCACATCCCAATCCTTGAAACAATATCAGATACTATAAATGTACAACCACATATACTGTGAACCACATAAATGTAGGAAAATATATATTCTCATTAAAAGAATTGAACTTTCTGTCGTTTACAATCAAAATTTTACAGTAGCATTCTTCAAAGTTGTAAACTTCAACAAGAGATCAGGAACTATAAAGTGCATTCTTCCTATTGTAAATCAATTTGGAATTTCGGACCAAATGCTAGCACAATGCATCACAGACAATCACCTAAAGTTTGCTTCTTGATTTCATGCGATACGTTACCCAAAAAGATCTTTGGAATAAGCCAATCCCATAGCAAATTATATACAAAGGTTGGTGATCAACATATATACGTATATATATATATAAAGGGCATGAATTGATTGACAGCGGCTCGGAAGAGTACCTTCGGGCCCATAGTTACTTTAACAGTATCAGCAAGCTCTTCAACACCCTTTAGCATCAAAGCTCGAGCCTCCACGCCAAATTTGATGTCTTTGGCTGCATAGTTTCTGCTCCAACTCACTCTACTACCAATCTACATCCCACCAAAAACTCAATACATTTTAATATAGATACATAAAGAAATAGAAAGCAATTACATTCGGAAAGAACTAATTCACAGAACTCAGTGACAATCACCTGCCAGGTGCTGTTCGTGGCAACCCTGTGAATCATAAAAATCAAGATTCTGATTAGAAAACAACCAAATAGTACAAAGAAATGTGTTAAGTAGACCTAACAAAGAGATTGAAAAATAAAGGTCGAGATTGGTGCACGTACCGAGCTTTGGAGGCAAGGCTTGCTGCAAAGCGGTACATGGCTTTCTGGGTTTTGCAGAGAAATGAGAATTGAAGTAGGGGAGACAATTTGGATTTTGCAGGAAGAAGTTGATTGTGTACTCTTGAGAGGAGAGTATTACTAGAGAGAGAGAGAGAGGGCAAGAATGGAGGTCCAGTAAGGGGTGCACAGAGCTATATTATTAAGAGGCAAGTGAAGGCTCCAGAAGCAGCAGGGTTTTACGGCTCTTGAGGTTTTAAAACCCCCGCTGGACATGGCCATCAGTCACGGGCTGGCAGGCCGGGCACTACACGGTGACACTAATGCGACCCGCCATGATCATACGCAGCGGAATATACCTGTGAGGCGACTATGCACCAAGCAATAGTCCCGCCAAACTCAAACACCAAGGCATAAGATTATGCGCTTGTCCAGAATCCATCCGTAATGCCCCGCATAACACTTTAAGCATGGACCTCTGATGCTCAAGCCATAAGGCAACCCAAGCTATAGGCGATAGCAACGCCATACTCAAATGCGTGCACACATGGCAAGCAATGTGCTTAGCACCAGTCCCTCTCGAAACACAAGCCAAATGGCCATGTGCAACTAGACATACGCGCGTCCACCAAGCAACTAGACATACGCGCGTCCACCAAGCATCACCCGCTAGGCACAACGCCTCCGTCCTTAAAGCTCTTAGCGCCCCGCGTCAAGGTTGCCCGCAAGGAAAGGCACCACCGAATAGCGACTGTTAAGCCCACAACATTGTGCCCGACGACACCAATGCTAGCCAAACCAAGCGGCCGTGTACACAAGCGTGAACCCAATGCGCAAGTGCACACGAGACACACGGCATGCAAGTGTGCACACCGAGGTCCAATCCGTCATGGACATAAGCCCCACCACTTTATAATTATGGCGTAGCGGGTGCGCATGCCACAACCCCATCCTCGACGCCAATGCCCAACATTTGCCCCACCGGGCACAATGCCGCCCCTGTAGCCCCTTGACTAGCATGAGGACTGCAGCCACGTGCCACAGCCGGCCCCCAAGTCTCGCCCACTCCCTTGGGGGACTCACTTGAATGCTGTCCCTTTCGGTAGCACCAGGGGGTGGTAGAGTCAACACCATGCCCCCCCTTATAATAGCATTCTGAGCCATCTCCAAACTGATAGGAAGAAACATCCTACCCCCTCGAGGAGTCATAATCCATAAATCCAATAAATATGGAAAATACAAATTACGAGATTGCCATGCCACCGGCCAATCATGTTCAGACATGCCCCACGCCAAGGTCCCTCGCGGCCCTCGACGTGCCACGGGTGGCAACCCGTGACACCATCCCATTCCATCCTGTATGGATCAGTACAAAATTTAAGAACTCAATGCCCTTTGAAAAATGTAAAACGCAAGAAAATATAAATAATAGTAATTTCTTATCAATTGTGGGTCCAGACTCCCAACATCAAAAGTGGGTTCTCCTACAATTGCCCATTTGGTGACGGTTGCCTTTAATTTTTCAGTTTCCGTTTTTAAAATTCGTAAAAATCATATTTTGCAAACTAATTTTGAAAATTGTTTTTGTCAAAACAGTTTTTGGTTAATCGGTTTGAAATTTTGTTTTCAGAAAATACCTTAATTTTAAGAACCATTAGAAAGGATTGTTTTTCCAAAATTTTTCTATATAAAAATGAAAACTATAATATTTTGAATTATGTTATTTTCTTATTCTAAGAAACATAGAAAACAAGAAATTCCCATTTTATGTTTCTCGTAAATGCAAAAAACAAAAATAAAAATGAAAGCATAACCAAATAGATTAGGGGAAAAATAGAAGCATAAAATAATAAAAAAATTATTGTAAACGAGAAACATTATGTAATATAAAATTAAATATGATATTTATTAAAAAAATATATTATATGTCTTAAAATTTACAATATAATATATTAGAAGACCAAGAAGAGGTTATTTATACCAAGCATTATTCTTATGACCAGATCCAATCCCCTGCTCCCTTGCTTGAAGGTCTTACTTTCCTACTGACAACTAACATGAAATAGCTTCCACGAGAAGAATCACTAGCTTAAAGCGGCTTGGCTTCTAGCTTTCTTTGATTCGCTTCCTTTCCCTTATTGTACGAGATATCTCTTTCTCCAATTTTCTGGCTTACTCAACATATAGGCGAGCTAATCATTGGATAGATGATGCCATTGACTAAGACAAGAACTGAATGGAAGGAAGTTAGGCGAGCAATGCAGCAACTACGACACGGCCATCAACTCTTTCCAATGCAGATAACGAAGTCAAAACTAGCAGGAAAGGCAGGGGCAGAGAAGGGGGCTACGTCCTCCCAATAAAAATGAGAAAGACAGTACAAAGCATTGAAGAACCCCTTATAGAACGGCCGATTCTTGTACAAAAAGAAGTTGTCGAATCATGGTCAATTAAAATACTAATAATACAGAATATTTGTGAAAAAGTATTAGAACAATCACAAATTATTATTGAAAAATAAGATATGAGAACATAAAAAATATTAAAAATTATGAGAAACAATTAGTTCTACACACCTCAAAATTACTTGAAAGTCACATATAAAATGAATTCTCTTGAAGTAATAAGAGCATTGGAGTAGTTGTTAGGTGAAAATAATCAATTATTTATTTGAATTTATACCAGCAAATTAAACAATACTCTTGTTACCTGTCTATCAAGTGCATTACTTCTTTATCAAAACACTTGAAAATAAAAAAGAAAAAGTTTGGCTTGGTAGAACATGAGGGCTTCAATCTGATATTTGCACTAATACAATTTATAATAATTTCACTTTCATTTAAGTAAAAGGTTTTATACTTTGATGATCATCCACTAGTCATGTTATGGAAGGGCTATTCTCTAATTAAGAGGAACCATGGGGGCTCAAATGTCCATTTAGATATAAGCACCACCAAATTGTTGTTTATGGATGTAGTATTTAGATCTTGAATTAAAGAAAAAATAAAAAATACAAGGAAAAAAAAAGAAGTAAAACAAATTAAAAATGCTTTTTCGTTGTTGTGGAGATAGAAAAATAAAAAAAAATTTTTTTTATTTGGTTCCTCATAGAGTAGAAAATTAGAGAAGACCAAGGGTAATCGTTGTATCACCAACATAATGAACTAGCTAGCAAAGTGTCAAAAGTATGTGTTACCTATCGATTAGCAGCCCCATTACTCGTAATTATGGCTCTAAAATGAAACAAAATTCTCGAATTTGATTGTGTGTTTGGCTAGTTAAAAATTTGCTCCAGATGAGTTTATTAATTTAATAAGTTAAACTTAAATATATTTTAAAATTTAAATTTTTTAATCACGATAAAATTATATATAATAAAAATATTAAATTATTAAAACTCAATTCAATTAAAATACATTTAAATTCAATTAAAAAATTAAATAAGTTAAAATTTTAAAATTTTTTTAATCATTACTTAAATTTAACTCGATAAATTTATACATAACAAAAATATTAAATCACCCGAAGTCAATCCAATTAAAATTCGTTTAAACTTAAGTTTAAAAGTTAAACAAGTGAAAACTTTGTACCCATTGTAAAAGTTGTTAAGAGTTATCAAACCAAACTTAGCCTCCCATTCCGCTCATTCATTTAAAGCCCCACCTGAAACCTCTTGCTTGGCTACGATAAGTCCTTGAATAATTTCTGAGCTGATCAAAGAGACTACGGTCGCAACTATACTGAAGAAGCAGACAGAAAGAAGAAAGAACAAGAGGAAAATGACGGAGGCGATGATAAGGAAGAAACCGGGGATGGCTAGCGTGAAGGACATGCCGGTCCTCCAGGACGGCCCGCCGCCGGGTGGCTTCCCCCCTGTCCGCTTCGCCCGGCGGATCCCAAACAAGGGTCCCAGCGCCGTTGCCATTTTTCTCACCACTTTCGGCGTTTTCTCTTGGGGCATGTACCAGGTTGGCAAGGGCAACAAGATCCGGAGGTCCGCATTTAATCCCACCCCCCTCCTTATAGATGTTTATAATGATATTGTGCATATGTATGCATATGTGGTTTGATTGTATTAATTCAAATGGGTATAGCTGAATCCGCATATAAAGATCGAGACTGTGAATTGTGGATTTGGGTTTTTGCAAATTATATGGAATGAACCTACAAATGGGGAAATATTGCTGATTTTAACTTAACTGTTTCTGAGTTTTAAACTTGTTGGGTCGTTCTATTCTGTGTAACTTTTTTGTGGGTTTATTTTATGTCTTTGCGGTAGGTGTGAATGAATTGACTGCTAACAGAAAATGAGGCTCGTGGAGTTTGTATGTTTTCACAATTTGCTGAATATTAGCTTAAGTTTGGTGCTCTTTTGTTTGTTGGACCCCTTGTTATTAGTTGCATAAAGCTGGATTGTAAATTCAGAGTATTTGCCCCAGATTCAGAGAAATTGGATTTAAATTTTGTAAAACCAAAAGATTGTATTTCTCATGGATTTGATTGAAGATTTAGCCAAAGAATTTCAAATTTGGTAAGTTTTGGATTTTGATTGGCCCTCCAAACTAACTATTGCAGCTATGAAGTAATTGGTGTAGGTTACTTTGATGTTTGGTGTTGATTGATGGCGTTAGAAAGGTGTGGGGATGCCTCCTTGGTGCTCAATGGTTTCAAAGTTAGCTGGACCAATTTGACCACGTGAACCAAAATGTTTGGATGACTTATAGTCTACTGATGCCTTGTGAGGACGATTTAGCAGACTAATATATGGAGGTAGTGAGAGGTAGAAGTGCCCTAGCATTGGGGTGGGTGGTTTGTTGTTATTTAGTATTTTACTTTGTAAAAGCTATGGCAAGGTAACATTTTCAGAAGAAAAGATGCAATGCTGTATATGTTATAGACAGTTGTTGGAAAATCAAAATGCTTACGTTCATAAGGTATGTGCAGTGTGTGTAGCTTAGCCTTAAAAGAGAAATGATGTATATTTTATATTGTAGGAGTATTGCCACTTAAAGAATTGCAGTTCCTTAACAGCCTGTTTGGAACTTGGGGGAGGTAAGGGAAGGAAAGGGAAGAGAAAGGAGAGGAAAGAGAAAAGAAAGGAAAAGGGAAGAGAAAAAGGAGAGAAATTTTGAAATCAATCTCTCTCCTTCCCTCTCTTCTTTCCCTACATTTTCCTTTCATTTTTTTTGCAAAACCAAACAGGGAAAGGATACTAAACAGTATTTTCCCTTCCCTTTCCTACCTTTTCCCAAGTTCCAAACAGGCTATAAAATGCAGTGGAGGTGTTATTTCGTTGGTGTTTCAGGAATTGACCCCCATCTGGGCCTCATACTTGATGCCATAATATTTATCTACTGTCTGATGAACCAATTGCCTCTCACTAACTTGAGTTGGTTACAGCATTGTTTTGGGACAACTAATTCAATATACTGGTGTTAAGTGTATATAGTCAGGCTTGGTTGATGAGACTGTTGTTGAGCTTTCTTTCTAAGTTGGAGCTACAAAGAAATACTTTGAATTTTAAACATTTAGTGTAAGAATGGCCAAAATTATGCATGTAGAAGGGTACCTTCAAAATTAGAAGTGAATTCAGGGAATGGAGAAGTTGAAGGCTAAGATACACTTGGAAGCAGAGTTTTCGCTATCTTGGTTTTATTACCCTCTAGGAAGGTGAGGTTGAAGAAGATATTCTCCATAATGCTAGCGGGGGATGTGTGACATAACCGTTTATAGGTGCTTATTGAGTTGTGTAATCAAGTAAATGGGAAAGTTCTGTATGATGTCTATACAGACGATGTTTCCTCTCATACACTGTTGAGCCTTTAAAAAATAATATAGTGAGGAAATAAGTTTTTGCTGAAGTCAGGTGGCATTACAAGAAAATGCAGAATGAAAAATGGACACACACGTGGATCTTTTGGAGTTTAGTTTAATGCTTTGTTATACATGGCGATCTAGGGACTCTAAGGACATTGAAGCAACTTTAAAGACATGCAAAGAGAGTAGAAGGACAGCTGAAAAGAGTTTGTGGGTTGGGGGTTCAAAAATGACTTGATGGCCAATAACAGGAGTCTCAAGGAGTGTTCCAGACTCCAAACCAAGTATCACTTTGTTTGTCTCTCTGTTTCACCTGGGAGCCAGTGAGTTGGTTTGATGAAGGATTGTTCTCTCTTCCTCAGTTTCATGTGCAGAAGGATCATTTTATAAATAAATCACGACCAAACGCAGGCTGAACCTAATACTGACCAGCTTATCCTTAACTGGTATGATTTTTGGGTTTCCTGAGCAGTCCTCAATCTTGAAGTTTAATTGGACTATGCAGATTGAACAATGGCTTCTGTTGGTCACCTTGATTACTGTGGTTGCTTTTTTCGTAGCGTGATTGCTTGATTTGTGAAAGGAATTCTTTCTCTCTCATTAAATTTGTTTAACAAAAGGTAGTTATGTTCTCAAGCCACATTTTGGATGAATGGCAACTTGCACCTATTGATAATTGTCTCTCTGGTTTTTTTTTTTTGTCAGGGATGGTAATGGGTTAAATTGAATGTGTGACTTATCCTATTCCTCTTCTGCCTTGTTTGGATGGATGTTGTTGGAGGTCTTTATTCAGGGAATGAGTGGGTTTGGGGAGATGTTCTCATCTCAGTTTGGGGGTTGGTTTTGTGAGTGAGCTTCTTCACCCCTGCTTTTAGTATGTCCCAGAGTTCTATACTGCCTTTGTGTTTCAATGGTTTCCTTCTCTCTGACAGTGTTAAAGAAAGAATAGCACCTGATAGTCTTTTGGTGTTGGCAGAAGTTTCAACCACCTTCCCAAAATATCTCTATACATTTTGTTTACTTGCTCCCTGGTGATGGCTGAGCAAATTTTTTATTTGTTTGATTTTTTTTCTGATTAAGTGCCACATATTCACTACAAATTAAATGCTCAACAAAGGTCCTGTTTGGATGCTCCTTGAATTTAAATGGACTGTCCTAATTTACATACTTTTTTTTATTTTATGTGAAAGTCTGCCTTGAATGAAGTCGTGTAGAAAAATAGTGGATTTTGTTTATTCTTTCTTTGTTGTCATTCTTAAGTTTCTTTGAAATAACAAAATTCAAGACTTGAATTATGAATTTGAGATGGCTAACATTTGAAAAATTGGCTCAAATAAGATATGATTTTACACGTGGACGTCTATAAAAATTTTGATGGACTCATTTAAATGTTCAAACACGCCCTGAGGCTATGTTTGGATGGCCGGACTGTAGAGGAGGAATTGTTGGCAACGACAATTTTAAAATTATGAGCAAAAATTGTTGGCATTTTGGTTTGAAATGAAAGGATCACAAACAACCACATCATTCTATGAAAGTTTTGTACAAAGTTTTTAGTTTTAGTATTACTTTAAAAAAAGGTTCATTCTGGTTTGTGAATATTTGTTGCCCCCTCTGAGAGAATTTTCTGACTCCGCCATTGCTTTTGGGGTTTATGATGTTTACTTCTGCATGTGCTTAGCACTGCCAACTTATAATGCTATCAAAAACTTCTATTGTCACTGTTATTTGGTAAGTACCTTCTATTATCCTCCTCTTTCATCTGTAAGTAGCATGTTGTTGTTACCTTATAACTGCTGCCCCCTTGTGTTGTTATTATAATCATAATTATAATCGTAGTGGCATAAAAAATCTAGTGATAAATGATAATGATAAATATAACTTTTGGGATTTCTAAGTTCTCTCTTATGCGCCTGTTATGGTGAAAACATGCCACTAATGGATTACTGAGGGCCAAAGTAATTGATTTTGTTGTGGATAACTTATGAAGTCATGTATGAATGATATGCTAATTGTGTCTCCTTGATTTAGAGAGCTTAAGGAAGAAAAATATGCTGCGCGCAGAGCTATACTGCCCATGCTTCAAGCTGAAGAGGATGAAAGGTAATTTTCTTTTCCAGCGGTCCTCTCCTTCCTACCCATCCCCAATTTATTCACCTTAGTTTACTGACTTAAACATATTTTTTCTCTAGATTTGTCAAGGAGTGGAAAAAGTATCTTGAAGAAGAGGCCAGAATAATGAAGGATGTGCCTGGTTGGAAAGTCGGTGAAAATGTCTACCACTCTGGAAAATGGATGCCACCTGCAACTGGTGAGCTCCGTCCAGATGTCTGGTAAGATGCTGGTGTTTTGACCTCAATGGTGCGTTGTTAGCTTTAGAAAGGTGGTCTGTTTCCTCTTCATGCGAGTTTCTTCGTCACCTTGACATTGTCCTCCTTCAAGGTGAATAAAAAAGTATCTGAAGTATCTGTTCGCATGCATTGAAATGATAAAAAATCACTAGTATCTTGTTAATATAATTGTCCCGTAGTCCTCCTTTAAGTTTAGGACTATGGGACCATATTTCATGTGAAATGTTTTGGTGAAGATCAACCTACCCCGTCATGGCATGATAAAGCTTCGTTAGATGTATTTTAATCTTTTTTTTGGAACCCCAACTCTTTTTTCATGCTGCTCCCCATGATTGCTTTGATATGTAGAGTAATATCGTCTTGACAAGTACATCAAACGAGTGAAAAAAGCACAATTCATGCTTGGAGAACGGATATGAGTGTTCTATGCATCTTCCCAACGATTCTGGTCTGGAATCCTCGAAGGCAAAATGCAAACGCTTCTTTTCGTGGTAAAAAGATTGAGAATTAAGGGCCAAAATACCTAGAATGTAAACTTAATCACTGTATAATAACCAATGCAGCGATTGTATCTCACCTCCTGGTTCAACTCAGCTAAAGCATTTTCGTTTCTCCCTCTCTAAGTGCCTCATGTTTTATCTTTACAAAGCCGGACTGGAGAAAAGAAGGGTTGCGATACGTTATGACAGTCAGCGTAAAACTTTGTCAAACATGTGAACAGGGATCCTAAGAATATTTTCCCTCGCTGGTTACATATGGTTCCTAAGTGGAGAGATTGCATTGAAAAAATGTGTGGAAATGTACTTTTGAGTGTTGGATTTAGTTTGACTATTTGGGGATTGTGGATTGTGGATTATCAGGCTGAAGCAAGCCAAGGATAAATTAGCTTGCGTTCGCAATCCCACGTTGCCTATTGAGGTGGTGGTAATATGATATATTAGATGTAGATTAGTACAGGCCTTTGTGTAGCACATTGTGTTTTCCTGTTGTGCGGACTCGGCCCAAAGCAGATAGTATTGGCATGTGGACATGAGTTTGAGCTTAGGGGTGGGAAAGGATTCGCTATCCCAAGCTCAAGGATTCTTAAATGCTTGCCTTTTGCACGGCAGGATGTTATGTTTGTTTATTTTTATAACGAGTAACCAAATAAAAAAATTGAGAATGCATACTCATTTTCTTCTTATTTTCTTTGCCCAACCAAACAAAAAGTGAAGGATTAAGTTTTTTTGAATTTTCTTTTCCTTTTACCCCCTGAACAAATCTTTTAATTAATAGGCAACTTACCCAAATTCTTTTTCTTGTCAACTGAAACCTCCCTGCTCACTGCATTAAGGACACTCACCAAATTTCCAGAAATTTCTTGAAGTAATCTACTACATTTTCCTCTATACTCTTATCTAATTAATATGTACGTAACTTACCCAAATCATCCTTGATCCATCTGTTGATTCTTCTTATGTTCTTGTGATGCTTTTGCATGGGAAAAAAAGAGTGTAATACAGTGTAAAATTAATTACCCAAAAAAAGTGTGATACAAAAATCACGACAAAACACTATATGCCTGACCACATGAGAAATTATTCAATGCTCTTTAAGAGCACCATTGTTTGAGAGGTAAAGTAAGAATAACGTGGTTCTCAAATATATATAATTTTGAAATAAGAACACGAGCATCAGTATAACTTGGAAGGCTTGGGCTGACAAACAAGAAAATACTCTACTCCCACCACCGCTACCATTACACACCATTTGTGTTGCCCAAAAACTGTGCCGCCCCCACTGCTACCGTTAATACTCTTTGATGGAACAATGCGAAATTTGTTAGGAAAATAGCACTTAACAGTTTGTTTGAAACTTGGGGGAGGGGAGGGGAGGGGATGGAGGGGAAGGGAAAATTTAAAAGTTCTCTTTTCCCGTTTGATTCCAACTAGAAGGGAAAGGAAAGTGAAAAGCAGTTTGATGGAACAATGTGAAATTAGACTTTCAGAGCCCATGTCAGGAAAATAGCACTTAACAGTCTGTTTGGAAACTAGGGGAGCGAAGGGAAAATTTTAGAAATTTTTTCTTTCTCTGTTTGATTCGACCTACGAGGGAAAGGGAAGTGAAAATGAGGGAAAGGGAGGAAAAATTAGGGGAAAAATATAATGACTCTTTCTCTTTCTCTTCATTTCTTTCACTTTTCGCTCATTTTCTTTACAAAACTAAATAGAGAAGAGAAAATAATTTTTCCTTCCCTTCCTTTCCTTTGTGCAGTCCTCTCAATTTGCACCCATGTTTTTCTTCAACTCCAGTACTTAATGTAAATCCAACAGAGCAAAAAATTGCAAAGGTGAATTTTGGGCGTTCAATTGGCATAGCATAGTAAAGCTCATGTTTGACCTTTTTTGTCGCTCTCTCACAGGGTGGTTTAGCCTAGTTACAAGCCTTGAGAATCCAGGTATTGAGCATAGCATACAAAGGTTATGACACCCCCTCAAGAATGATGAAATCTGGGTCAAAGTGTAATTTAGCTAATGAGAGAGAGAGAGAGAGAGAGAGAGAGAGAGAGAGAGAGAGAGAGAGAGAGATGCAGTTCAAACTACTGGTAATCCGGCAACATATGTACATAGTTTAGCAATACTCTGGTGTTAATACATTGATTATGCAAACAACAAAGGGTGCATGATTCCAATAATCTTGCAATGTTTTTCAGTCATGGCCATCTATGATCTTTGGTATACATTTTGTTATCGTTGCTGAAATAGAACCCATCCTCTGACACCAACCAGAAGCAAGTTTGGGTTGCTTCGCATTTGGAGCTTATATAGCCCACCTCAAAAACTTTGAAGCTGTCCTGCTTTTCCCCCCACTTCATGTGGCAAAAGAAGAGAGTAGTCCTGAAAAAATTGATCCGAAAATGCCAATGAAAATCATCGCCCCTGCGAAGATTCTGCTCACCGAGATCATCGTCTCCAGATTTGCAACGAACGACTAATGGCACTCCATCGGTACTGAAATTGCTGATGACATGTACCTCGTAGGGTTCGAAAATACCAATATTTTCTGCTGCTGCCAATCTGCAGATCATGCAAAAGGCTACCACCAGTATCACGAACGAGAAGCTTGAAGTATTATTCATTCTGCGGAAATGGCGGTGATAATCTTTGACGTTTCTTTCTCGCTCGTCCTCATGATAAACACTAGAGAAAGTTCAGAATCTATTTATAGCTGTGAAAGATCAAATTTTCGTATTGTGTTACGCTGAAAATCTGGGAAAATCTTAATGCAGGAGATCCTTGTGCCCAAAAATGCTGCTGTGCTGGTTAATTAGCTATCTATTTCTGTTCATCTGCTGAGATCTTTTGAAATTAAGAGGGAAATTGAGTTGCTTTACTTTGAATGCAAAGAATAATTGCGAGGATCGATCGTTGTTTGGCCAATTAAGTTTGATGATTGTTTATGTATTATACATTTATGTGAGTAAATCAAATTTGCTGTATCCGTTTGTCACGGCAAAATAGTTAATGCAAAGTTATTGGGCTATATTCTCTTCTTTTTATCTATACTCTTACTGCGATTTTTTGAAGAGAAAGGAAAGGGGAGGGACACGACAGCAAGAGAAAATGAAGTCAAAGGAAACTATTTTTTTCCTTTCATTTTGTGTTTTGGTTAGACATATGAGAAGAAAATGAATGGGTATTTTATCAAGAAAATTTATTTTTTGTTTTGTTACCTATAAATTATAAATATGTATAAGTAGTTTCATTTATCTTTAATTTTCCTTGATAAATCCAAGGTCCAAGCATATCACGAAAGATTAAGCTTAGCTTCCTTTGCAAATTTAAGAATATAAATTAATTTATTTAGTTATCAAAAGTTTGGGTCCGTTTGGTAAACGTTTTTTGTTTTTAGTTGTTTACAGAATTAAAAAAAAAAATGAAAAACACTAAAATGGGCATGTTCTCTGTTTTCAAAACATTGGTATGGTACTGTTAGAACTACGGTAACCTACAAATGCCTATCACCAAATCATAAAAAACACATAACAAAAGCCCACAACAAAAAATAAAAACTGACAGTATTACCAAACGGACCCTTTTAGCTTCCCTTGGAAATGTAAGAATAAAAAGTAATTCATGTAGTTACCTGTGGGTCAAAATAATCAGGCCCAATATAATGGGTTGGGCCCAACCAAGAACATGTTGTCGACCTGGGTTAGGAGAGACTCAAACTCACTGATACCCAGAAGCAGGCCCTAACAGTGGTGATTACAATCCAGATCCAGCAAGGACCAAGTCGGTCTAGCATATACAAGTCCATTCTTGAAAGAACTAAGACGGACAATATCCAAAAGTGATTGACTCATAGGAGGAGACAGAGTTCAAAATCCAATGGGATTATGACATTCCGAAGACTATAATTACCCCATACCACTAAGGTGTAAGGTACGTTCACAAGAGTTAAAGCTAGAATCTTTAATTTGATTCATTATGATTAAGCTTGTTAATTTAATTATTGAAGTGTCATAGATCCAAAGAGGATCGACGCATTCTCATTGTCTTCTTTTCTTTTAGATTGTTTGTGCTTGTCAACTTGGTTCAAGAATTCAACTCGGCCTTCTTAAAAATCCCACTTACAATTGACGCGGTCCGTGAGAAGGTCTAGTGATGATGAGTACCAGCAATGGCGAAAGAGGAGTTGATCCCACTGATAGGGAGATTCACTATAGCAGAGATATTACTAGCCATGACGACACTTACCTCTCGAGTCGTCACAATGATTCAGCACGAACTCCAGGAGGTCATTTCCTTAGAGGTAAGCAGCGAGGAAGACAGGAGGGTCTATGACAGGCTCCGCAATACGTCAGAAATCCGAATTGCCGAAGGAACTACTGCAGGAACTTGAATCCTTCACCCTCTAATGGACGTGTACCTAGTAATTTATCACCCTAAGTAGTTGAGTGGTGTAAGCACCCCATTTTTGCCCGCTCGACAATCTTCGAACTGACCAAGCTCACGTTCACACATCACATGCATATTTAGACTCTAAGCCCGCCTTTTAAACTTGAATTTAGTCCACCAGTCGCTTCTCGGGCCTGTAGGGCCCACTTGAAGCTAAATGACCGTTTTGCCCTTGGTGGGCCGGTCTCCTTTTTTCGACCACACCGGCTCTGGGTATCAAACCGGTAACCTTCCGAGAATGCTTCTTATAGTATTCTCAACCTTCCTTTACCTTTCCGGATCTTTCCGAGTCAGTTCCGGCCAACCCGGTACAAAATGACCGTTTTGCCCCTGGTGGGCCGGTCTCCTTTTTCGACCACACCGGCTCTGGGTATCAAACCGGTAACCTCCTGAGATTACTTTTTATAGTGTTCTCAACCTCCTTTTACCTTTCTGGATCATTCCGAGTCAGTTCCGGCCAACTTGGTGCGAAATGACCGTTTTGCCCCTATTGGGCCGGCCTCCTTTTCCGACCACGCCGGCTCTGGAAATCAAACCGAAAATCTCTGGGAACATTCTGAATAATGTTTTCAGATCCCAAGTCTTCTTCCGAGACAGTCCGAGTTTGTCCCGGCAGTTTCTCGGTCGATTAACCGTTTTGCCCCTAAAGGCCCGGTCAACCTTTTCGACACATCTTATCCTCACTTTTCAAGTCAAATACCTACAAGACACTATTTTAAGTATTCCTGCTCCTTTCCGGCCTTTCGGGTCATTCCCGGCTCCTTCAAATCATTTCTGGACTTTCCAGAGCCACTTCTAGTGAAGCCAGACTAAAAATTGCATGGTAGTCACTAGTACAGGCGCCCAAATCTAGTCAAAGATACGTTGCTTGCAGACCTTAAACATTTCCTAAATGGCTGGCGCCACTCCTAGTGGCTCCAGTGTAAACTTTGGCCTGGCGCCACTGCAACAGGCGCCAGTGTTGTCCAACCTCTATAAATACAGAGCCTCATTCAACGTGAAGAGGGTCCGCAAATTCAGTCTAAAAATTATATAATTCGATATACAGAGCTCGTGTACTCCCTAAACCCTAGCCTCCTTAGGTTCTTCCAAACCCTAGCCACCATACACAAACTCTAGCCTCATATACATTCCTATATATCCCCATATACTCATATACTAACCTTCAACCCTCCTTCGAGGACTTGAAGAGCTACCATCTAAAGCTTGAAGACAGCTCTTGAAGATTGAAGACAAAGATCAAGACGAAGGCTGAAGATCGAAGACAAGCAAGGTGCGCAAAATAAAGAAGACATACGGTAGGCTCCCCATTTAAATTTCCGCACTTCCCCCCTCTCTCTTCTCTCTCCTAACCCACTTGGGTTTTCTCTATTTTAATCCCCTATCTCTTTCCCCCCCTTTCTTTGCATGTTTGAAACAAGGGGATTCCCGGTCCATGTGTAGGATTGGGCTATTGAAGAGTCACCGTGTCGGGGGCTTTCTTCTAGTCTAACTAGAGACCACGTGGGTCCGGCCCCCTTGATTATGTGGTGAAGCCTTAGCCTTGTATGTTCACGACCCCAAATTGCATTGTGCATATCATAGTCTTGCATCGTCCAAAACCGTTTTCAAACTCGTTTTCAAAATCGTTTTCAAAATTGCATCAAAATCTCTTTTTCAAAAACTTGTTTTCAAAACCACAATTCTAGGGTGATTCTAGCCTTTTCATGGCTAGGGTTGCTTTAGGAAAGTGTTACATTAAAAGTGACCTTTTTAGTCTATATTTTCAAATCTTATTGTTTTTCAAAACCACTTTCTTAAAGTGGTTCTAGCCCTCTTATGGCTAGAATCGCTTTAGGAAAGTGAGATGTTTTCATACTTTCCAAAAAGCTCTATTTTCAAAAATTGATCCCTAAAAATCTCTTTTTCAATATACTTTCCTAAAACTATCCTCTACAAAGTTGTTTTCAAAAACTCCCTCCAAAATCTATTTTTCAAAACTCCCTTTTTCAACTCCTTTCCAAAATCCTCTCCCCAAAATCCACTTTCTAAAAACGTTCCCCAAAAATCTTTCCAAAAACTCTCTTCAATAATCTTCAACCAAAGACCTTCCTAGAAAGACTCTCTCCAAAAATCTGTCCAAAAACTCTCTTTCCAAAATCTTCCTTCTAGAAATTTCCCTCTAGGATTTTCCTTCCAAAATCTATGTTTCTAAAAACACACTTTCCAAAAACTCCCCTCTAAGAGTCCCTTCTAAAAATCTTTGTTTCTAAAAACTCTCTCTTTCCAAAATCTTCTTTCTAGAAACTCCTCTCTAGGATTTTCTTCCAAAACCTTCGTTTTCAAAACGCACTTTCCAAAAATTCTTTCCTTAGAGCCCAAGTCAAGCCCTAGAACTCACAATTAGGAAACCCTAATTTTCTTTCCAAAAACATGGTTTTCAAACATTGCCCCAAACCTAGGTTTCCAAAATCTCTCGTTTTCTACATCAAAACTATACATGTTTTCAAAACCTCTTTTCTACGTCAAAACTACAATTTTTCAAAACTAGGGTTTCTAGAATCTCCCTTTCCAAGTCCTTGTCAAATCAAATCTTCCCTTTAAGAAATCAAATCCAGTCTCCCTGTTTAGGAAACTAGATCCTATCCTCCGTTTTTGAAAACAAAATCAAACTTTCTCTTTTAGATACCAAATCCAATCCCTTCCTAATCCAATTTTTTTCTTAATTCAAATCCTTCCTAAACTTCCACTTTCCTAAATCTTAAGTTTCCAAAACTTGAACATAAAAATCTTTCCTAAATTTTAAAACTCAACTTTCAAATCTTTCCTAATTCTACCCTCTTTTCAAATCTTAACTTTTTAAACCTAAGTTTTCAAGCCTTTCCTAAATTCAAACATTTCCTAATTTCAAGATTTTCTAAAATTCAAACTCTAAACTTTCCAATTTTCAAAATTTTCCTTTTTCAAACCTTTCCAAATTCTAAACTTTCCAATTTTCAAAACTTCCCTATTTCAAAACTTTCTTAATTTGGGAACTTTCCTAATCTGAAAACCTTTCCTTTTTTTGAAAACTTTTTAAACTCGAAATTTTCCAATTTCAAAATTTTCCTAAACCTAAAACTTTCCTGTTTCAAAACTTTTCAATTTTCAAACTTTCTTAAATTCCAAACTTTCCTAATTTCGAAACTTTCTAAAAATGACACTTTCCTAATTCGAAACTTTCCTAATCCAAATCTTTCCTAAATTCCAAGTTTCCAAATCTTCCAAGATCTTCCAAGTCCAACGTTCGAGTCAAATCTTTCTTAATCTCAAGTCTTTCCTAGGTTTCCTATCTTTCCTAAGTCTAGATTTCCTAAACCTCCATCTTTCCAAAACCAAGTCCTTCCAAAATCAATCTTTCCAAAGCAAGTCTAATCTTCTCAATTTTAATTTCCAATCTCCTCTTCTAATTTCAAATCAAATTCAATTTCCAATTCAATCTCCTCCTTCAAATCAACTCCTCTATTCTCAATCGGACTTTTGTCCAAATTACGACTGACTTGATTTCCCCAAAGGGATACGTAGGCAACCTTCATAGGTGCGGTCATAACACTTTTCAAACCTTCAATTCCACCCTCATGGGTGCAGTCTCCACATCTTTCAAATCTCAAATTCCAATCAATTTTCAAAATTCCAATTTCAAAATTCCAATTTCAAAATTTCTATTTTTAAATTTCTATTTCCAAATTTTTAAACTTTCCAATTTCAATTCCATCTCTGCAAATCTATTTTCAAATCAAATCAATTTCAAATCAATCTTTTTTCAAATCTATTTTTCCATTATCTTATTTTGCACTTGCATATCATACATCATGTTAGTTTTCAAACATTATTTTTCAAAGTGGATAGGATTGGACATGGGTTAATTAAAGACTCTCATAAGTGAATCTAGGGTAGATTGATATGTAGGTACCGAAAGGGCGGGGTAGGGTGATAGCTTAGTGTGTCTTCCCTACACGTAACCAACCTCTGAACCTAGAATCACAGATTCAAAGACCAAAAAGGAGTTATTTTTCAAAAAAAGGTCTAAATGTTTTTCAAAGGTTGCCAAACAACCTGTTTTCTTAAAAACCCTCTCTTGAGGAGATATTTTCAAATCGTTTTCCAAAAATCCTAAGTGTAGTCTTCAGATTATTCTTAGTTTTTAGGTGACCTAACTCATCTTAATTAAGTTAGGTGGCGACTCCAAATGTTTTCCAAAAGCCCTTTATTCAAATCAATTTTTAATTCAAACCTAGTCACACTCATTCTTCTAGGAGGGTGAGTTCTAACGAGAGAGTACAACATTATTTCCGCTTGTGTGAGTATTCCTCGAGTGCGAAAAATTTGGGCGCGACAAGTGGGAACTCCAACAACAAGACGAAGAGATCACCTACCTTAGGTCAACGTTGGAAGCTATGAGGGAGCTGATTGCGAGAAGAGATGGACGAGTGCCCGATAGATCTCCAGATAGGCGTAGAAGAAGTAGGACAAATTTAAGAAACACAAGCCCCCCTTGCTACACGCGTGACTAAGGGCCATACTTCTAGTACTGGGCATTATGCAAACTAACGGGAAGATCGGCAACATTGGAGAAGTTGGACACCAATAAGAGATCAAGAAAGAGCCGATCTAAAACAAAAAGACTGGGATTGGTGGTTGAATGAGCGACTAGATAACAAGGACAAGTACGTAAGTGATGGACAACCCAGGTTGTCGCTAGAAGGGCCCTTAACTAGATCATATCCACACCCTTTACAGAAGAGATTGAGGCCCGCCAACCTCCCAGGAAATTTATGCCACCAAAAATTTATTACTTATGATGGGAAGTCTGATCCTGTCAGTCACGTTCGACACTTCAAACAAATGATGGCACTGTGGAGTGGAGATGAACCCTTAATGTGCTGAGTTTTTTTGTCAAGCTTGGGAGAGGTGGCCTTACAATAGTTCGACAAACTGCTGTCCAGATTAGTTTCAAGCTGGAGACAATTTACCGAGCTATTTACTAACTGATTCATAGTAAACAGTAAGCAACCTAAGGAGGTGAACTACTTACTGACCTCACAGAAGAAGGATGATGATGGATTACAAGTGTATGCAAGGCGCTATTGGGAGGCTTACAATGAAATCGAGAATTGCAACGAGCAGTTGACTATTTCACAGTTCAAGATCGGTCTGCCTAAGGAGCACCGGCTAAGGCAATCCCTCATGAGGAAACTAGTTACCTGAATACAAGACCTGATGCTAAGGATTGAACAGTATGCATGGGTAGAAGAAGATGTTGTTCAGCCGGTACAGAAAAAGATCAGTGAGAAAACTGGGAAGAAAGATGAGCGTGAAAGCAAGAAGTCTAAATGTGAAGAGAAAAACAATAATTGGGGTAGAAAGACTACAAAAAGGGTTAACATATTCTTCAAAGACCCAATCTACAAGATTCTGTCTCAGGAATGGGATAAGCCCTTCTTCAAGTGGCCCCTGAAGTTGGGAGGAGACCTTATTACCCGATACAAGAGGAAGTTTTGCTCTTATCACAGGGAAAAGGTGCATCAGACATAAAATTACCGAAATCTCAAGAGCTATTTGGAGGAATTGGCAAAGATTGGTCATCTCGACCAGTACATCGACCGAGAGAAGACAAAGCCGAGCAGACAAGGGAGGAAGCCATCCCACAAAAGGAAGCCAGAGTGGAACCAGCCCCAATAATCAATGTTCTCCATGGATCGACGGAGTCGGCGGCCGTAGACTTTCACAGATACGGGGCCAAGATCTAGAAGGCTGTACATTTCAAGGAGGTAATGCTGTTAAAACCTTTAAACGAAAAGGTTAAGATCAGCAGCAGTACTAAGGCCATAACCTTCACGGATGATGACTTGATAGGAGTATAATTGCCCCATAATGACGCGCTGGTGGTAACACTATGATTAAGGGATTGCGATGTGAAAAGGATGGTGGTTGATCAAGGAAGCTCCTCCGAAGTCATGTACTATGACCTTTTCTAAAAATTGGGATTGAAGGATTCCAACATCCAACCATTTCATAACCCCTTAATCGGATTCAGCTCGGGCCTGGTTTGACAGTTGGGAAAGGTAACGATCTCTGTAATTACAGGATGGATAACTATTTAGATAAAGTTCCTGGTGGTTAACATGCCCTCCCTCTATAATGTAATCATGAGTCAGACATGGTTGCACCTCATGAAGGCTATACCATATACCTACCATCAGCTGATCCACTTCTCGACCCCAGGAAGAGTAGGAGAGATAAGAAGAGACAAAGTGACAGCTAAGCAGTGCTTTTTGACAGCATGCGCCACAAACGAAAAGGCAGGCAAGGTTCAAATGATGGAGCTTTACAAGGATACGCCCACGATCGATGAGGTAGGGCTATTACCAAAAAACAAGGCCATTGAGGACCTTAAGAAAGTTCATATAGATCGGCATAACGAGGAGAAGTACTTCGTGCTCGACACTTTTTTGTCCAAAATTGAGGAGAAATCATTGATTGGTTTGCTGACCCAGTACATTGGAATATTTGCTTGGACACCTTACGACATGTTGGGAATCGACCTAGAAGTAGCTTGCCATAGACTTAACATGGACCCACAGAGCTGACCTATGGTCTAGAAGGAAAGACGGGCAGCTACTCAACGTATGAATGCATAATAAAAGATGTTGACAGGTTTCTTAAAGCGGAGGCAATAAGGGAAATCTACTACCCACGTTGGCTCTCCAACATAATGGTAGTGAAGAAGAAGAACAATAAATGGAAGGTCTGTGTTGATTTCACCGATCTGAATAGAGCATGCCCCAAGGACTGTGTTCCTTCCCAAGATCGACCAGCTTGTGAATACAACAGTTGAATTTGAAAGAATGAGCTTCCTGAATGCTTATCGCGGTTACTACTAGATCTTGCTCCATGAAGACGACCAAGAGAAAACTGCCTTTATCACCCCAAGGGGCATATTTTGTTATAAAGTCATGCCCTTTGGTTTGAAGATCGATGGTGCTACAGACCAGAGATTGGTCACCAAAATGTTTAAAGAGCATATCGGTAGCACTATGAAACTATACATTGATGATATGGTGGTCTAAAGTAAGATCGACGGTTTCCACCTTGGCAATTTAAAGGCAGTGTTCGACATCCTTAAAAAGTACAAGATGAGGTTGAATGTCTCTAAGTGTGCATTCGGGGTAAGCTCGGGAAAGTTTCTTAGATTCTTGGTCACTCACCGAGGGATTGAAGTAGATCTGCATCAGATTAGTGTCATCCAAAACTATTGACTCAAGGTTGATTCTCATATTGATTTTGATAATAACTAAACCTTGTGTTATTTTACTAATGCATTTGCTTAATATGTAGATTAATAAAGATTATAATTTAGACTTAGAAGTTTAACTTTAAGTCTAATATATGTCAAAGTGAATGCACAACAAGCTAAGATCATGCAATGCACTCCAAGAGTCATGCAATGTACCAAAATAGAGCATTGTCACCTATTCTAATTTCAAACAAGTATCTTGCATTCAAAGAGATTAAAGGTGTTCAAATGAAGATTTTATCAAGTATGCATAGACTCAATGAAGTTGTCTTGCATTCAAAGAGATTGAAGATGTTCAAAAGAAGATTTCATCTAAGTGTGCATAAATCAGTTGAAGATGATTTGATTGAGAAGAGATTGAAGATATTCGAGAAGAGAATTCATCGCAATTGCATAATCTTTACAAAGAATCTAAGTGAAGACTTAATCTAGGAAGTAGTGAATCAATGAAGATGATATGTACTCAAAGAAAATGAATGTGTTCAAGAATAGACTTCATCAAGCTTATAGAAGTCTCATTGAAGTGATCCAAATAAAAGAGAAAGCTCGGCAATGAATGAAATAGATCGGCAATGAATGAAATAGCTCGGCAACAAAAGAGAAAGGTTGACAACAAAGAAAAAGAGCTAAGCAATAATAGAGTGAAGTTCTGATAGTGTGGAAACCAAGAAAAGATGATTATCAAATGAAGAATTCAATCCAAATTGAATAGAGAACAATCCTGATGTATTGAAAACTTTGATTAATCATCATGCTCCAAAGAGAAGTCTCCTTAAAGATCTTATAGTTGTATTGAAGCTGAACTTGATCATGAGAAGGTAAGAGCAAGATTTCTGCAAAATGTGTTGATACATGAAAATGAAGAGCCGACACATGAAGACAGTAGCTAAAAATCTGAATATTGAATGATCAAGTGTTGACACATGAAGTTGAGGTGCCGACACATGGAGACAGTGGACATCTGAAAAATGCAAACCAAATGTGTCGAGAGACACAAGAAAATCAAGTACCACTGACTGATCAAACTGAAAAATCTGAACATTCTTCTTGTTTTCCTTGTGTGAGTTTTTATTGTTCTATCCACTCTTGATGGAGAGTTTATAATTCATTTGTATATCTTTATATACCTGTAAGTGAGAGTTTGAGAGTTCTCTTGTCAAAGAAAAACTCTTGTAAGTTTGAGTGGAGCTTGGACAAAACCACTTGGTGGCTGGAAAAACTTGAGAATAAGTTCTTATGTAAAAGTGAGCTGAGCACTTGGTAAATCAGCATCCATTTTGTAATTGGAGATTGCATAGTGGAGGAAGACTTCAAGGGGATCTTGGAGTAAGGACGTAGACCACAAATTATGGTTGAACCTCGGTAATTCTTGGTGTGCTTTTTATTGCTCTGTTTTTCATTCCTTTTTTGATTACATTGCATTATATATAGATTGATCACCGTTATATTGATTGGATTAATTTTAATTAATCTTAATTGCCATTAATTTTTGAAAAATCCAATTCACCCCCCTTCTTGGGTTGCCCTTTGGGCCAATAATTGGTATCAGAGCTTGTATTCCTGTTTTAGGCTTAACATCCTAAGAGTAGATCCATGACAACCAATTTTGGGAGCCCTCTCGGTGAGGGTCCATCCATAAATAGACCACCTATGTTAAATGACACTAATTACAATTATTGAAAAAATAGAATGAGAATCTATATTTAATTGGTAGATTATGAATTATGGAGACTTCTAGTAAATGGTCCCAAAAACTAGAGTAGATAAAACAGATATCCCTAAACCTAAATCTGAATGGGATGAAGATAATTTGAAATTGTTGCAATCTTATGCCAAAGCTATGAATATTCTATATTGTGCACTTGATCCTAATGAATTTAATCATATTTCTACGTGTGAATCAGCTAAAAAAATATGGGATAGACTAGAGGTTACACATGAAGGTACCAATCACGTTAAGGAATCTAAAATCAATATTCTAGTACATTGTTATGAATTGTTTAAAATGAAACCTGATGAGTCTATCACCGAAATATTCACAAGGTTCACCGATATTATTAATGGTTTAAAATCTCTTGGAGAGGTGTATCCTAACAATGAGCAGGTGAGAAAGATTCTAAGGACTTTGCCAAAAGCTTGGGAAGCTAAAGTCACAGCAATTCAAGAAGCAAATGACCTCAACACCCTGCCTCTTGAAGAACTCTTGGGTTTTCTAATAACTTATGAGCTCACTCAAAAGCAACATGCCCAAGAGGATGAAGAAAAGAAGAAAATAGTAGTTGCATTCAAATCCACTAGTTAAGATGATGAATCAACAAGTGATGAGAATGAAGATGAAATTGCTCTCATTACTCGAAAATTCAGAAGATTCATGAAGAAGAAATGGAAAGGTGGAAAGAAGTATGAAGCTAAAGGAGAACCTAGTAAGGAATCCAACGTTATATGCTATGAATGTAAGAACCTTAGCCATATAAAGACAGAATGCTCTCTGCTCAGAAAGAGAGGAATGAAATATCAAAGAAAGAAGGCCATGGCAACCATGACATGGAGTGATGATGAAGAATCAAGCTCCGAAGAAGAAGCCGAATCTCAAGAAGTGGCTAACCTCTGTCTCATGGCTCATGAGGACGACAGTGAGGTATCAGACTCTTCCCAATTTACTTTCAATGACTTATAAGATGCATTTGATGATCTACTTTGTGAATTCAAAAAAATGGGAATAAAGAATGGACTTCTTAAAAAGATGGTTTCTACTCTTACTGATGAAAATGAGAATTTATACAAAGAAAATGAAGTTTTGAAAAATGAACTTTGTGCTTTGAATGATAAGACTAAGAAAAACTCTTTTCCAAAAGATTCTTCAAAAGAAAACCAAGTTTTGCTTGATAAGGTTAAAAGCTTGGAAACAACTCTTTATAAATGTGTAAATGGAAAAGAAAAACTGGATGCAATTTTGAAAAAACAAAAACGTTCACTAGACAAAGCTGTTGGCCCAAAAGGCAACTCAAGAGGGGGGGTGAATTAGGTTTTACGAAGATTAAAAGCAATTAAAATTAATTAAAATTAATCTAACCAATATAACAGTGATCAATCTATATGCAATGCAATATAATCAGAGGAAGAAAAGAAAACAGAGCATAAGAAAGAACACATAGATTTACCGAGGTTCAACCACAAACCGTGGTCTACGTCCTCACCCAAGACCTCCTTGAAGTCTTCTTCCACTATGTAACCTCCAATTACAAATGGGTTGCTGATTGACAAAATGCTCAGCTCACTATACACAAGAACTCCTCATCGAGTTCTTCAATCTCCAAGTGGTTTTGTCCAAGCTTTACTCAAACTTACAAGAGTTTTTCTTTCTCAAGAGAACTCTCAAACTCTCACATACAAGTGTATAAGAATATACAGGTAACTAACAAACTCTCTAACAAGAGTAGATTTTACAATCAGAGCTCACAGATGAAAACAGGAAGAATATTAGAGTATATCAGTGAATCAGTCAGTTGATCTCATTTTTGTCTCTCATCCCTTGTATAAATGCAGCTAGAAGCTTGTATATAAACTCCTGTATTAATTCTATTCGTTAGAGGTTGTTGGGTATCATTAATGCATGTCCAGTTCGTTAAAACATTAAGAAAAATAGCCGTTATATCCAAGGAGTCGGCTCCAGGTTTGTGGAGTCGACACTTTCTGCTTCTGCATTTACCAGATGTTGTTCACTGACTTCTTGAGTCCGCTTTTCATATTAATAAGGCGACTTCTTGTTCATTCTGTCTTCACATCTTTGGCTTCTGCTGTCATAAGGCGACTCTTTATCTTAAGGAGTCTGCTCTTTGTTCATTTAATCTTTAGCTTTTTACTTCTACTGTCACGAGGCGACTCTTCATCTTTATGAGTCTACTCATTGATCATGTCATCTTTAAGCCTTTGCATCTGTTTTCATGAGGCAACACTTCATTTCAATGAGTCCACTCATTGTCTATTTGGTCTCCAGGCTTTTTGCTTCTATAATCAAGAGGCGACTCTTCATTTTTCATGAGTCTGCTCATTGTTCATTTTGTCTTCAGGCCTTTTTGCTTCTGTGATCCAGAAGCGACTCTTCATTTCTTCGTGAATCCGCTCATTGTCCATTTGGTCTTTAAGCTTTTTGCTTCTGTAACTATGGGGCGACTCCTTATTTCAATGAGTCTGCTCATTGCCCAGAAATCTGCTTTCTTACTTCTAATGATCTAGCTAATCTCAACACTGATATAAGATCTTCAAGGAGTATTTTTTTGGGGTATGATGATCAATCAAATTTCTTTAACTCATTAGAGTTAACTTCTATTCAATTTGGATTGAATCAATCATTGGATATTGAGCTTCTCTTAACTCTCAAACTGTCAGAGCTTCATTAGATCAATGTTCATCTTTTCTTCTTCATTTGCAAAGCTTCTTCTATCATTGTAGAGCACTCACTTTCAATGCCAAGCTCTTTCAATATGTAGAGCTTCACAATGCTTCATTTATGATTTCTTCTCTTTGTCAGCAATTTTTCTTTCTTTTTTAAAAATTATTTCAATGAGACTTTTGCAGGCTTGATAAAATCTCTTCATACATCTAGTCTTCATTGATTCTTTACATTGTAGAAGAATTCTTCACTTGGATTCCAGGTAGATATTAGACAATCATTGTGAGCCATATTCTCAGCAACTTCAGTTACATAATCTTGAATGGATCTTTGCATACTTGATGAAGTTTTCTCTTGAGCATTTTCAACATCTTCAACAATCAATTCATCTCCAATTGATCATTGTGCATTCTGATGAAGTCTTCAATCTTTCTTGAGTGCAAATCAAATTCACTGAATCTATGCATACTTTGATGAAAGCTTCATTTGAACACCTTCAATCTCTTCGAATGTAAAACATTTGTTTGAAATAGAGATAGGCATCATTCCTCTGTTTGGTTCATTGCATAGCTCTTGAATTTGTTGTGCATTCTCTTTGACATGTATTAGACTTAATATTGAACTTTAAGTCTAAATTATGAACTTTGTTAATCTGTACACTAAGTAGATTCATTAGTAAAATAACACAAGGTTTAGTTATCTTCAAAATCAACATGGCAATTAACCTTGAATCAACAATCTCCCCCTTTTTTATGACGAAAAACCCTTTGCAAAATAACTTCATATATGATTAAATAAAATGAACAAAGTTAAATATCATACCAGTAAAGAAACTCTCCCTTTGTTTCGTAATTAAGCAAATGATGCTTAGAGGATAAAATCATTTCAAAAACAATTTCAGGGAGTTTTTATCAGGTAATTTAAAGATATTTTGAGGGAAATAAATCATGATGCTCCCCCTGAGAACATGCTTGACATTTATCAGGTAATAAGCAATTCATTTAATTTCCTTTTCATTTAATGCCAATACATTAAACAATTTATGTTCATTTTAGTAATTTTTCATTTCTTGTCCAATTCTGCCAAATACTCAATTGATAATTTTATCAATTTTGCTCTAATACTTCCAATACTTCTCCCCTTTTTAACTCAAACACAATTTATCTAGTCCAATACAATTTTGCTCTAATTTCGCCAATACTATATGACAATACTTCTCCCCCATTTTTGTCAATGCATCAAAAAGAGAATGAGAATGATACCAATAGAGTGAGAATGATAGACATGTACAATAGCAAAATATATATATATATATATATATATTAAGAACAGAATAGATTATATAAATAGGGAATCGAATAAACAAGTTATTAGAGCAATCACATTTGATACCAGAACAGAATGATATTTCATTGATTGAACCATTGAAATGACAAAGAGTTATGTAGTTAATGTTCACAAAAACTAAGCCAGAATCAGAACAAAACAGTAAAAAAAAAAAATAAATGTTATGATAGGACCATGAGAGTGACAGAGCCATGACTTGAACTTTGAAGTTGGAGGATTTTGAAAGATGTTTTAAGGAGATGGAGAAGGATAAGGAGAGGGTGGGAGATCAATAGGATCTGATGCAGAGTTGGATGGACCAAAGAATGGTTTAGGCCTCAAACCATATGGCCTCCTTCACACAAATCTAGAGGCCGAGGTAGATGGTTTGGTTTTCTTTGCTGGAATAGCCTTTTTCTTTGGTACAACGTCCTCAGATTCTTCCTCAGAGACATCATCTGCAGGCTTATCCTCTTCAGTTTCCAGGTTTGTGTCCTCCAAATATTTCTCTGCTTCCTTCTCTTGTTCTTCCTCATTTCTTTCTTCAGTTTCTATTTCTGTTTCTCTTTCTTCTTCTTCCTCTACTGCAATACCCTGAGCCCTTTTTAGTTAAATCACATCTTGCTTGAGATTTTTCAACTGAAGCAGCCCTTCATTAAGTTTGTGGTTCATGCTCTGAAACATGTCCATCATGCTTCCCAAAAGTGCATCAATAGAGGAGGCATCAAGGGTTTGGGCTAAGGGTTTTCTAGGACCAGAGGTAGAAGCTCTTTTCTGTGAAAAGCAGGCAGGAGCAACTTTGTTTGGCCTTGGAACCCAATGGCCATTAATTTTCTTATACCCCATCCTGCTTAAGGTGTACTTGCTGTATTCATCTTTGTAGGGATCAGGCTTTCGGTATGTCACACCCAAAAGATTTACATGGAAATGCTTGAAAATCTTGGTGAGTAGCATTCCATATGGTAGGTTCTTGGAGGCAGTGGTAGCAACATTGGCCATGTTAGAGAGAATATAGTAGGGAACATCAATTTTGGTGTTCGTGAGAAACGCCCACAAGAAAAACAGGTCCTTCTCAGTTACACGCTCAAAACCACCAACTTTGGGTAAGAAAATGGTTGTTACGAAATGGTGGAATAATCTCAATTCAACAGGAAAGTTGTTAGCTATGGGTTGACTGGATTCGGGCATGTTATGACCAAAGAGAACTCTAAGTTGTTCTTTTCGACTAATGTTTTCAAAATACATTTCCCCACCATAACTAGTTCCCATAATTTCTGCCAGAGTCCCTTCATTTAGAGTGATTTTCACTCCATTCACAAAGCTAATAATCATGTTACTTCTAACTTTCTTCATGAGATTAGAGTAGAAATGTGTAACCAATTTTGGGTATACATTTTCTCTAATAGTAGTGTAAGGTTCCCATCCTAGATTCTCAAGAATATGGGGGAAGTCAAAGTTCTCGGTTTTAAAGAAGACATGATCTATCCAGGGTCCATTCAAAACTTTACAAAGACTGAAGGTGCTCATGTACCTTTCTTCTGCCATTGTATCTATGAAGTGTGTTGAATCCCATCCAGGTTGCTTTGCAGGAGCCCTTTCCTCTGAATCTCTGATGACTGGCCCAGCCCATTTTCATTTCTAAGTGCGTGCAGGAGGAACATTAGGGTTTTCTAGGCTAGGTTCTATTTTAGGAGCCATTGTGGGATTAAGGAGAGTTTAGTGAGAATGGAAAGTAGATCGATTAGGGTTTATAAAGAGATTGAGATGAAGATTTGCGATGGTTGAGAGTGACGGTTGGGTTTTGGAGCGAATAGGGGAGCGGGAGAGAAAAAAAGTGAGAGTGAATGAGTGAGAGGGAAATTTCGAATGTTTGTAAAGTGGGCTTCGTCAAAGTATATAGGTTCGAAGCATGAGGTGACTCATGAACTAAATGAGTCGACACATGCCTTGTTAATGACATAATTTGAGTCTACTGTTGTGATGAGCCGACTTTATGAATTGAAGTGTCGACTCTTTCACCCAGACTGAGCATGTGAATCATAAGGATTTCATGAAATGACCTTTTTTCAAGTTTTGAGATAAAGATTGTCTTAATATGATCATATAATGCATTATGAATTCAAGAAAGGCGTTTCATATGAATGATAAACACATTTAAACATTCAAAACACAAATTTCAATAAAATCAAACACATTTTAAGATAAAGGATCACTCATCCCTAATTCTCTTCTAATCATACAAAAACGATCTTCACTTAAAGGTTTAGTAAGGAAATCAGCTAATTGCATATAAGTGCACACAAAGTCAAGTTTTATATCACTTTTTTGCACATGATCACGTATAAAGTGATATCTGATTTCAATGTGTTTTGTGCGAGAGTGTTGAACAGAATTTTTGGTCAAGTTTATTGCACTAGTATGATCACATTTAATAGAAATATGATCAAACAAGATTCCATAATCTTCTAATTGTTGTTTGATCCACAACACTTGTGCACAACAACCACCAGCTGCTACATATTCAGCCTCAGCTGTGGAGAGAGCAACTGAATTTTGTTTCTTGCTATACCAAGATACAATCATGTTGCCTAGGAGTTAGCAAGAGCCACTTGTGCTCTTCCTATCAACTCTACTCCCCGCATAGTCAACGTCAGTGTAAGCATTCAAATTAAAACATGTATGTCTTGGATACCATAATCCAAGATTTGGTGTGTGCTTAAGATAACGAAATATCCTCTTTACAGCAATCAAATGAGATTCTTTAGGATTGGATTGAAAGCGAGCACATAAGAAAATACTAAACATTATGTCTGGTCTACTTGCAGTTAGATACAATAGAGAGCCTATCATGCTTCTATAAAGCTTAGTATCTACTGACTTACCTTTCTCATCGTTATCCAATTTCGTTGTAGTACTCATTGGAGTACTTATAGGATTTGCATCTTCCATGCCAAACTTTTTGTTTAAGTCCTTGATGTACTTGGCTTGGTTGATAAAGATGCCTTCCTTTGATTGCTTGATTTGAAGTCCGAAAAAGTAGTTAAGCTCTCCCATCATACTCATCTCGAATTCTCCCTGTATACACTTAGCAAATTCTTCGCAAAACGATTCATTAGTAACACCAAATATAATATCATCTACATAAATTTGTACTAAAAGTATATCACTGTTTTTGATTTTGATAAAAAGAGTTATATCTATTTTTCCTCTAGAAAAACCTTTTTCAATCAAAAAATTACTTAATCTTTCATAATAAGCCCTTGGGGCTTGCTTTAAACTATACAAAGCTTTTGTGAGTTTGAAAACATGGTCAGGAAGTTTTGGATCTTCAAAACCAGGTGGTTGTTCAACAAAAACTTCTTCAGTGATAAAGCCATTTAGAAAAGCACTTTTAACATCCATTTGATATAATTTAAAATCTTTAAAACAAGCAAAAGCAAGTAATAATCTAATGGCTTCTAGTCTAGCTACAAGGGCATAGGTTTCATCAAAATCAATACCTTCCTCTTGACTATAACATTGAGCAACAAGTCTTGTCTTGTTTCTCACCACAATTCCATATTCATCCATTTTGTTTTTAAATACCCATTTAGTTCCAATAACTGGATGATCATTAGGTCTAGGAACAAGGTGCCATATCTCATTCCTTTTAAATTGGTTTAATTCCTTTTGCGTTGCATTTATCCAAAATTCATCATGTTTAGCATCATTAAAATATTTAGGCTCTATTTGAGATAAGAATACAAGATAATTACATATATTTTTGATAGAGGATAGAGTTCTTACACCTTGTGAAGGATCAACTAGGACTTGTTCCGTAGGATGGTTATTCACAAACTTCCACTCCTTCGGTAGACCTTCATTAATTTCTTGTTGGCTGGTAGGAACTCCTTGTAATTCTCTTTCGTTTTGTGGTTCCTCATTTGAGCTTGGTTGGATGTCCAGCTTTTCCATTCTAGATTCTAGCTCATTTGCATCATCACTTGCAACATTCTTTGAAGAAGGATTAAGTTCATCAAAAGTGATGTGGACTGATTCTTCAACTACTAGAGTCCTCTTATTAAAGACTCTATAAGCCTTACTATGTGTTGAATAGCCAAGAAATACACCCTCGTCGGATTTAGCATCAAACTTGCCGAGGTTGTCTTTATTGTTATTCAATAGAAAGTATTTACATCCAAAAGCTTTAAAGTATGAGACATTTGGTTTCTTTTCTTTCCAAAGTTCATAGGGGGTTTTGTTTAAAAACTTTATAAATAAAATTTGATTTAAAACATAACAAGCTGTGTTAACAGCTTCAGCCCAAAGGTATTTTGGTAAACCATTTTCACAAAGTATGGTTCTAGCCATTTCTTCTAAAACTCTGTTTTTCCTCTCAACAACCCCATTTTGTTGAGGTGTTCTAGGGGCTGAGAAATTGTGATCAAAACCATTTTCATCACAAAACATTTCAAAAGGTTTACAATCGAATTCCTCTCCATGATCAGTTCTAATAGAAGTAATTGAAATTCCTTTTTCATTTTGAACTTTTCTATAAAATTTTGTAAAGAAAACAATTGTCTCATCCTTATGAGCTAAGAAGAATGTCCATGAAAATCTAGAATAATCATCAACAATAACAAGTGCATATTACTTACCACAAAGACTCAAAGTCCTTGTTGGTCCAAATAAGTCCATATGCAATAGTTGAAGTGACTTAGAGGTAGTGAGCATATTTAAGAATTTGAAAGAAATTCGAGTTTGCTTTCCTAATTGACAAGCATCACAAACTTTATCTTTGTCAAATTTTATTTTTAAAAGACCTTTGACCAAATCATTTTTAGAAACTTTTGAAAGTATGCTCATACTAATGTGATCAAGTCTTCTATGCCACAACTAACTTTCATCACTATTCATAGCAGCAAGACATTCTATTTTGCATGAAGATAAATCATTAAGATTGAATGCATAAATATTGCCTTGTCTATGTCCAGTGAGAATTGTTTTGTTATCATTAATGTCAATTACATCACATTTAGAGGATTCAAATACAACCTTGCATCCTTTATCACAAAGTTGACTGTTGCTCAAAAGATTGTGTTTGAGTCCTTTAACAAGTAATACATTTTCGATAGAAGTAGAGGAATTCTTACCAACACTACCTATACCAATGATCTTCCCTTTGCTATTGTCACCAAATGTGATAAGACCTCCATCCTTTGGTGAGAGAGAAGTGAATTGAGCTTCATCTCCCGTCATATGCCTTGAGCATCCACTATCCAAGTACCAATGATCTTTCTTGAATTTGGCTTGAAGGCACATTTACAAAAGGATTTATTTTACCTTAGGTACCCAAATCATTTTGGGTCCTTGGGGGTTAGTCCTCAATGGTCTTTTAGAGACCCATGCATTGTTAGGAACATTTGATTTTTGTAAGACAAAGCACCTACTAGCGATATGTCCTACTTTATGACAGTAAAAACATGATATCTGTGTTTTTTCAGTTGAAGTTCCAAATCTACCTTTTGAAAATTTCCTCCTTTTAAATGGATCAAAACCAAGGCCAGTTTTGTCAAGTGAACAATTTTGTTTTCTTAAAATTACATCTAGTTTTTTTTTTTTTTTTTCCATTTACACATCTATGAAGGCTTGTTTCCAAGCTTTTGACTTTTTCAAGCAAAACTTGATTTTCTTTTGAAAAATCCTTTTGAAGAGAATTTTTCTTAACCTTATCCTTTAAGACACAAACTTCATTTTTCAAAACTTCATTTTCCTTTTGTAAATTCTCATTTTCATTTGAAAGAGTGGAAACCATCTTTTCAAGAAGTCCATTTTTAATTTTTAATTTTTTAAATTCACAAATTAAATCATCAAAAGCATCTTGTAATTCATTAAAAGTAAATTGGGAAGAATCAGATACCTCACTATCATCTTTATGAGCCATGAGACATAGGTTAGCCACTTCCCGTGGTTCAGTTTCTTCTTCGAAGCTTGATTCTTCATCATCACTCCATGTCATAGCTGCCATGGCCTTCTTCCCTTGATATTTCTTTTCTCTCTTTCTGAGCAGAGGACACTCTACCTTCATATGGCCAGGCTTCTTGTATTCATAGCATGTTATGTTGGAGTCCTTGCTAGGTTTTCCTTTGGCTTCATGCTTCTTTCCACCTCTCCACTTCTTCTTTATGAATCTTCTAAATTTTTGAGTGATGAAAGCAATTTCATCTTCATTCTCATCACTTTCAGATTCATCATCTTGATAGGCGGATTGGAATGCAACTACCTTTTTCTTCTTTTCTTCATCCTTTTCGGCATGTTATTTTTGTGTGAGCTCATGTGTCATTAGAGAGCCCAAGAGTTCTTCCAGTAGCAGGGTGTTGAGGTCCTTGGCTTCTTGGATTACTGTAACCTTAGCCTCCCAAGTTTTTGGCAATGACCTTATTATCTTTCTCATCTGCTTATTGTTAGGATACACCTTTCCAAGAGATTTTAAACCATTAATAATATCGGTGAAACTTGTCAACATTTCATTGATGGATTCTTCAGGTTTTATTTTGAACAATTCATAGCTATGTACCAATATATTGATTTTAGATTCTTTAACTTGATTGGTACCTTCATGTATGACTTCTAATCTATCCCGTATTTCCTTAGCTGATTCATAAGTGGAAATACGATTAAATTCATTGGGATCAAGTGCACAATACAAAATATTCATAGCTTTAGCATTTGATTGTAACATTTTCAGATCATCTTTATCCCATTCAGATTCTGGTTTAGGGATAACTTTTTATTCTATTATGGAAGTAGGAGTTTTAGGACCATTTACAATAAGTCTCCATAGATCATAATCTACTGATTGAATGTAGATTCTCATTCTATTTTTTCAATAATTGTAATTGGTGCTATTGAACATAGGTGGTCTATTTGTGGATTGACCCTCAATAAGAGAGCTTCCGAAATTGGTTGCCGTGGATCTATTTGTTGGTTATTAAACCTTAAAAACAGGAATATAGGCTCTGATACCAATTGTTGGCCCAAAAGGCAACTCAAGAGGGGGGTGAATTAGGTTTTATGAAGATTAAAAGCAATTAAGATTAATTAAAATTAATCTAACTAATGCAACAGTGATTAATCTCTATGCAATGCAATATAATCAGAGAAAGGAAAGAAAACATAGCATAAGAAAGAACACACAGATTTACCGAGGTTCAACCACAAATCGTGGTCTACGTCCTCACCCCAAGACCTCCTTGAAGTCTTCTTCCACTATGTAACCTCCAATTACAAATGGGCTGCTGATTGATAAAGTGCTCAACTCACTATACACAAGAACTCCTCACCGAGTTCTTCAATCTACAAGTAGTTTTGTCCAAGCTCCACTCAAACTTACAAGAGTTTTTCTTTTTCAAGAGAACTCTCAAACTCTCACATACAAGTGTATAAGAATATACAGGTAACTAACAAACTCTCTAACAAGAGTAGATTTTACAATCAGAGCTCACAGATGAAAACAGGAAGAATATCAGAGTATATCAGTGAATTAGTCAGTTGATCTCGTTTTTGTCTCTCATCCCTTGTATAAATGCAGCTAGAAGCTTGCATATAAACCCCTGTATTGATTCCATCCGTTAGAGGATGTTGGGCATCATTAATGCACGTCTAGTCCGTTATAATGTTAAGAAAAATAGCTGTTATATCTAAGGAGTCAGCTCCAGGTTTGTGGAGTTAACACTTTCTACTTCTGCATTTACCCGATGTTGTTCACTGACTTCATGAGTCCGCTTTTCATATCAATAAGGCGATTCCTTGTTCATTCTGTCTTCACATCTTTGGCTTCTACTGTTATGAGGCGACTCTTCATCTTCAGGAGTTTGCTCTTTGTTCATTCAATCTTTAGCCTTTTACTTCTACTATCATAAGGCGACTCTTCATCTTCATGAGTCCGCTCATTGATCATGTCATCTTTAAGCCTTTGCGTCTGTCTCCATAAGGCGACATTTCATTTCAATGAGTCCACTCATTGTCTATTTGGTCTCCAGGCTTTTTGCTTCTGTGATCAAGAGGCGACTCTTCATTTTTCATGAGTCTGCTCATTGTTCATTTTGTCTTCAGGCCTTTTTGCTTCTGTGATCCAGAAGCGACTCTTCATTTCTTTATGAATCCGCTCATTGTCCATTTAGTCTTTAAGCCTTTTGCTTCTGTAACCATGAGGCGACTCCTTATTTCAATGAGTCTGCTCATTGCCCAGAAATATGCTTTCTTACTTCTAGTGATCTAGCTAATCTCAACACTGATATAAGATCTTCAAGGAGTATTGTAAGTACCCCATTTTTGATCGCTCGGCAGTCTACACTCCGTCCAGACTTGTTTTTAAGTCATTGTGGGCATATTCCTATCGAAACCAACTTTCTAAGTCCAAATCTCGTCTGTCCATCGCCTCGCAAGCCCACCAGGACCAAATAGACGCAAAATATCCAAAATGCCCTTAGGGGCATTGTCCTTTGTTATTCCAATTCCAATCCCACTCTCGAGACAGTTCATTCCTCGAGACGGTTCCAATCCAGGCACGTCTCTTCAGAGACGATAAGTCCCTTTTCCAATCACACTCTCGAGACAGTTTATTCCTCGAGACGGTTCCAATCCAGGCGCGTCTCCTCTAAGACGATAAGTCCCCTTTCCAATCCCACTCTCGAGACAGTTTATTCCTTGAGACGGTTCCACTTCAGGCACGTCTTTTTGGAGACGATAAAACCCCTTTCCAATCCCACTCTCGAGACAGTTTATTCCTCGAGACGGTTCCAACCCAGGCACGTCTCTTCGGAGACGGTAAGACCCCTTTCCAATCCCCCTCTCGAGACAGTTTATTCCTCGAGACGGTTCCAATTCAAGCACGTCTTTGCGAAGATGGTAAGACCCCTTTCCAATCCCTCTCTCGAGACAGTTTATTTCTCGAGACGGTCCGAGTAGCGAAAATACTCACAAAACCGTTAGAGTAGCGGAAATACTCACAAATAGGTCGATATAGGGAATTGCTAACAAACCCCTATGTCACGACGACCGCCATTAGAGTGGCAGAAACACTCAAAACCAAGGTCAACACCAGTGTCTGTTAGCCCACTTTGCTGAAAAATGACCAAACTACCCGTTGGACCTTTTCCGAGACTTTCTGGTCAAGATGACCGTTTTGCCCCTAGGCATCCGAATGCCCCGGAAACCACACCGACTCTGGGTATCAAACCGGTAACCCTCTGAGATTGCTTTTTATAGTACTCTCAACCTTCCTTTATCTTTCCGGATCATTCCGAGTCAGTTCCGGCCAACCTGGTATAAAATGACCGTTTTGCCCCTAGTGGGTTGGTCTCCTTTTCCAACCACACTGGCTCTGGGTATCAAACCGGTAACCTCCTGAGACTATTTTTTATAGTGTTATCAACTTCCTTTTATCTTTCTGGATCTTTCCGAGTCGGTTCCGGCCAACCCGTTGCGAAATGACCGTTTTGCCCAAGGTGGGCTGGTCTCCTTTTCCGACCATGCCGACTCTAGAAATCAAACCGGCAACCTCTGGGAACATTCTAAATAATGTTTCCAGATCTCAAGTCTTCTTCCGGGACAGTCTGAGTCTGTCTCGGCAGTTTCCCAGTTTGATTGACCATTTTGCCCCTAAAGGCCCAATCAATCTTTCCGACCCATCTTATCCTCATTTCTCAAGTCAAATACCTCCAGGACACTATTTTAAGTATTCCTGCTCCTTTCTGGCCTCCTGGGTCATTCCCGGCTCCTTCAAATCATTTCCGGACTTTCCGGAGCCACTCCTAGTGAAGCCAGGCTAAAAATTGCATGGTAGTCACTAGTACAGGCGCCCAAATCTAGTCAAAGATACGTTACTTGCCAACCTTAAATGTTTCCTAAGTGGCTGGCACCACTAGTAGTGGTGCCAAGCCAAAAAATGGAGTGGCGCTAGTGTAAACTTTGGCCTGGTGCCACTGCAACAGGCGCCAGTGTTGTCCAACTTCTATAAATACAGAGCCTCATTCAACGTGAAGAGGGTCCACAAATTCAACCTAAAAATCATATATTTCGATATACAGAGCTCAAGCAACTCCTCAACCCTAGCCTCCTTAGGTTTTCCAAACCCTAGCCACCATACACTAAACCCTAGCCTCCTATACACGCATACACACCCCACACACTCATACACTAGCCTTCAACCATCCTTTGAAGACTTGAAGAGCTATCATCTAAAGCTTGAAGACAACTCTTAAAGATTGAAGACGAAGATCAAGACGAAGACCGAAGACCGAAGAAAGTAAGGCGCGCAAAATAACAAGACATACGGTAGGCTCCCTATTTAAATTTCTGCACTTCCCCCCTCTCTCTTCTCTCTCGTAACCCACTTGGGTTTTCTCTATTTTAATCCCCCATCTCTTTCCCCCCTTTCTTTGCATGCTTGAAACAAGGAGATTCCCGCTCCATGTGTAGGATTGGGCTATTAGAGAGTCACCGTGTCGGGGGCTTTCTTCTAGTCTAACCAGAGACCACGTGGGTCCGGCACCCTTGATTATGTGGTGAAGCCTCAGCCTTGTATGTTCACGACCCCAAATTGCATTGTGCATATCATACTCTTGCATCTTCCAAAATTCGTTTTCAAACTCGTTTTCAAAATCGTTTTCAAACTTGTTTTCAAAATTGCATCAAAATCTCTTTTTCAAAAACTTGTTTTCAAAACCACAATTCTAGGGTGATTCTAGCCTTTCCATGGCTAGGGTTGCTTTAGGAAAGTGTTACATTAAAAGTGACCTTTTTGGTCTATATTTTCAAATCTTATTGTTTTCCAAAACCACTTTCTTAAAGTGGTTCTAGCCCTCTTATGGCTAGAATCGCTTTAGGAAATTGAGATGTTTTCATACTTTCCAAAAAGCTCTATTTTCAAAAATCCCTTCCTAAAAATCTCTTTCAATATACTTTCCCAGAACTCTCCTCTTCAAAATTGTTTTAAAAAACTCCCTTCCAAAATCTATTTTTCAAAACTCCCTTTTTCAACTCCTTTCCAAAATCCTCTCCCCAAAGTCCACCTTCCCAAAAACATTTCCCAAAAATCTTTCCAAAAACTTTCTTTCCAAAATCTTCCTTCTAGAAATTCCCCTTTAGGATTTCCTTCCAAAACCTTCGTTTCCAAAAACACACTTTCCAAAAACTCCTTTTCTTTAAAAATCTATTTCCAAAAACTCTCTCTCTCCAAAATCTTCCCTCTAGAAACTTCCTCTTTAGGATTTCCTTCCAAAATCTTTGTTTCCAAAAACGCACTTTCCAAAAACTCTTTCCTTAGAGCTCAAGTCAAGCCCTAGAATTTACAATTAGGAAACCCTAATTTTCTTTCCAAAAACATGATTTTCAAACTTTGCCCAAACCTAGGTTTCCAAAACCTCTTGTTTTCACATCTAAACTATACACATTTCCAAAACCTCTTTTCTACGTTAAAATTCCACACTTTTAAAACTAGGGTTTCTAGAATCTCCCTTTCCAAATCCTTGCCAAATCCTATCTTCTCTTTAGGAAACCAAATCAAATCTTCCTGCTTAGGAAACCGAATCCCGTCCTCCGTTTTTGAAAACAAAATCAAACCTTTGCTTTTAGAAACCAAATCCAATCCTTTCCTAATCCAACTTTTTCTTAACTCAACTCCTTCCTAATCTTCTACTTTCCTAAATCTTAACTTGAACATAAAATCTTACCTAAATTTTAAAACTCAAAGTCTAATCTTTCTTAATTCAACTCTCTCCTAATTTCCTACCCTTCCAAACCATAAGTTTCCTAAAACTTCCAAATCTTTCTTTAAACATTAAGCTTTCAAATCTTTCCTAATTCATCCCTCTCCTAATTCTACCCCTTTATAAATCTTAACTTTCCAAAACTAAGTTTCCAAACTTTTCCTAAACTCAAACCTTTCCTAATCTCAAGATTTTCTAAAACTCTAAAACTTTCTAAATATTAAACTTTCTAAATTTTAAATCTTTTCAAATTCAAAACTTTCTAAATTTGAAACTTTCTCAAGTTAAATCTTTTTAAACCTAAATCTCTCCAAATTCTAAACTTTTCAAAACTTCAACATCTTTCCAAATCTAAGACTTTTCTAAACTCAAAACTTTCTTAATTCAAACATTTCCTAAATCGAAAACTTTCCTTTTTCAAAACCTTTCCAAATTCAAACTTTCCTAAGTTGAAACTTTCCTATCTCAAAACTTTCTAAATTCAAAACTTTCCAATTTCCAAACTTTCTTAAATTCCAAACTTTCCTAATTTCAAAACTTTTCAAAAATGAAACTTTCTAATTCGAAACTTTCCTAAATCGGACCTTTCCTAATTTGAACATCTCCTAAAATCTAATCTTTCCAAATCTTCCAAGCCAAGTCAAATCTTTCCTAAGTCTCTTCTCTTTCGTAAGTCTAGGTTTTCTTAAACCTTCTCTTTTCCAAAACAAGTCCAAATCTATCTTTCCAAAGCAAGCCCAATCTTCTCAATTTCAATTTCCAATCTCCTTTTCTAATCTCAAATCAAATCCAATTTTCAATTCAATCTCTTTCTTCCAATCCAATCTCTCTCTTCAAATCAATCTCTTTTCAATCGGACTTCAATCCGAACTACGACTGACCTGATTCCCCCAAAGGGATACGTAGGCAACTTTCATAGGTGCGGTCACAACACTTTTCAAACTTTCAGTTCCACCCGCATGGGTGTGGTCTCCACATTTTTCAAATCTCAAATTCCAATCTATTTTCAAAATTCCAATTTCAAAATTTCTATTTTCAAATTTCTACTTTCAATTTTCAAACTTTCCAATTTCAATTCCATCTCTTCAAATCTATTTTCAAATCAAATCAATCTCTTTCCAAATCTATTTTTCAATTCTCTTCTATTGCACTTGCACATCATGCATCATGTTAGTTTTTTTTCAAACATTCTTTTTCAAAGTGGATAGGATTGGTCAATAGTTAGTTGAAGACTCTCATAGGTGAATCTAGGGTAGATTGACATGTAGGTACCGAAAGGGCGGGGTAGGGTGATAGCTTAGTGCGTTTTCCCTACACGTAACCAACCTCCAAACCTAGAATCACTGTTTTCATAGACTAAAAGGAGTTATTTTTCAAAAAGGGCTAAATATTTTCTAAAGGTTGCTAAACAACTTGTTTTCCTAAAAACCCTCTGTTGAAGAGATATTTTCAAAATCATTTTCCAAAAACCCTAAATGTAGTATTAGGATTATTCTTAGTTTTTAGGTGACCTAACTCACCTTAATCAAGTTAGGTGGCGACTCCGAATCTTTTTCAAAAGCCCTTTATTCAAACCAATTTTTCAATTCAAACCTAGTTGCACTCATTCTTTTAGGAGGGTGAGTTCTAACGAGAGAGTACAACATTTTTTCCGCTTGTGTGAGTATTCCTTGAGTGCGAAAAATCTGGGCGCAACACGTATTTCTTTGGGGTATGATGATCAATCAAATCTCTTTAACTCATCAGAGTTAACTTCTATTAAATTTGGATTGAATCAATTATTGGATATTGAGCTTCTCTTGACTCTCAAACTGTCAGAGCTTCATTAGATCAATATTCATCTTTTCTTCTTCATTTGCAAAGCTTCTTCTATCATTGTAGAACACTCACTTTCAATGCCAAGCTCTCTCAATATGTAGAGCTTCACAATGCTTCATTTATGATTTCATTTCTTTGTTAGCAATTTTTCTTTCTTTTTTAAAGATCACTTCAATGAGACTTTGTTGTGCATTCTCTTTGACATGCATTAGACTTAAGATTGAACTTTAAGTCTAAATTATGAACTTTGTTAATCTGTACACTGAGTAGATTCATTAGTAAAATAACACAATGTTTAGTTATCATCAAAATCAACATGGCAATTAACCTTGAGTCAACAAGGGTCAAACTTGAGTCAACAAAAGCTGGCCATGGCTTTGATCCTTTTAAAAGAAAGAAATTTTCAATAGGCAGGTTTAGTGCTTCAACTGGAAAAGCACAAATCTTATGCTTTTATTGTCATAAAATAGGACATATTGCTAGTAGATGTTATGCTTTACAAAAATCTAATGTTCCTAGCAATGCATGGATCCCTAGAAGACCATTAAAGACTAACCTCCAAGGACCCAAGATGATTTGGGTACCTAAGGTCAAATGAATCCCTTTTATAGGTTTGCCTTCAAGCAAAATCTAAGAAAGACCATTGGAACTTGGATAGTGGATGCTCAAGGCATATGACGGGAGATGAAGCACAATTCACATCTCTCTTACCAAAAGATGGAGGTCTTGTCACCTTTGGTGACAATAACAAAGGGAAGATCATTGGTATAGGTAGTGTTGGTAAGAATTCCTCTACCTTTATCTAAAATGTATTGCTTGTTAAAGGACTCAAACACAATCTTTTGAGAATTAGTCAACTTTGTGACAAAGGATGTAAGGTTGTATTTGAATCCTCTAAATGTGATGTAATTGACAACATTAATGGTAACAAGACAATGCTCACTGGACATAGACAAGGCGATATTTATATTTTCAATTTAAATGATTTATCTTCTTGTAAAGTAGAATGCCTTGCTGCTATGAATAGTGATGAAAGTTGGTTATGACATAGAAGACTTGGTCACATTAGTATGAGCATACTTTCAAAGGTTTCTAAAAATGATTTGGTCAAAGAACTTCCAAAGATAAAATTTGACAAAGATAAAGTTTGTGATGCTTGTCAATTAGGTAAACAAACTCTAATTTCTTTCAAATCTATAAATATGCTCACTACCTATAGGCTACTACAACTATTGCATATGGACTTATTTGAACCAACTAGGACTTTAAGTCTTGGTAAGAAACAATATGCACTTGTTATTATTGATGACTATTCTAGATTTACATGGACATTCTTCTTAGCTCATAAGGATGAGACAATTGTTTTCTTCGCAAAATTTTATAGAAAGGTTCAAAATGAAAAAGAATTTTCAATCACTTCTATTAGAACTGATCATGAAGGGGAATTCGATTGCAAACTCTTTGAAATATTTTGTGATGAAAATGGTTTCGATCACAAATTTTCAACCCCTAGAACACCTCAATAAAATGGAGTTGTTGAGAGGAAAAACAGAGTTTTAGAAGAAGTGGGTAGAACCATGTTTTGTGAAAATGGTTTACCAAAATATTTTTGGGCTAAAACTGTTAACACAGCTTGTTACGTTTTGAATCAAATTTTATTTAGAAAATTTTTGAACAAAACCCCCTATGAACTTTGGAAGATAAGAAACCAAATGTCTTATGCTTTAGAGCCTTTAGATGCAGATGCTTTGTATTGAATAACAATAAAGACAAACTCGGCAAGTTTGAAGCAAAATTTGACGAGGGTGTATTTCTTGGATATTCAATACATAGCAAGGCTTATAGAGTCTTTAATAAGAGGACTCTAGTGGTAGAAAAATATGTCCATGTCACTTTTAATGAATTTAACTCTTCTTCAAAAAATATTATAAGTGATGATGTAGATGAGCTAGAGCCAAACATGGAGAAGCTGGATATTCAACCAAGCTCAAATGAAAAACCTCACAAAGAAAGAGAAGCACAAGAAGTTCCTACAAGCCAACAAGAAATCAATGAAGGTCTACTTAAAGAATGGAAATTTGTGCATAACCATCCTATGGAACAAATCCGATGTGATCCTTCACAAGGAGTAAGAACTCGAAATATGTAATCATCTTGCATTTTTATCACAAATAAGAGCCTAAATGTTTTGATGATGCTGAAAATGATGAGTTTTGAATTAATGCAATGCAAAAAGAATTGAACTAATTTGCAAGGAATGAGGTATGACACCTTGTTCCTAGACCTAATGATCATCCAGTCATTGGGATTTAATGAGTCTTTAGAAATAAAATAGATGAGTCCGGAGTTGTTGTGAGGAACAAGGCAAGACTTGTTGCTCAAGGTTATACCCAAGAAGAAGGCAATGATTTTGATGAAACATATGCTCCAGTAGCTAGACTAGAAGCCATTAGATTATTACTTACATTTGCTTGCTTTAAAGATTTCAAATTATATCAAATGTATGTTAAAAGTGTATTCCTAAATGGTTTTATCACCGAAGAAATTTTTGTTGAACAACCACCTGGTTTTGAAGATCCAAAATTTCCTAACTGTCGCACTCAGATTTTTCGCACTCGAGAAATACACACACAAGCGGGAAAAATGCTGCACTCTCTCGTTAGAACTCACCCTCCTAGAAGAATGAGTGCGACTAAGTTTGGATTGAAAATTGATTTGAATAAAGGGCTTTTAGAAAAGGTTTAGAGTCGCCATCTAACTTGATTAAGGTGAGTTAGGTCACCTAAAAACTAAGAATAATCCGAAGACTACACTTAGGGTTTTTGGAAAACGATTTTGAAAATACCACCTCAAGAGAGGGTTTTTAAGAAAACAGGTTGTTTGGCAACCTTTAGAAAACATTTAGCCCTTTTTGAAAAATAACTCCATTTTGGTCTTTGAAATCAATGATCTAGATTCGGTGGTTGGTTACGTTTAGGGAAGACGCACTAAGCCATCACCCTACCCCGCCCTTTCGGTACCTACATGTCAATTTACCCTAGATTCACCTATGAGAGTTTTCAACTAACCAATGTCCAATCCTATTCACTTTGAAAAAGAATGTCTAAAAAGACATGATGCATGACATGCAGATGCAAGAGGAAGGTTTGATTTGAAAATAGATTTTGAAAAGAAATTGATTTGATTTTAGAAAAGATTTGAAAAGATAAATTTGAAATTGAAAAGTTTTAGAATTTAGAAATTGAGATTTGAAAATAAATTTTTGGAATTAGAAATTGGAAATAGAACATAGAATTGGAAACTTGAAGAAGATTGTAAAATTGGAGATTTGAAAGAAGTTGTAGAATTAGAAATTTGAAAAATGTCGTGGAATTTGAGATTTGAAAAATGTGGTGACCGCACCCGTGAGGGTTTCCTACGTATCTTTTTGGAGGAATCAGGTCAGTCGTAGTTCAGACAAGAATCTGATTGAAAATAGAATAGTTGATTTGGAAAAGAGATTGAATTGGAAATTGGATTGAAAGCTTGAACTTCGATTGGAAGATTTGAAAAGACTTGACTTTGGAAAACTTGGTTTTAGGAAACCTAGACTTAGGAAAGAGAGAATTTAGGAAGGATTTGAGATTTAGAATGATTTGACTCGAATGTTGGACTTGGAAGATTCAGGAAAGGATTGGATTTAGGAAAGATTCGAATTAGGAAAGTTTCAAATTAGGAAAGTTTCATTTGAGGAAAGTTTCGTTTAGGAAAGTTTTGAATTAGGAAAAGTTCGAATTAAGAAAGTTTTATTTTGAGAAAGGTTTTGAAATAGAAAAGTGTTGAATTTAGAAATGTTTTGAATTAGGAAAGGTTCAGTTTAAGAAAGGTTTAGAATTTAGAAAATTTCAGGTTAAAAAAGTTTTGAATTTGGAAAGTTTAGAATTTTAGAAAGATTTTAAATTAGGAAAGATTTAGGAAAGGCTTGAATTAAGAAAGTTTTGAGTTTAGAAAGTTTTATATTAAGAAAGTTTCATTTTAAGAAAGGTTTTGATAGAGGAAAGGTTTTGAAAATAAGGAAGTTTTGAAAATAAGAAAGTTTTAAGTTTAGAAAGTTTTAGATTTGGAAAGATTTGAAGTTTTAAGAAAGTTTAGAATTTAGAAAGTTTTAGATTTAGAAAGTCTTAACTGAAGAAAGTTTTGAACTTGGAAAGATTTGAAATTTAAAGAGTTTAAGATTTAGAAAGTTTTAAAGTTTGAGTTTTAGAAAATCTTGAGATTAGGAAAGGTTTAAGTTTAGGAAAAGATTGGAAAGCATAGATTTGGAGAGTTAAGATTTGGAAAAAGGGGTAGAATTAGGAAATGGTTGAATTAGGAAAGATTTGAAAGTTGAGTTTTAAAATTTAGAAAAGATTTTTATGTTAAAGTTTTGTAAACTTAAGATTTAGGAAAGTGGAGGATTAGGAAGGATTTGAATTAGGAAAGATTTGGATTTGGAAGGGATTGGATTTTGTTTCTAAAAGGGAAGGCTTGACTTTGTTTCTAAAAACGGAGGATAGGATCTAGGTTCGTAAACGGGAAGATTTGATTTGATTTCCTAAAGGGAAGATTGGATTTGACAAGGATTTGGTAAGGGAGGTTTTAGAAACCCTAGATTTGGAAAGCTATAGCTTTGACGTAGAAAATAGGTTTTGGAAATATGTATAGTTTTGATGTAGAAAACAAGAGGTTTTGGAAACCTAGGTTTTAAGGCAAGTTTGAAAACCATGTTTTTGGGAAGAAAATTAGGGTTTCCTAATCGTGAGTTCTAGGGCTTGACTTGGGCATCAAGAAAAGAGTTTTTTGGAAAGTGTGTTTTTTGGAAGCAAGTTTTTGGAAGGAAATTCTGGAGAGGAGTTTCTAGAGGGAAGATTTTGGAAAGAAAGTTTTTTAGAAAGATTGTTGGAAGGAGATTGTTAGAGAGAGTTTTTAGGAAAGTGAATTTAGGGAGTATTTTTAGAAAGTGACTTTTGAGGAGAGAGAGTTTTTGGAAAGAGATCCTAGTGATGAGTTTTTTAGAAAGAGATTTTTAAGAAAGAGATTTAGGAAGAGGTTTTTCTAAGAAGGAAACTTAGGGAACGTGTTTGGAAAGTGGACTTTGAAGAGAGCGTTTTGAAAAGAAGTTTAAAAAGAGAAGTTTTGGAAAATAGATTTTTGGAGGGAATTTTTGAAAACAACTTTGGAAAGAAGAATTTTTAGAAAGCACGTTGAAAAAGGAGGTTTTAGGAAAAGAGATTTTTGAAAATAGAGTCTTTAGAAGGTACCAAAAATGTCTCACTTTCCTAAAGCGATGCTAACCATAAGAAGGCTAGAACCATTTTAGGAAAGTGGTTTTGAAAATAACAAAGGTTTGAAAATATAGACCATGAAAGTCACTTTAAATGTAACACTTTCCTAAAGCAATCCTAGCTATAGAAAATCTAGAATCACCCTAGGGTTGTGATTTTGAAAACATGTTTTGAAAAAGAGGATTTTGATGCAATTTTGAAAACAAGTTTAATGCAAATTTTGAAAACGGGTTGGAAAATAATTTTTGGAAGATGCAAGATAATGATATGCACAATGCAAGTTTGGGGTCGTGAACATACAAGATAAAGGCTTCACCACATAATCAAGGGGGCCGAACCCACTTGGTCTCCGGTTAGCCTAAAGGAAAGCCCCCGACATGGTGACCCTCCAATAGTCTAATCCTGCACATAGACCGGGAGTCCACTTGTTTCAAGCATGCAAAGAAAAGGGGGGGGGAGGGGAAGAGATGGGGGATTAAAATAGAAAAAACCCAAGTGGGTTAGGAGAGAGAAGAGAGAGGGGGGAAGTACGAAAATTTAAATAGAAAGCCTACCTTGTGTCTTATTTATTTTGCGCGCCTTGCCTGTCTTCAATCTTCGTCTTGATCTTCATCTTCAATCTTCAAGAGTTGTCTTCAATCTTCAAACTTCAGATTGCAGCTCTTCAAGTCTTCAAAAGAGGGTTGGAGGCTAGTGTATAAGTGTATGAGGGTGTGTATGAGTGTATAGAAGGCTAGGGTTTAGTGTATGGTAGCTAGGGTTCGGAAAACCTAGGGAAGCTAGGGTTTAGGGAGTGTTTGAGCTCTGTATATCGAATATTTGTGTTTTTAGACTGAGTTTTCAGACCTCTTTGATTAGAAAAGGTAAAGGGAGGTTGAGAGCACTATAAGAAGCAATCTCAGAAGGTTACCGGTTTGATACCCAGAGCCGGTGTGATTCCCGGGGTGTTTGGATGCCTAGGGGTAGAATGGTCATCTTGACCGGAAAGTCTCGAAAAAGGCCCAAGGGCAGTTTGGTCATTTTTCACCGAAGTGGGCTAGCAGGCACTAGTGTTGACTTGGGTTTTGAGTGTTTTTGCCACTCTGACGGCGGTCGTCGTGACACAGGGGTTTGTTGGCAATTTCCTATATCGACCTGTTTATGAGTATTTCTGCTACTCTGACGGTTGAGCAGTTTGCGTGTACTTCCGCTACTCTAACGGTTCGTGATCATTCCCAAGACTACCTGATCTTGGGAAGCTGCTAAAGGAGACTTAGCGCCTGAGAAGTCAATTTTCTCGAAAGGTGTGCCTAAATGGACATTTTTGCATTGGCGGGCTAGCGGGCGCAAAAGGTGGACCGTTCTACCATCTATGGGACTTGGGGTCTCGTCCCGGTCGACAAGTTTAAAGGGACTTATCGTTTCGAAAAGGTTTTCTTCAAAAAACGTGCCAGACCGTCTCGAGGAATAAACTGTCACAAGAGAGGGATTAGAATTGGAAAGGGGTCTTATCATCTTCGAAAAGGCGTGCTTGATTTGGAATCGTCTTAAGGAATAAATTGTCTCAAGAGAGGGATTGGAAAGAGGACTTACCGTCTTCGGAAAGACGTGCCTGATTTTGAACCGTCTCGAGGAATAAACTGTCTCGAGAGAGGGATTGGAAAGGGGACTTACCGTCTTCAAAAAGATGTGCCTGATTTGGAACCGTCTCAAGGAATAAACTGCCTCAAGAGAGGGGTTGGAAATGGGTCTTATCGTCTTCAGAAAGACGTGCCTGATTGTAGTAGATTTACCGTCTCGAGGAATCAACTGTCTCGAGAGAGGGGTTAGAGTTGGGATTGGAAAGAACAATGCCCCTAAGGGCATTTTGGTCATTTTGCCTCTATTTGGGCCTGGCGGGCCCGCGAAGCGATGGACAGACTGGATTTGGACTTAGGAAGTTGGTTTCGATGAGAATATGCCCACAATGACTTGAACACAAGTCTGGACGGAGTGTAGACTACCGAGCGGTCAAAAATGGGGTGCTTACACTAACTATGTTTTCAAACTAACAAAGACTTTATATGGTTTGAAGTAAGCCCTAAGGGCTTGGTATGAAAGATTGAGTAAGTTTTTGATTGATAAAGGTTTCACAAGAGGAAAAATAGATACCACTATTTTTATCAAAATTAAAAACAATGACATGCTTTTAGTTCAAATTTATGTAGATGATATTATTTTCGGTGCTACTAATGAGTCGCTTTACCAAAAATTTGCTAAGTGTATGCAGGGAGAATTCGAGATGAGTATGATGGGCAAGCTCAACTACTTTCTCGGACTTCAAATTAAGCAATCGAAGGAAGATATCTTCATCAACCAAGCGAAATACATCAAGGACTTAATCAAAAAGTTTGGCATGGAAGATGCAAAGTCTATAAGTACTCCAATGAGTACTACAACAAAATTGGATATCCACTGTAAATCAGTGGATACTAAACTTTATAGAAGCATGATAGGCTTCTTATTGTATCTAACTACTAGTAGACCAGATATAATGTTTAGTGTTGCTTATGTACTCGTTTTCAATCTAATCCTAAAAAATCTCATGTGATTACTATAAAGAGCATATTTTGTTATCTTAAGTACACACCTAACCTTAGATTATGGTATCTAAAGGGCACTTGCTTTAATCTGAATGCTTACACTGACACTGATTATGTGAGAAGTAGAGTTGATAGGAAGAGCACAAGTGGCTCTTGCCAACTTCTAAGCAATATGATTATATCTTGGTATAGCAAGAAACAAAATTTAGTTGCTCTTTCCACAGCTGAGGCTGAATATGTAGCAGCTGGTAATTGTTGTGCTCAAATGTCATAGATCAAACAACAGCTAGAAGATTATGGAATCTTGCTTGATCATATTCCTATTAAGTGTGATAATACTAGTGCTATAAACCTAACTAAAAATCCTATTCAATACTCTTGTACAAATCACATTGAAATTAGATATCACTTCATAAGAGATCATGTACAAAAAGGTAATATTGAACTTGACTTTGTGTGCACCAACATGCAATTGGCTGATACCTTTACTAAACCTTTAAGTTAAGATTGTTTTTGCATGATAAGAAGAGAATTAGGAATGAGTAATCCTGTATCTTAACACTTGTTTGATTTGAGTGAAATTATGTTTTGAATGTTTTAAATGTGATTATCATTTACGTGTATTGCATTTCTCATATTCATAATTCATTGCATGATTATATTAAAACAAAATTTCCTTCCTGTATTGAAAAGTCTTATCCTGTATTCCTTATACTTCACATGCCCCAATCTGGTTGCATGTGTTGACACACCATTTTCATGTGTCGACGCATCACGATAGTGGACTCAAATTTATTTTGTTGACAGGCATGTGTTGACACACCAAGTTCATGTGTCGACACATGAGTCAGGCCTATATAATTTAACAAAACCCACTTTACAAACATTTGAAATTTCCCTCTCTCTTTTTTACTCTCAGTTTTTTTCTCTGCCACTCCCCTGTATGCACTAAAACCTAACTGTCACTTCCGAACTATCACAAATCTTTGTTTCAATCCTCTTCTAAATCCTAACCGATCTCATTCTAACCTATCTCAACTTCTCCTAATCCTTCAATGGCTCTTAAAGTCGATCAAGGACGAGAAAACACTAAAGACTCCTCCTTACGCAGTCAGAAACGAAAAGAGTCATTCCTCAAATCAGGGAATCAGTTGAAAGGGCTCCTTCAGAACAACCGGGATGGGATGTGGTACACTTCAGAGAGGCAATGGCTGAAGAAAGGTATATGAATATTTTCGGACTCAGTAAAATCTTGAATGGACGTTGGATTAATTATGAGTACTTTGAAAGTGAGAATTTCGACTTCCCTCACACCCTTGCTAGTCTAGGCTGGAAACCCTACACATTGATTAGAGAGAATGTATACCCTAAATTGGGTATGCATTTCTACTCTAATCTCATAAAAAAGGTTGGTATGAAAACCACTTTAAATGAAGTCACTCTTGCTGAGATTGTGGGAACTGCGTATGGTGGAGAGACCTATTTTGAGACCATTAGCTAAAAGAGACAACTACAAGTTCTCTATGGTCAAGACATGCCTGAGTCTACCCAACCTATAGCCAATGACCTTCCTGTTGAATTATGACTGGTACACCATTTTCTTGCCAAAATTTTTCTGCCCAAAATTGGTAGTTTTGAGCATATCAGTGAGAAGGACTTGTTTTTCCTATGGGCATTCTTGACAAACACCAAAATTGATGTCCCATACTATATTCTCACAAACATGGCCAATGCCGCTACCACCTCTTTCAAAAATCTACCTTATGAGATGTTGCTCACCAAGATATTCAAACATTTTCAAGTGAATCTATTAGGCGAGAACTACAAAAAGCTAGACCCCTTTCATGATGAGTACAGTAAGTACACTTTATGCAGGATGGGGTATAAGAAAGTTGATGGCCATTGAGTTCCCAGGCCTAACAAAGTTGCTTTTGCTAGCTTTTCCCATAAAAAGGCATATACTTCTGGACATAGAAAACCCATTACCCAATCTCTTAAAGCCACTCCAGTTGATGAACTTTTGGGCAATATGATGGACATGCTTCAAAGTATGAACCAAAAACTTGATGATGGGTTGCAACAGTTGAAAAGCCTTAAGCAAGATATGATTCAATTGAAAAAGGGCTCAAGGAATTGAGATTGAGGAAAACGAAGTAGAAAGAAATCAAGTTAATGAAAAGAGGAATGAGGCAGAACAAGACTCTGACACTGTTTACAGAACTCCAGGCAGAGCTCAACAAGAGAAGGAACTAGAGGAAGATTATGAGGACACAGAGGTTGAGTCTGAGGGTGAGTCTGGGGATAGTCTATTTGATGTCCCAAGGAAGCCAGCTAGTCCAGCCCAGCGAAACACTTTATCTGTCCTAGCCTCTAAATCTTTCCAAAGGCAGCCATATGGTTTGAGGCCTCGACCCTTTTTTGGCCCTTCCAACATTGCTTCTAATCATGTTGATCTATCACCCTCTCCCTCTTCATCTCCTTAACCTCCTCCAAAATTCTCCAGCATCAAAAGCTTTACCTCATGGCCCTGTATTGACATCTTTTTATTTATTTTTGTTGTATATTTTGTGGACATTAAATGTAAAACATTTTTTAGTATCATTTTGAATGAATGAACTCTACATTTGCTTTTTTGCACAATTGATGACTTGATGCTTTGTTATTTTCTTGCTTACTTGATTGCTTTCCTAATTATACAATTTATTTTGTTATAATATTTTTTGCTACTGTACCTATCTATAATTTTCATTTTCTTTTTCTCTTTTTGATGAATTGACAAAAAGGGGGAGAAGAATTGGATAAAGATTTAGAAAACAATGAGTGCTAATGAGTGCTTGCTGAAGAAGAATTGCACAAGAATTAGAATTGGAAAAGAATTAAAGTAAAATAACCAATGAATTGCTTGATGAATTGACATTGATCAAATAATTGCATATGGCATTGAAATGAAATAAAATGAGTGTTAATTGATAAATATAGAGCATGTTCTCAGGGGGAGTAACATGAATAAATTCCCTCACTTTGTTTTGAATTAACTGATAAAAACTCCTTGAAAGTTATTTTTGAAAAGTCTTTTGTCTCTGAAGTATCAGTTACTTAATTATGAAACAAAGGGGAGTTCTTTACTGGTATGCAAATCAAACTTTGCCCATTTCATTTTATTTAATTTGCAAAGGTTTTGTCATCATCAAAAAAGAGGAGATTGTTGACTCAAAGTTGATCCCTATGTTGATTTTGATGATAACTAAACCTTATGATATTTTACTAATGCATTTGCTTAGTGTGCAGATTAATAAAGAATATAATTTAGACTTAGAAGTTTAACTTTAAGTCTAATATACGTTAAAGTGAATGCACAACAAGCTAAGATCAAGCAATGCACTCCAAGAATCATGCAATGTACCAAAACAGAGCTTTGTCACCTATACCAACTTCAAACAAATGTCTAGCATTCAAAGAGATTGAAGGTGTTCAAATGAAGATTTCATCAAGTTTACATAGACTCAATGAAGTTGTCTTGCAGTCAAACAGATTGAAGATGTTCAAAAGAAGACTTCATCTAAGTGTGCATAAATCAGTTGAAGATGATTTGATTGAGAAGAGATTGAAGATATTTGAGAAGAGAATTTATCGCAATTGCATAATCTTTACAAAGAATCTAAGTGAAGACTTAATATAGGATGTAGTGAATCAATGAAGATGATATGTACTCAGAGAAAATGAAGGTGTTTAAGAATAGACTTCATCAAGCTTATAGAAGTCTCATTGAAGTGATCCAAATGAAAGAGAAAGCTCAGCAATGAAAGAGAAAGCTCGACAATGAATGAAAGAGCTTAACAATGAATAAAATAGCTCGGCAACGAAAGAGAAAGGTTGGGAACAAAGAAAAAGAGCTAAGCAATAATAGAGTGAAGTTCTGACAGTGTGAAAACCAAGAAAAGATGATTATCAAATAAAGAATTCAATCCAAATTGAATAGAGAACAATCTTGATTTATTGAAGATTTTGATTAATTATCATGCCCCAAAGAGAAGACTCCTTGAAGATCTTATAATTGTACTAAAGCTGAACTTGATTATGAGAAGACAAAAGCAAGATTTCTGGAAAATGTGCTGACACATGAAAATGAAGAGTCGACATATGAAGACAGTAGCAAAAAATCTAAAAACTGAATGATCAAGTGTCGATACATGGAGACAGTGGACAACATTTGAAAAATACAGACCAAATATGTCGACACATGGAACCAAGTGTCGACACCTGGGAGATAACGACTAGTTTTTCTAACGTTATAACAGACTGGACTTGCATTAAATGAGCCCCAACAACCTCCAATAGATGAAATCAATATAGAGGTTTATATACAAGCTTCCAACTGCATTTATAAACAAGAGATACAAGAAAATTAAGTACCACTGACTGATTAAACTAAAAAATCTGAATATTCTTTTTGTCTTCCTTGTGTGAGCTTTTATTGTTCTATCCACTCTTGATAGAGAGTTTGTAATTCATTTGTATATCTTTATACACTTGTAAGTGAGAGTTTGAGAGTTCTCTTGTAAAAAAAAAAACTCTTGTAAGTTTGAGTGAAACTTGGATAAAACCACTTGGTGGCTGGAAGAACTTGGGAATAAGTTCTTGTGTGAAAGTGAGCTGAATACTTGGTAAATCGGCATCCATTTTGTAATTAGAGATTGCATAGTAGAGGAAGACTTCAAGGGGATCTTGGAGTGAGGACGTAGATCATGAATTGTGGTTGAACCTCGGTAATTCTTGGTGTACTTTCTATTGCTCTATTTTTCATTCCTCTTTCGATTACATTGCATTATATATAGATTGATCACCGTTATATTGATTATATTAATTTTAATTAATCTTAATTGCTATTTATTTTTAAAAAACCCAATTCACCCCCCTCTTAGATTACCTTTTAGGCCAACAAAAAAGTCCAAAAGTTGACTGTAATGGTAGTGGCCCTCAACCGATTCATCAGCTGATCTGCAGATAAGTGCCAGCCATGTTTTTTAACTTCTGAAAAAGCAAAAGCCATTTAGCTGGAACCCTCACTATGACCAGGCTCTTGTCTAGTTAAAGAAATATCTAGCTCAACCACCACTACTTTCTACATTGCTCAAACATAAAAAGTTCTTCCTCTACCTGGTAGTATCAGAGCACGCAGTGAGCGCCGTGCTACTCCGTCAACAGGACAAGCAGCATAAGCCAATATATTATGTCAGCAAAACTCTTCTGGCAGCAGAGAGCAGATATCTACCATTGGAGAAACTGGCCCTAGCATTGGTAATGGCATCACGCAAGTTGGTGCACTACTTTAGGGCCTATACCATCAACGTCCTTATGGATCACCAGCTTAAGCCACTCCTTCGAAGGGCAGACTAGCAAAGTGGGCAGTGGGGCTGGGAGAGTTTGACATCAAGTTCCAACCTAGATAGGCTGTAAAAGGTCAGGTACTTGTTGACTTTATTGCTGAATTTTTCATTGAATTGCCATAGGTAGCCAATCAAACACTTGATGTCAACAACTAAACCCCTTGGAGCCATAAGAGATTGCTAATCATTGGAAACTTTTTGTCGACGGAGCATCCAATGACAGGGGGTAAGATTAGGCTTAGTTCTAATCACGCTAGACTGCATGGTATTAGAGTAGGCCATAAAGTTGGAGTTTACTGCCTCAAACAACAAGTCAGAATATGAGGCTCTGGTCGCCGGTCTACGCCAAGCTATAGAATTTAAGATTGCCCAGATAATGATCTACTCAGACTCCCAGCTAGTGGTTAACTAGATCATAGGTAAATATACAGTGAAGAATGATAGCATGGCGTAGTACCTGGTAAAAGCAAGAGAGTTGCTTAGTAAGTTCAGTAAATACAAACTCCATTAGATCGGTGGCGACAGCAATGCTCATGCTGATACCTTGGCAACATTCCTGGCGGCCCTAAAGTTAGGCTCGAAAAGAATAATTTATGTAGAAACACTGCCTAGCTTGAACATATTTCAAGAAGAAGTGCAAGCCCTAGCAATTGAATAGTTAGGACCATCCTGGATGGACCCAATTATCTCTTATCTTGACAAGAACAAGCTGCCAGAAGACAAGAATGAGGCTAGAAGAATCAAGCACAAGTCATTAAAATATTGGCTATCACCCGCCAAAGAACTTTATAGAAGATCTTTTACTAGTCTCTATCTACGTTGTGTTCAGCTGGACAAAGTGCAGGGCATTTTGTTCGAAATTTATGAAGGGATTTGTGGAAGTCATATCGGCGGGAGATCGTTTGTTCACCGAGCTATCTCATAGGGCTACTGGTGGCCCTATATACAGAAACATGCTACCCAATAATTGCTGCAATGTGAGAAATGCTAAAAGTTCTCGCCAATAATCCACCAGCCTGTGGAGGACCTAACAACTATTACCAGCCCTTGGCCTTTTGTACAATGGGGGTTGGATATAGTTGGACCATTGCCCCGAGCTTTAGAGAATAAGAGGTTCCTCATAGTGGTAATAGACTACTTCACCAAGTGAGTGGAAGTAGAGCCTTTATCGACTATCAGAGAAGTGGACGCTAGAAGGTTCGCATGGAGGAGCATCATCACAAGATTCGAGATACCCCGCGCATTGGTCTTAGATAATGGCACCCAGCTCGACGGCAATATGTTTAGAGAATTCTGCAATGAGCTTGGGATTAAAAACTACTATTCAATGCCAGCCTATCCACAGTGCAACGGGCAGGCCAAAATATCAAACAAGACTATGCTGAATGGGATAAAAAAAAAGGCTAGAAAAAGCTAAGGGAAGATGGGTGGAAGAATTGCCCAGTGTCTTATGGTCTTACAGAACCACTCCAAGGAGATCTACTGGAGAAACCCCTTTCTCAATGGCATATGGGGTGGAGGCAGTGATACCCTTGTAGGTCAGACTTCCAACTATTAGATCCGCAGCCTTCGACACCAACCTTAATGATCATACTTTAGCAAAGGACCTCGACCTCATCGAAGAAAAGGGAGAGGTTGCCCTGCTCAAACTTACAAGATATTATCAGTATCTTAGCCGATCCTACAACAAACGAGTTTAGCTAAGAGCCTTTGCTCCCGGAGACTTGGTGCTAAGGAAGGTATTGGGGCAATGAAGAATCCAACAGATGGGAAGCTCGACCCTAACTGGGAAAGTCCCTACAGAGTTGTGTCTCAAGTCGGCGTGGGGGCATTCTAACTAGAAACTGTCAAAGAAAGATAACAACTACCCCGACCTTAGAAAGCGAACAAATTTAGGAAATTCTACCAGTAAAAGTCTTCTTATTCTCAAAGGATGTAATGGCCTACGACGATACTTTATTTTTCCTTCAAAAATTGCGCATTATCAATAAAATTGGAAGTCATTCAGCAAACCTACATATTTGATGCCTTTCCAAAATGCAAGCACAGTACCAATTGTAAAAACTTCATTCTGTCCAAGTTGGGCAAGTTGGCCAATGAAGGTCACAAAAACCAAGTATAAAAACTTGGTTCTGTTCAAATTTGGGCAGGTCAGCCAATGAAAGTCACAAAAACCAAGTGTAAAAACTTGGCTATGTCCAAGTTGGGCAGGTCGGCTAATGAAGGTCATAAAAACCAAAGCATAAAAACTTGGTCCTGTCTAAGTTAGGCAGGTCGATCAACGAAGGCCAAGATTTTTAAAGGAAAAACCAAATGCTTAACTTACTCTTTCCTAGGTTTGGCAGGTCGGTTCAAAAATGACCAACACATATTAAAAACTTAGTAGAAAACTAAATCTTCCTCAAATAGAATAGTTCGGCTAAACAAATTGGCTAAAAAGAATGGTCATAGCTAGAAACTGGGCTCACCCAGATTAAGTACAATAACCAACAAAACCAAGACAGGAAAAACCTAAGTTGAAATACTTAGCTAGGGATAATAAAAAAAATCTTCTTTTAAAATAAATTACGGGTCATAAAAGTCTTGCCCGCTAGCATAATTACAAAAAAGAAAGTAAAAATATAAAAAAAGGAAAAAGCTATAAAGGTAGGTCAGCAGAAAGGTTGGCTTCAACAGAAGCTAGTTCGGTAGTGGGGCTCGTCTCGACATAAGGTAGTTTGGCAGCAAGGTTAGTTTTGGCTGGGGGCAGGTTAGCATCAAGGTTGGTTTCAGCTGGCTTGACTCCAAGAGGAGCCCCTTCTTCTTCTTCTTCGTCTTCATCTACCTCTGCATCAGATCCCAAATCGACTTCAGCCTGGGCAGGTATCTCTGTCGAGAGAAGAGAAGACTTATCCAAAGCTTGCTTCCTCAAGGTCACCTTCCAGCCTTCCCGGAAGAGTTGCTAGTAGATCTGCTTGAATTGTACTTCATAGTAGTCTCTGGCATTCTCATAACCCTTTGTATATTGGGCTTATGACTCCACCTTTAGCTTTTCTAGATTTATCGTGGCTTCCACCAACCCTGCCTTTGCCTTAGATGCCAACTTCTCAGCTTCGACAAGCTAGGACTTCAAAGCTTCAGCTTCAGCTTCAGCCGTCACCACATTGAAGTCTTCCTCTTTTTGCTTAAAGTAGGCTTGGGTTTAAGCAAGGACGACTCTGTTGTTTTGTAGTGCCATCTCTAGAGCACGAATGTTCTAATCTCGATCATGGAAGTGATCCTTCAGCAAGCTCTTATGTCGTTCATGCAAACTGCTAAAGTCCTACATGACCTCCAAGCCCTGAATCGCTCCCCAATTGGAACAAACAAAAGATGACATTAGTAGAAAGCCCGACAAGTAATCAACTAGAAAAAGCAAAGGGAAGATGTCTTACCACCACTGATGCATGAACTTCCCCTAGCAAGAGGTCTTCGATGGCTGTGTCATTTAGTTCTTTGACATCTCCAGGTAGCACAACGGCTTGGAGAGCCCCAACAGTAACACCGGCATTTAGGAGGATGGAATCCCGAGAAGTTATAGCACAAACACAAATCTTTGGCTACACCATGAACTCATCAGTTCTTTGTTCTTCCTCCCTGCCCTTGTCTTCTTATTTGGGACACGCCATCTTCGGTGAAGCACCTTTAGCCTCAGTAGCCTTCACCAGTCTTCTCTTTTTCTTACTTTCCTGAGGCACTATGTATTCAACCAAATCCACCACTGTAGGAGTAGCAGGGACCGTGATGGTAGGAGGCGCCATAGGCGAAGAAGCACCAGTGGCAGAAACATTAACAACAACGGCATCAATGGTAGTGGAAGTAGTCGCTCCATCCCCTTTCTTCTTCTTTGTGCCGCTCCTCTTTAGGATGGCCGTTAGATTGCAGGGTTGTGGACACTCCATGCCACCTTCAGTAGCAAGAAGTTGCAGCAGGACAGTTGGAGGGTCTCCTATTTGGTGCAGGCCTCCTTCCACCTATTGGGCGGTAATCATATTAGCCAGTACTCCATTAGTTGTCGAGAAGGATTGGTATCAGATTAGATAACCCAGCAGTATGTGAGCAGCCCGACCAATTCCTCTTAACTCGCCCTCACCCTTGTATACCTAGATTTGGTTGAGAGCGACGATATCATCACTGACTTGTTTGATGTCCTTGTCTTTGAAGCCAAAGTCAACTAGAGAAGCAAAAATAGAATATCAAAATCAGCAAAGACAGATACAAGAAAAGATAAAAGAAAAGGAAAACCTGTTAGAGGAGGTGGAGTTTCACCTATTGTCTTCGAGACTCTGGGGCACCTCATTATTGGGAGAATCTCCTCTAGGATGTTCCTGAACTCCTTTGGCCTGCTCACCCTCGCAATAACATCGTCGATCCCCTTTCCCGAACTAGGGAGGAACTGGATCAACTTTCTCGACCTACTTTTAACTTGGAAATGGTACCTCTTACAGTCCGACTTAGAGTCGTTCAACTTTATAATCGCATAGCAGTAGTCAAGCTCGTAGAGGCCTAGTTTTGATTTAGGCACCTATTCAATTCAATCATTCCCATGACTATCCTATAAGAGTTAGGTTGGAGTTGAATGTGGGCGATCCCATAATGGTTTAAGACTACAGTCAGGAAAGGGTGAACTGGGAACCTAAGTTCACCCTCTAAAATGGTAATTAAAAAGAAAGGAGTCCCTTCTTCATTCTCAAACCAGCCATCGTCCATGGGCCCAATTAGCTTAATCTCTACCCCTTTAGGGAAGTTATATCTACGTTTAAAGGCCGCAATGGCGGCTGGACCATCGATCATACTTCTAAGCTTGTTCGCCATGGAAGATAAACATAGGATCCTAGGGTTTTGGCTCGGGAGCAAAGAAAGAAGAAAAGATAAGAGAGACTTATAGAGAGTTGTGTTTTTTCGACTGATGATAAACAAAAGTAGAGCACCCAAGGTATCTTCGTTCAGATTGCTTTATTCAGAATGACAAAACCCTTTGTTTGTCGAAAAGTGTGAAATGACGGCAGTAAAGTTGGACATCCCAACAGTCACGTCTCATTAAATGGCACTCAAAGGTTGCGTCGAGCGTGCCTACAACTATATAGCACCAACCCCAGCCCCTTTCCAAAGGGCACTAGGGCTGGGGGGGGGGGGGGGGCGCAATTAAGTGTCAAAATAATCAGGCCCAATACAATGGGTCAGGCCCAACCAAGAACATGTCGCCAACCTAGGCTAGGAGAGGCCCAAACTTACTAATGCCTAAAAGTAGGCCCTAGCAGTGATAATTATAGCCCAGATCCAGCAAGGACCAAGTTGGTCTAGCACGTACTAGTTCATTCCTAGAAGGACTAGGATGGATAATATCTAAAAGTGATTGACTCCTAGGTTCAGACAGAGTTTAAAATCCAATGGGATTATGGCATTCCAAAGACTATAAATACCCCATACCACTAAAGTGTAAGGTACATTCACAAGAGCTAAATCTTGAATCTTTTGTTCGATTCATTGTGATTAAGGTTGTTAACTTAATCATCGGAGTGTCATCGATCCAAAGAAGATCAACGTATTCTAATTGTTTTTTTTTCTTGTAGATTATTTGTGCTCGTCAACTTGGTTTAAGAGTTCAATCCGGCCTTCCTAAAAATCTTACTTATATTACCTATTTTCATATGGTGTTGGTGAAATTAAGTGGTGTGTTTTCTTCTTTAAAACCTTGGCATCATATGTTTGCAAAATAAACTAAAGCAAGGTAACCACACCGTTCCACGACAAACGCAGATGTTGGCATTATTGAATTTTTGCACTAAAATTGATTACATCTCTTTCCTTTCTACTTCACCTTATTCTGAGGCATGCCTAATATATATATTGGTAACCAGGTGTCCAGGCTAGCTACGTACACCTCAACTAATCCCGGAGCCTATTCAGTCCTCTCGTCCCGCACAAACTGGGTAAATACCGGGCCAAAGACCATGACGATGGCCCCAAATAGTTGATAACACCTAAGAGGTTTCGAACTTAAGACTTTAGAGTGAGCAAACCTCCAAACGTCAAATCTTGAGCACCAGGCCAATCCCTTGGGTCGGCATCCCCTAGTATATATGTGCGCACAAGGAAAACATTATTTTTGCCCTTTTTGTTTCACAAATATATATATATATATATATATATTTATTTATTTTTACCCCCTTAATTTTAGCACTCCTCACTATTGCCCCTACTCCCTCATTTATGCCCTTATTCTGAACAAACCCTTTTATACATTTTTTTTCTAATATGATCTTATGCCACATGTTATAACTTTTCTATTTTTTTTTATCGATTTCAATGCCCCATTTTCCTTATATCGTGTTTTTGTTGGTTAAAGTTATGGCCTTTTAACTCAAAAATGATAAAAAAAAATAGTATTAAAAAAACCTACTCTTTTTTATTTTATTTTAGTGGAGTTATAATTGTTATTACTTTGCATCCCTAATATTAACTTCATTAAGATATATTTGCTTTAAAATTTATTTGAGACTTCTATTTTACTAGGGACCCAACATTTTAGACAAAAATGAATTGAGTTTATAAAGCCTTTTAATGTCAATAATAAAAAAAAGGTTCATAGAGCAATTTGAGTCAATACGCAAACAATAGGGAAAAAAAAGAAAAAGAAAAAATAGCAATTAGAGAAAATAGCTACCACCGTACCATGAAAATGATAGAATTTTTTTTCCTTCGTTTTTTATTCCAACTTCCATAGGAATTTGAAAGGGGTAGATTAGAAAAAAGTAAGGGTTTTTTCTTTATCTTTTTTGAGTTAAAGGGATCATAAGGTTAACTAACAAAAATGACCGTACTCTAAAAAGTACAAATCAGAGTCTTAATTGTAAGTTATTATTAGTAATTATTTTACTATAAATTAGTTTTGTTTTACGTTTTTGTGTTATGTGTAGATTTAAAGCTAAAATTAAACAAAATGAAGCCGACAAACACAAATATTTTTCAAGTGTTAATTTGATATATATATATATATTTGTGTAATATTATAGTATAGTATAAAATATAGGAGTAGTATATATGATATATATATATATGTGTGTGTGTGGTTTTTATATTATATTTATAGTAAGTGTTTTGTTATATTTATTATATTATTATCTATTACCATCTATACTATATCTATATACAAATGTAGTGGAGCTCTCACAAGCCTCCAAAAATTCAACTTTACTTTTTTTAAAATTCTAAACAGCTAGAGCGCCATGTGGCACTTACTCTCAGCCCTCTCTCCTCTTTTAATTTTCTTGCATATAATATTTTGGCATCAAACTAATTTTTTAATTTTAAAATTTGGAATCCCTTTAAAGTTTGAAATTTGAATTCATACTTATGATGGATATCTGATCAAAATTATTGTTATAAGTCCCGTTCCTTAAATATCTTTCTAATCCCTACAATCTCTCCTTAATTGATTACGGAAATCTATCAACAATCGTAAGATCCCTAAATTCCTCATATCAATTGATAATCCATATATATGTTCAATTAAGGAAAGGGGAAAAGACACACAAATTCTTTATTTCAAATGCGAGCTCTGTAAATGGTGTCTAAGACCAAGGACAACATAACCACCACCTACCACCGCTCACTTCTTTATGGATGCCAATATGTTCGGTGAAGGAAGCAGTGCTTATGGTACTGGAAACTGACCACCCATCAATTCCTGTTGATGACATTTTGCGCTTAATTGGTTTGGCTTTAGCTTCAATCCAAGACACTTCAATATTAAGGAGTACGCGATCATCACTATGATGGTTAATGTTGGGGTATTCATCTGCGGGGTTATGCGTAATTGATTGAGGTCATTCTTGCCAGTAAGGCTAACTATAAACAATGCTTGAATTTCTTTTGTGGACTAATTATCTTAACACCACAGGTAACTAGAGATTTTTTCTCTCTTCATACCATTTTGTTTCTTTAATTTTCATTGATTAATATACATTTATTCTCTATGTGCTTTGCTTACAGTTTGAGGCTTCTTCTTTCTTTCTTATTTTTTTTTTATTTTCTTTTTTGGTACTAGGGGGACGAAGTCCAAAGAACACTAAGAAATTCTTTTACAACGACCCAAGAAGAGGTATACATTGCTAATAGGTTATGGACTAAGGGCAGAGGTTCTTTGAGTCTGCATGATTGAAAATGTGTGTGTTGTTTGATAATTATGAAGGTGGCAGCGAGATCGAGTTCTTGATTTTTTTTTGTTTACATTATGTCATTTTTAATGAAATGTACATATGCATTTACGTATGTATCTATTTTTCATATTGGTTGATTATTGGAGAATATTGTGAACCTATAATAAAGTGCTGAAAAGATTATTGAATTAATAATACATTTTGTAGTTGCCAAACTTAAAAAAAAATTTGGTGCTTCCACAGTCAGATTGTAATAAATATAATGGTGCTTATTGGAAAAAAAATCTTTTTAGTTTTATGGATCCAATCTTCCACAAAAACTAGAGAGCAAATTTTTCGAATTGTTTTGTTAATTTGTTAGTTTCTTATTGTAGAAGTTAATTTGTTAGTTTATGGATGCCTTCTCATTGATAATATGTATGTATGCCTTCTCATCTATACTATATATTATAACAATAGGTTAGGAGGTCTTTGAAGTTGAAAGTTTTAATCATTTTTTCTCCAAATTTTGATTTTTTAAAAATATAAAATACATGTGTCATATTATTATTGGTTCCTCTTAATTAATTACATATTTATTCTAAATTTCATAAATTTTATTCAATGATAGTTATGGTAATAGTTTTAATTTTTTTTAATTATAATCTTCCTAAAGAATCTTTATTAATCATAAAGAGATTTTAAATTTCTAAAATAGAAAGAATTAGCACTTCGTTATATACATCTATACTACATATTATAGAAATAGGTTATGAGGTATTTGAGCTTTAAAACTCTCAATCCAATTTTTGCAAAATTTTTTTTTATAATATTAAAATACCACATGTTGCAATTTGATTGGTTAGCCTAAAAACTTTCACTAATAAAATTATATATAGTATATAGATGGACCTTTAGTTTATATTATATATTTTCTGAAGTCACTCCCTTGAAATTTCTAAAAATTAAAATTTTAATAATATTAGAATAACATTGTTACAATTTGATTGGTTAAAAAAATATAATTTTATCATACTTTCTTTAAATCTTACATTTTTTTCAAAATTCAAACTATTGGATATTTGGTAATATTGACATGACACTTATTACTTTAAATAAGTTTTGACACATTATAATGTTATTCAGACTAACATATTATCTATTTATAGTTATCTATCTATAGCAATATTTTATTGGGTCTTTAATATTCTTTAATGTTGAAAGACCCAATATAATTTTTTTAGTTTTTTAAAATTTGAAATTAGAATTATTAAACATATTATAATAGTGTAGGTTTAACCATAAAATAAAGAAACTTTTACTTTTTTCATGATTAATAAAACTTTACTAAATTCTATCTTATTTTGGAAAGTTTTACATTAAATTCAAAATATTTGTATTCTTATTTTTATATTTTCTTAGGTTTTTCCTTTATAATTTTAGAAAGTCCTTCATTTAATTTAAAACTATGAAATTTTTTATTCAAATTACTTTAATTTTATTTAGAAGGACAAATCTATTAATACTATATATTATAGCAATTGGTTGTCGGGTAATCTAGGTAAATCAAATTTTCCTAACTTAAAATTTTAAATTATTTTTTTAGGTAATTATCAGTTTTAAATAGTTATATGTGCATTATCAAATGTATTAGTTAAATAGAATCAACTAACGTGAGTAATTTATACACTTGATGAATATAGTCCCTTAGCCAGATTTTAAGGTAAAAAAAAATAAAAAACAAATTTAGAACGTTTACAATAAAAATTTAGTTTTTTATTGCAAGTTAAGGGCTTTTATTACAATTAACTTTTAATTTTTTGTTTTAATACTATATTAAATACTATAATTTAGTTTAACCGTATTATTAGTGTATAAATTGATAATTTATTTTCATAAATTTTTTATATTTAATATATATTATTTTCACTCTGTGCATAGCACGAGTTCACTGCTAGCATTATATGCAAATGTAGTTGTAGCAAGCCTCCAAAATCCAATCCTAATTTCTCAAAAATTATAAAAAATTAGAGTGCCATGTGGCAAAACTCCTCTCTCCCACCGACTCATCTTCCTCACCTAAGCAAATGAAAAAGGTAAAAATTTGAAAAAAGAAGAAGAAAATCAATCCTAGAATCTCTCTTTAATTAATTAAAGAGAAAATCCTTCCTAAAATCTCTCTTTAATTAACTAAGAGAAACTCATCCCTTTCCTAAACTTTCTCTTTAAGTGGCTCCAAAAAACTTCCAAAGTCTTCTCAGTCTTCTCATATATTAGAATTGCTATATATCCTCTTTACACCTTACCCAAATCTCTCTCTCTCTCTCTCTCTCCCTCCCCCTCCCTCCCTCCCTCCCTCCCCCCCCAGGCTCTCGGTAATCCCTCAGCCATCCCCTCTCGCTCTCTCTCGATCTCGGTGAATTTTTTTCCCTATCCACTTTCTATTGCCGGAGTTCCTATGATTTGAGGTATTTTAATAATTTTTTCATCTCATCTCAATATAAAATTTGTAGATGTGTATTTTTTGGTTGATCTTTCTCTCACTTTCACAATAAGTCAACTCAAAGGTTAGTTTTAGTTGTTCATTTTTGTTTTTTGAAGAATGGCATAAAAATTGGGGGTTTTTTATTATCCAAAATATTTGATCACAGTTGTTTTAATCATCTCAATTTAAATATTGCATTTCTTGGTATTTTCTATTTACTCTTACCTTTCAAAAACCAGTGCAAGGTAAGTTGTATCACTTTTTCATTTTTTTTCATTTTTTCATTTTCTTTTTTGCTTTCAAATTATGCATGACTATTTTATGGTACTTTTTATTTATTTTCTGAATAATTATGACCTTTTTTTTTTGTTTTTCACTTTTTCAGTAAGGAACACATCTCAACTATTTTACAACTCATCTAACAAAGTTGTCCAGCTACCTCCAAGACTTATCGTCCATCATCAATCCATCATTGGTGGTGCATTTGTTCCTCCATCACCGTAGCAGACAATCTCATTGCCATCGTGCATCGTAAAATATCTTGCAAGCAAAAATTTTGCAAGTTGCCATTGCGTAAAGGCTCTAATGAGCCAAAATAATATTAGAGACTTCACAATTTAGATTATCTTAGGGGTTTCGTGCATGATTTGTTGATTGTTTTTTGGTTGTTTGATTATGGGGATTTTGAATTATACTATTCTCTTATTCCTGTAAATTAATTATAATGCTTCAAGTAATGTTTCATTTAAGGAACAAATGAGAAGTTTGGCCCCAGTTAGCAAATAGAAATTCCATTGAAAACTAGAACTTTTGTGCGAAACAGTTCTAGCTTTTCTAGGATTTTACAGCACCGAAGAAGCTTTTGGGTGTATTTAGCATTTTAATTTTCAAAATTTAGTCAAATTCTTATTACCTCCAGAAAAAATAACTCTTTTGACCTATATATTCTATAACAAATGTATAGGAACAAAAGAATTAATACAATAGTATCTCAATCTTTTCATTTTTTTTTAAAATTTTTTGATAAGGAAAAATGCCAGAGACCATAACTCCGACAATTTATCTTGAGGGAAAAAAAATAATTTTACACCTTAGTTCGAGATGATGAGAAAATATTCTTATCATCTATAGATTAAGATAACCAACTCCACACCAAATTTTGCTGCTCCTCACTAAAAGAATAAATTAAAAAAAGGGAAAAGAGCCGTAAAAATCTAAGAATCCAAATAGCCTACCATTCCTAAAATCTCTAAATCCTAAAATTTCTCTTCGTTGATCAAAATAATAAAAAAAAAAACTTACCAAAAAATTAAAAATTCCTAGAATCTCTCAATTGAGAAAACAAGAAAGCCATCAAAACTTTAATTTGGTAAATAATCTTATTTTAATTCCCAAACTTTCTCTGTTACCCTTCTTGTCTAATCTAAGCATATCATTCCTCATTTCCATTAAAAAAACCTTCTATCTCTCCTAAATCTTATAGATTTTTTGAATTTTGAATACCATATGATATGGTTAAAAAAAAGTTGATTGGTAATTAGCTTCTTTCATTTTATGTCTTTTCTTTTTTTTTTTCCCTTTTTTTTTCATTGCTCTTCCAAAATTCAAGATCCAAACATAGTGTAATAGTTAAGATTATTTGTACAATCTATGCTATATGAATTTTTCACAAATTGTTACAAAATTTTCTAGGGTAAGATTACTCTATTAATCTATACTATATATTATAGCAATAGGTAAGGAGGCCTTTGACCTTGAAAGTTTCAATTCTTTTTTCTCAATTTTTAAAATTTTTAAAAACATAAAATACATGTGTCATACTACAAGCGGTTCTCTTTAATTTGTTTATTTATTTTAAACTTCATAAATGCTATCCATTTATAATTATGGTAGCATTTTTAAATTTCTTTTAATTATGCTCATTTGGAAGAATCTTTATGAGATTTTAAAATTTTATAGTAGCAAGAGCATACGACATGAAATTATTGGCAGTTTGTCATATTCAAGACACATATGTTACAATATCATTGGTGTTTTTTTAATTTTAAAACACATTGTCATACTATTATTGGTTTACTTTAATTTTAATTTCTATTATAAACTTCATAAATGGTATCCATTGATAAGTTATGGTAACATTTTCAAATTTACTTTAAATATGCTTCTTCTAAATAATCTTTATTAATCATAAGTTAGATTTTAAATTTCTAAAATAGAAAAAACATGTATTTTGAAATTATTAATACTTTGTTATAAAAAATAAAAGTGTCATAATATTATTGGTGCTATCTAAATTTTATAAGTTCTATTCGTTAATGGATGTGATAATATTTCTATAAATGTTTTAGTATGCTCCTTCTAAAGAGTCTTTAATTATGCATAAATTATATATTAAATTTAAAAATAAAAATGACACATGTAATAAAATTATTAGCATTTTTATATTTTTTTATTGTCTCAATTCACACGCCACTAAAAAAACATTTACAAGAAAACAAAAATAAAAATCCTTGTTTTGAATTAAAATAAAATGAATAGAGCTAATTCAAATTGAATAAAGTTGTGACGAAATTATTTGTTCCTTTATTCTTACTTTTTTGAAATAAAATATAAAAAATTATTTCCATTTTACTTTTTTATTCTTTTAATTTTTACGAAGTTTATGCATCAATCAATATAACAATATTTTTTTAAATACTTTGACTTCATAATATTTTTCCAAGAATTTGTATAGAACTAAATTGGATGTAAACATCTTAACTATAAAAAATATTATTTTACTTAAAGAAAGGATAATCCTTCAACTTTTTTTTTTTGGTCTCAAGATCTAATATGATTTTATGTTATTTTGTGAATTTGAATGAAGCATGATAAAACTATTTTGTAGCATGATTGATTTTACAAAAAAATTCATTTATTTAGGCTTGACCAATATTTTTATATATAATTTACGCTAACATTCATAATTTATGCAAGTATGTTGTCTACAAAAATTACGTTAATCGGGTCTACAAAGTCATATTTTGTTTTTCAATTGGCGGTTGCTAAAATTTTAAGAAACTATTTCTAAAAGAATATTATTAAACTGAAAGAAATATTGGATATAATTACACTCACATATCGTATTATTAATATTAACAAATTTAAGTACTTAAAATTTTAAATTCATAATTTAAGGATAAGTTTTTTCATTAAGGTAAATTTACAAATCAGATTTCACTAGGGACATTATGTATTTGGTGATAGGTCAACTCTTTGTGACTTAAAAATATGAATTCTGTTTAAGTAAAATTTTCAGTTTTGTGTAGCTATATATATGCGTATATGTGTATATTATTAAATGTTTTTGATAGATAAATCACATAAATATGTGACTTACATATTTCATTAATATAGCCCCCTAGCAAATGTTCATATTAAAAATTTAGTTTCTTATTACAAATTAGAGATTTTTTCACAATAAACTATTATAATTTATTTCAAGACTATATTGATTATTCTAATTTAGTACAAATTATATAATTAGAATAAGATCCAAACCTCTACAATACTTATCTTTTTGTAAAACTTTTAGATTTAGTATATAATTTTTTTTTATCAACGTGCATAGTATGGGTTTAATGCTAGTTATATTATATATGTGTGTGTATATTATATTAGGGAATTGGAGAGATGATGACGTGAAAGAATGCAAGTGGAAGGCTAATTATGAAATGCAAGTGGAAGCCATTTTAAGCCACAAGGCAAATAAAAAAATATAAAAAAGTTTAATTTAATCATGCTTTGCCTATAAATTAGTAATGGTGGAGGAATTCATGACAGGGAGCTTCAAAAGAAAGCTAGAGAGGGAGTCGACAGAAAGTTCAAAGCCAAGAAACTCCACATTTAGTTATTTATTTTTGTCTAGATTCTAATTAATTTGTTAGTAATTTTCAGTCAGTTAATTTTCTGTTCTAATATTTTCTTCTCGAAGTGAGTCCAATAGATGTGTTCGGGACCTACATAGTATTCACAATGCATTGGGCCCTTCCATACTTAGATGGGGCCTCGAGGTGAGTCCGATAGATGGTTTAGGACCCACCTAGTAATTACAATGCTTTGGGCTTAGGGGTGGAGCCAAAAATTTGTTTTCCAGGGTGCCAAATTTTTTTTGTTGCTACAAGGTATCTAGGTCTTCGGTCGACTACCCCTTTAAGCTCATGCAAAGCCCACATGAACCCTGTAAACTTTATGCATTGCATGAATTATAAGTGCTGCAAGAAGGTGTGAGGGATATCAAATTTCAGAACTCATACTTAACATGATGACAAGCCGATAACCACTCCTTGTAGTTTGGGGGTGCCAAAACTTGAAACATAAAATTTTACTTATTGATACAATGATTATATTTTAAATACTCTTTGCACATATTTCAAAATTAAACTAAAAGAAAGTTTTCTACATGAAAAATAAAACTAAGTTCTAAACCGTCTCAGTAAAATATGATTTTATTTATTGTTTTAATTTTTTTTTGTGTGTATTTGACGGGTAAACCTACTTGTTGGATGGGTATACATTAAAAGTCCACAAACTATTGACTTTTTTGAGTTTTGGATGTTGCTCAATAAAAACCCATAATCTTTTGAATTTAATGGGTTAGGAATTTAGATGTACAAGAAAAAAATAAATAAGTCTCATAGTCCACTATATAAAATTTTAATATTCTATTAGGTTAGGCTTTAGTTTTGAACTGTGGGGATCCCACTACAATAAATTTTTTTCTAGGATTATATATACGCACACTATGTGAGGCCGGTTATACAAAAATTGAGAGGTGCAAATACAAAAATTGAAGTGTCAATACATTAAAATTTTGCTAAAATATTATGTGTATATACTATACATAAGGATATTGTACAAAATGACATCTCCACCCAGGAGTGTAGTTTTGCTACTGATTGGACCTTTTCATACTAGGTGGGGCCTCCAAGTGAGTCTCATGAATGTGCTGAGGACCCATACAGTATGGGAACCTATTACCTTATGAGATGTAAAGCAAGGTGACATGCGCTCCAACAGCAATAATTAATTTTTTCTAGCTGCTGTACATCATTAAATCATTTGGGTGTATGTTGGCAGCCATGTCGTATGAACATGATGTTGATATTTTTTTGAGAGTAAGATTAGGCCTTGTTTGGTAACGTGTAATGTTTTGTTTTTTATTTTGTTTTTAAAAAAAAAAACAAAAAACGGTATTTGTTTAAGTTTTGTTTTTTTAGTTTTTTACAAAATTTGAAAAAAAGAAACTAAAAACACTAAAATGAGTGTATTTTCTCTTATTAAAACATTAGTATAGTATTTTTGCCACAACGATAATCTATAAATGCTCATCACCAAACAACAAAAAATACATAGCAAAAACACACAACAAAAACACACAGCAAAAAACAAAAATTGACAGCGTTACCAAACGAACCTTTATCATCTTTTGTTTTTTATTCGGTTTTTTTGTGGCATTGTAAATTAAATCACATTGAAACTTACTAAGGCACATGAAAAAGACATTACAGCAAAATATGCTTAACTTTGGCCAATCTTAATAATATTATTCAACATTACCAAATCACCACATTAAGAATAAAACGTCCTACTATAGTATATTAGGCATTTTAATAGGGTGGTAAATGAGTTTGAGCATGCAAGCCAAGCCAAGCCAAGTCCAGCCAAGCCGAGCCGAGCCGAACAATGCGTTGTTTAGATTTGGTTAGAAACTTTGTAATTCAAAATATGTTCAAATTTATTTTGTTTTCATTTCAAAACTATCTCATCTGAGTTTCAAACGAGCTTCAATTGAGTCGAGTTCGAGTAGTTTAGTTTTTTTTATACAATCAAGAATGCATATATAACCTCATTAGGTTGAGTTTAGAAATTGAGGACCTCTATAATGTGTTCAAGCTTAACTTGTACTTACATAATAAGCGAATCTTAAACGAGTTTTTAACTAATAGAATATGAGTCAAATTAGACTAGCTTGATTTATTTAATAGTACTAAGGTAAAACAAAAGCATAATTGAGATCACTGCAAACCATAAATTAAGACATTACTGAGATCAGAGCAAACCATAAATTAAGACATTATTATTTTCTGATGATCCAAACACTAGATGATTGCTGATGCATCAGCTCTTACATATCACGAAAACCAGTAATCATGCCCATTCATTTATTTTGTTCCATAATTTATTATTACTGCCGATATAGAACCCGTCAGGTCTCGCAGACCAGTAGCAACCATACTGACAATATTTGTCCTTCAGTTTGGTATTGTAAACATCAAAACTTCTATCCTTGGAATCCCGGTAAAAATGGCAGAAGTAGAGAGTATTTCCAAAGAGGTTGGGAATGAAGCTCTAATTGAATTCCTGACCATTGTTGAGTGTATGCATTCCAAAATCAGTGTTTTTATATTGGCAACGAGCTTTCAATGGCAAGGGGTTATCTGGAACCCCACTGATGATGTGAACCGTAATAGGAAGAAGCGGGTCTTCACAAAAAGTTGTGCAGACGAAGTTAAATGCCAGGATGACCAAGAGAAAGAAAAAGGGGGCCATGGATCTCAAGCAATGTGTCACGGGCTTAAAACTAGGGCTTGTGACAAATGTCAATACAAGGTTTATGGAGCATATGTTGCTTTTCTCCCTATACACACACACAAATATATATAGAGTATTTCCATACATAAATTAATCTTACAATTTATTTTCATACTTCACATACAAGATTATTGGGTCTTCATGAAATAAATGCATGTAGGATCATTCAATTAAGTTTTAGAGCGTGACAATAGATTTAGAAATTGATTTATGTACAACATAAATCAATTCTGAATCCATTTTCACATGCAAAAACACAAGGTAATAGGTCTATATTAATAAATATATGAACATGAATAAATGCATATGAGACTTGTTTACTTGCCTTTAGGGTGTGAATTATGTATAAACGAATTTTTGATCAATTTATTGTCACACTCCATGGCATTGGGATCTACATTAAATAAATGCATGTGAGATCTATTCCCTTTTTTTAGGGTGTGAAATCAAATTGAGAAATTTGTTTTTCATAAATTTGTCAATTTCTTATTTCATCATCATATTTTCATAAATACGAGTTTTAATTGAGTCGAGTTTGAGTAGTTTAGTTTTTTATAAAATCTTAAATGAGTAAACAATCTTATCGAGTAGAGTTTAAAAAATTGAGGAGATTACAATGTGTTCAAATTTAGTTTGTACTCACATAACAAGTCAATTTTAAATGAGTTATTAACAAATTAAATATGAGTCAAACTAATAGTTTAGTTCACTTTATAGCTCTAGACATTTACAAGTGACTTTTAATAAGATTGTGATAACAACTTCTTGGAATTTCTATAAAATTTAAGTTACCATGTAAAATAGAAGCATTCAAGCATAGTTGAGATCCGAGCAATCCTTTTGTTAAGCAAGACTTATTATTATTTGATAATCCAAACACAAGATGTTGGCTGATGCATCAGCAATATATCACGAAGAAGAGAGTATTTTCAATAATGATGGTGGCAGGCACTAGTACATGTGTCAATTTTGTACTAATTAACGTATTATTTTTGTTATTAATATGACACGTATTAATAACGGTACAATTTTGTGTATTATTTTGAAATTTATTAATATATTATAAAATATAATTTATTTATAAGTTCAATATCAATAAATAAAGCTTTTGATGATACTATTGCAAAACAAAATGAAAGTCTTTATTTTAGCATAGTGAATTAGAGAATAAACATTAATTATTTACAAAAAGAAACTAAAAACTAATAAAATAATAGTAGCATGAGTGAAGTTATATATATTGTCATATCTAAGAGAGAGAGAGAGAGAGAGCTTTTGTACAGATGAGACAGAAGGGGTATGCCATTTTTATTCACTGATAGTGAAAGGACATAACAGCTTTTGTACAGCAAAGACATGATTGCAAAATAGCCATTTAAAATTGAATAAATAACACTGATTACCTCTAAAATTTTATAAAATATAAAATAATATTCTTTAATCACTAACAATTACATTACATACTCTTATTTTTCAAATAATATAACAGATTCTCCCCTCCCTGCATACTCTTATTTTTCAAATAATATAACAGATTCTCCCCCCCCGGGGCGTTGCTAAGCAGTTAACGGCTGTGAGCTGACTTTGCTACACAATACACAAAGCAAAAAAAAAAAAATCTAAAATGCCAATTTAAGAGACTAAATGTCCTAAATAACCTTAGATCTATTTATATATTTTGTTACACAACAAACAGCTAACACATAATTAAATAAAACCCAATTAAACAACTAACAAACCCTAATCAAATAAATAATTAGTTAAACCGAATCCAACAACTAACAAAACCTAGTCAATTAATTAATTAATTAAACCAAACAATTAATAAACAAAACCTACTCAAATAAATAACTACTTAAACCCAATAAAAAAATTTTTTTGAACGAATAAACCCAATCAATTAATTAACAAAATGTCAAAACAAAAAAATTTAATTAAACCTAATCAATTAATTAATTAACAAAACCCAATCACCGTCTCTTTCCCCAATCCTCTTCCCTCTCTTTCTCTCTCTCTCTCTCTCTCTCTTTGTCGAACCACCACCTGCAACCCCTCCTTTTATCTCTCTTCTCTCAACCACTTGCAGTCGAGCTCCCCCCAAATTTCACAAGCCACCATCACCATTTCCCTTCAAAGCACCACTCACACACACCATTTAGAAACCCGAAATGCAAATCTCATCTCCTGTCACCACACCCAACATTGCCGCAGCCCCACTGCCACCGTAATTGATTGAATCAAACCCAAGCAATTCGAATATGCTGCAATTGGGGATTGACTCCAAGGGCTTCGAAGGAAGGGACGTTTTCGAACCTAATTAAAGAGAACATTGATGGGATTTGAGATGTAATATGGGGTGGTGATTGAAGGTTTTGCGGTGAGAGAAAGAGAGATTTGACAGTGACGGTAATGGATGTAATAGAGAGAGAGAGAGAGAGAGAGAGAGAGAGAGAGAGAGAGATGAGACCGTTGAAGAGTCGTTGATGCACTACAGTATGGGAGCTCTGTTTTTGGTTTTGTAGAAGTGATGGTAGAGAGTGAGGCGGCGGCGGTGGCGTTGGCGGAGTTATGAGGCGGTTGGTCTGTGGGGCTGCGGGAGTAAGGCTGGAGGAGGCTAGTCGGTCGTGGGTGAAGAGTTCATCAAGTTTTTGGAGAGCTGGAATTTTCACCACCTAGCCCTAATTTCGTGGGGTTATGGTGCTGGGGCTATGGGTGATTGCAGAGATGGATCATGGAGTTAGTGTTGGTGTTGTTATGAGAGAGAGAGAGAGAGAGAGAGAGAGAGAGAGCAGGTGGTGGGGGTGAGGTGTTGAGAGTTGATGGTGCTGGCTGCCATAGGAGTTGTTGACCAGAGATATGGGAGGTCAGGCGGTACAGGCTTTAGAAAATAAATATTTCTATACACAAATATATATAATTACATATAGATGGGGATTTGAGTATATATATATAGAGAGAGAGAGAGGATAGTTGAGTTTTGTATTAAATTATGTTAAATAAAAATGAGGGTAATAAGGTAATTAAACAACCTCCCTTAACATTGACCAACTCTAGTAGGGTAATTGTCAGTAAGTAAGAGATACAAATTCACATTTCTTAAAATCTCAAAACTGGTCAGTGCATTTTACCCTTTAAAATTTGAATTGAAGTATTGGGGGACAGTCCGGAGCACTTAGACACGGCGAGACAGTCAGAATGGGAGAAAATATTCAGTGTAATGAGTATCTTACGTCATTTTGTTAACGTGATATAATTAATTAATGATATCGTGTCATTTTGTACACTTGGTAAGTAGTTGACACATCAGATTTTATTTTACCTCGCCAATAAAGATGCAAATGACATTAACGTCGTAAATACTGGTCAAACTTCAATTCAAAATTTGAAAGTTTCAAATTGTTTGTCAAAAATTTTTTTGAAACAGCCGTCCAATTCCAACAGGAATGCCTCTTTCAACTCATTCCATTTCACTCTCTTTCCCAATTGCCCTAGCTCTGCCTCTCAAAAAAACCTCTCATTTTTTCTGTTCTAAACATCACAGCCACCATTGAATCAATGACCTCTCATCGTCATCGGCAGAGCACATCTAAATTTGCCGTTTTCAAGCTCACTTCGGTCACTCGATTCTCCTACGGCAAAATATTTTGCAAATTCGTCTCTATCTACACCTTTTTTTTTTGTTTGTGCTTCTATGTATTATATTATTCTCCTTCTTCTCCAGGCCCCCTAATAAGTTGTATTAGTAAGTCCCATTTTTATCTCGTCAAATCTGCCATCTTTAATGTAGCTCTTTGTTGATCTTGTTTTACTTATTAGTATTATGGCTTGATTGACATCATTTCCTAGGTTTTGCGATAAACTCTGGTTCAATGTTTGTGGGTTCGTTAAATTATTTATTGTATAACTGGGAGAACCAAGATACAGAAAAAAAATTTTCACTACAAAAAAAAAAAAAACAAAAACGAACATCGTCAAAATAGGTGTTGTATGGTATTTGACTGCCGTCAGAACACAATATACGTTTGAATTGGCTCCTTTTAACTTTTCTAATGTCATCACATGGAAAGTTTAATAACCAATCCTAATTATGCTTCCATCAATCTCCTTTATTTTTATTTTAATACTTTGGGCAACCAATGCACTGTTGCAGCATCGAGTCGGAAATGTCAAAATGTACCCAGACAAATTCCTTCTCATGGAACCACCTCCGAGCAAAATGCACTTGTAGTATGTTTTAGGATTAACACATTATTTTGGATTTGCTTCAAATCCTTTATTACAAATTGTTGGCAGGAAAAACCTGAAGGACGTCTAAAAAAAAAAAAAAAAAAAAGGAAGAAGACATACACCTGATACATGTTTAGTGTGAAGCAAACTACATACTGTGTGAAGCTATGCACGCATCCTAGTTTTCAATAAATCTCACATACAAAGTAACAAGCAAAAGTAGTTTTTCACTCAAACCAAAAGCCTGTGACTTGCATAATAGTAAGTATTAATGTCACAATTTGCCACTTAAAGCTCAGCCAAACAAATTATTTTGGTTCTACCCTTATTTAACGATAAAAGAATGGCAAAAAAGAAAAAGTAAACAAAGCGCACTGCATCTTCATAGTAAAAATCTGTCTTCACAATCCAGGAAACGCTTGACATCAATTTCTCTCATTACCTGAACAATTTAAAATTCATGAAGACAAATTAGTTTAAAGTGTGCAAAGTGGATAAAAGATATTTTTCTCCAAAAAAATGGAAAATAAATGGGAGGAATATATAATTCAAGCATGAAAACTATATATATATTTTTAATTGAACTAACAATCTAATGCATAAAATTTTACCTTGAGGATAAGATGTACCACTGATTTTATGAATGCATGTGCTCTAGCCCATGTGAGAACGAGTCCTAGCATCAATAACAACATAAGTACCAACAAGTAATGTAGTTTAGAAATCATATAAAACCTGACTATGTGTTACCTGTTCATCACTTTGAAGCAGGCTAGTAAAACTAAAGTTGGGAGTACGAGAATTCTAATTTGATGTAAGACCCTGAGAACCATGGAATACAAATATTTAATGGAATAAAAACAAAAGTAACAGACCATAAATAACCAAACTAAGATGTGGTGTTTAACTATTTCGAATACATAATTAAACAAAATGTTTACACGACTATTTACAATTATGAACCTGATTGTCCAAGTTTGCATGCATGGGTATTCCAGATGGATAAACTGGTGGGTGGAAAGCCATTGAATAAGATGGTGTGTCAAAGGGGTTACTTGAAGAACCTTCTCCATTTGCTCTTTGACTTTGACCTGCACATTTCAGTTTGAATCATAATCTTTACATAAATGATGCTAGAATGTCACAGATGTTCAGTAATTTACTTACCAGATTGAACATGGATAGGTTTTGAGCTTTTGTTACTTCCTTTTTGCTTACGCTTCTTCCTCTCTAAATAACTTTTAATTCGAGCATTTGCCACCCCTTTTTGCCTTACATGTGGGGGGATCTAAGACCAATGCCTCCTTAGCTAAAGTAGCACCACCAATGGTATCATACTGAAGTGAACCATTACTACTCTTATTCAGGTCACAAGTTTCCGTATGTTTTTTGGCTTCCTCCCACAATTCGATGACTTTCTTCTCAGCTACTTTTTTCCCTTCATCGGTCATAGCTAGGTAACTGATAGCTCGGTAGGCCTGTTGCACCAAATTGTTTCTTTCTAATGCCAACGATGATTTTCTTGCCCGAGTTGGTTCACTATGCTCACAAACACGAGTCCATTTTTTTCGCACTTCATCTATCTATTTAGGATATACTGATCTGGTATCTTAGTAAGTCTCCATACATTGAGGACTTTAAGTGCATGGTGGCACAACCATCCCATGGACTCAAACATTTTACAAGAGCACGCAACATAGCAATTAGAGGAATTGAACTCCACAAAGTGATGTCTACTACAAGCTTCCTCAAACAATTGTTAAGTGTAAATTGTACCAACACTAGAAACTTCTTCCAAGTGCACTGTCAAACTTGAAACAAACTCATCTTCAAACAAGTGGTAAATAGAGATTGTGTAAACATTAGCAGCTTGCATCAATACCTTACTACCTTTTAAACGAATTTGTGGTGTACCATGTTTACACCGAAAATCTTCTTGTCTTTCCGCCAACCGCATTTTCTCACATTGTTCCTCATAATGATATAAAAACTCAGTTAAATTCATGGTTTTGCATGAAATCTGATGGAGAACATTGTTCATAATCTCACTTCTTTGAGTTGACTTCATGTGGGCAGTGAATGTATCAATGCTAAAAGCTGGACACCATTTTTCTCATAGTTGATAAAGTGTCTGGAGCCATTTGTTGCCACTTAGATCAAACCTTGTAATCATCTCTGTCCAAGTTGATTGAAATTCTAACGCCGTTTCACAATCATATAAACAATTGAGGAACAAACACCTAAACTCCGAATTCGAATACAAACCTCCAAGTCTCTGAGTTGCATTTTTTGAAATGTGCCATGAACAAAGGCAGTGTCGTGCATTAGGAAAGACTTTCTTAATGACATTTGCCATTGCCTGGCACTGATCAATAAATATAGTCTTTGGTGGCTGATTTCCCATTGCCTCTAAAAAAGTCTCAAACAACCAAACAAAGCTATCAATGGTCTCATCCAAAAGGAATGCACAAGCAAATAATATATTCTTCCGGTGGTGATTAATTCCTACAAAAGGAGCAAAGATCATATTATACTTGTTTGTCCGGTACGTGGTGTCAAATACCACAACATCACCAAAACAATTGTAATCTAACTTTGATCTTCCATCTCTCCAAAAAAAATTAGCCAATCGACCATTGTCATCTAATTCTTCACTATGATAAAACATATGGTCTTCAACTAGGCAATGCTTGAAATGAGTTATGACAGTTTGAGCATCCCCCCTTTCAATTAAGTTCATCTTCCTTCTATTAATAAAATTTTGGCAATCTCGTTGTGTAAAGCCAACATTCTCAGCACCACCAATTTCTTTTGCTAGATATGAGTATGTTTTTGTTCCTTTAATACCCGTATCAACCATAGAACCAATAATACTTGCATTGGCCTTATCTATGTTTCTATTTATCTTCAAGAACTATCTTTCTTCTGGTGCAACAAATTCATGGTTGTGATCTTTATTCAAATGAGTGATTTGCCAAACACCACATGTGACTGTAAATCGAATAAAAGCATTACAATTTACTCTTGTCACCAATCTCTTAACTTTTTTCGGTTGAGAAGGATCACCATCAGAATAGGACCCCGAGCATGAACAAACATAGTCATGCTGTCTAATAACCCCTCCAAAACGACGAATATTTCCCTTTCGAACATTAAAACCATTCTGTCTAGCATATTCACAATAAAGTTTATAAGCTTCTTTTTCATTACTGACTTCCATTCCAACCTTTAATTCGTCATCATCATCATCGTCAGTATCAATGGCTGTTTCTCCAAATAATTTAAAAATTTAGCAAAAAGACAAAGACAATGACTTTAACAATATTATCACAGAAAAAAAAGGATAACAGGTAATTAGAACTACCTGCATTTCCATTCCCACGTTCAAAGATTTTGTCAAATTTAGCTTTTTCGTTTTGTAATAAATCAGAAGATGCCATTCACTTTTCTGGGGTTTAGAAGCAACACCAAGATCTATAACAAAACAAAAGGAGCAAATATTAACTGTATCTCTATTTTCCAAAAGTTCTAAAAGAGCAATCTAAATATCATAATAGAGAGAGAGAGAGAGAGAGAGAGAGAGAGAGAGAGAGAGAGAGAGAGAGAGAGAGAGAGATACTATCATTGTGGTTAAAGCTAATCTTGGATTGAGAGGATGATACCCTTTGAAGGCTTCAATCTTCTTCTGGTTTGGTACTGTGAGAAATCATGCATATCATGTTAGTGCTTTTTAGGGTTTCCCACGTTGTTGAGTTTGCTGGTTTAACGTGGAAAAGTGAAGAATAAGTTCTTTCCAATTTCACGAATATCGCCGTAGCTTTGTTGGGCGGGAATTTTTTCGGATGACGGCGTTAATAAGTCAAACTCTAGTTATGTTATAGGGCTGACGTGGCATTTTAGATGACTAGGATGCTGTTACACAAAATGGCACTATATCATTGGTTGGTTATACCACGTCAGCAAAATGACGTGGCATAACCGTTACACTGAATATTTTCTCCCAGAATAGGGCAAGAAATGTCAAAACAGCCTGAGAAGATTATTGGGATGGAACTTAACTTGTTTTTGTACCATTTTTGTGTTCAAATGGTACGTCCATACCGCCGGTACCAAACAGTATTAATAACTATGATAATAACTGAGTACTAGTGTGCTTTAGGGAGCCACTGGACCGGGTCCCAACAAAAACGTTGTTACGAAGTGCCATCAGCTAGACTCGAGTACCTGTGAATAGGCAGAGCAAGGTGTTCATATTTTACGATGGTGGGAATGACTGCTTCCATTATTGACACCAAATATGGTCACCATCATAGGTACTGATTAAGATATGGTGTCTGGAGAGGTAGATAGATAGATCTACTAGTTGCTCAATTGAGATCCTAGCTTTGTTGTGAACTTTTTTTTTGAACCCCACTGATGATATGAACTGTAATATATATATTATATAGGAGCAAGCCGGTTTTTACAAAAAGTTGTGTAGACGTAGTGAAATGCCAGGATGATTTAAAAACAGAAAATATATTCAAAGTTGATTTGTTTATCTTTCGATCCGAACTCAAATGAATTTTACCTGCTCTTCAATGGAGTCGAGCTTGACTAATTTGATTTTCTACTAATTAGAATAAATGAAAAAACTTATTAAGTCAACTTCAAAAAACTAACGAGCTTCAAAATGTTATTTAAATTTAGCGTAAACTTACATAACAAGTCAAATTTTAACGTGCTGTTAATGAATTGAATATGAGTTGAATTTGAGTAACTTATTTCTTTTTACATGCATTTATTAGTTGTGACATTTAGGTGGGAGTACGATCACAATTTTTTTAACTTCATAAAATATGGAAATACGCAGGTAAATAAAAGTATGATTGAGAGGGCAAACTATAAATTAAAAATGATTTATTATTCCTTAATGATGATCCAAACACGAGATGATTGATAATGCATCATCAGCTCTTACCATGAAAACTAGTAATCAGGACCAATAATTGATTATTTCCCACGACTTATTATCACTGCTGAGATAGAAACCGTCAGGTCTCGCAACCCAGAAGCATTTATCATGACATTTTTGATCTATTCTCAAATCAAAAACAGCAAAACTTCTATCCTTGGAACCCCAGTAAAAATGGCAAAAGAAGAGAGTTGTTCCGCGAATGTTGGAATTGAAACTCCAATTGAATTCCTGACCATTGCTGAGTGTATGATTTCCAAGATCATTATCTCCAGATTGGCAATGAACTGTCAATAGCGTGGGGGTGTTTGGAACCCCGCTGATGACGTGAACCTCATGATGAAACGGGTTGACAAGTTCTTCACAAAACGTTGTGCAGACGAAGAGAAATGCAAGGATGATTGAAGGGAGGCAATGGCGGCTTATTGTACCTATCGGATTCAATATGATGTTGCCTTTCTTACCTCATTGCAGATATAAATGAATATTTATAGGCTGAAAGCAATCGGATTTACATGGTAATAAAATAGTAGTCATGCACTAAGATTTTGCAAAAGCAAGTTGATGGGGAATCCATGTTGGGTTAATATGGCAGTCTGACTTAATTATTCCTGCCAAATGTTATAATTAATTTGTGGATTTGTATAATACAAGAGTACCCATACTATTGTAATTTCTTTCATATGCAGTAATTAATTCTTTGGTAAACAATCATTTTGTCTCTCCAACTTTATGATTTTAATGTCAACTCTCAATTTTTATTTTATTTTATTTTATTTTTATATATTTAAGTCCTCAATTTTCAATGCACGTAGTCTAATATTTCAAAATAGATAAATTTTTTTTTACACTTTATCCCTCTAGACTATGATTCAATATTATTTTATTCTATTGAAGTAAAATATATTAAATTTTCACCCTTAATTAAAATTTAAAATTAGAGGTTTGTTTGGTCAAAGTCGTATATTTCGTCAAATGAAATGTTACAAACCCTAGTAGATGACTGAGAAAATGACTAAAATCACCCATGAGACCTTACCTTTGTTGACTATCAGTTATGGACCATGCCAATATCATGATTTTTTTTTTTTTTTAAAGCTACGGATATCATGGGAACCAAAGACAAAATATCTTATATTGTATTAGATTAGGGAGGTTAGAAATGTTAATTTGTTTATTTCATTAACACTAGTGTTGACACAAAATTAAATTCTAATAATTTAGGAGTGAAAATATAATGATTTTTAGCTGAGCAGGTAAGTGAAACTAAATCATAATTGAAAGGATCAAAGTGTAATTAACTCTTAACTTTTCTAATATATTTTAAAATGAAAGACTACCGGCTCATTTGATAGGGCTTTTCGACCTGAATTTTTTTAATTTATAAGCAAAAAAGCCAGTGTTTTTAGCTTTTTTCATTTTTGCTTATCTTTATATTATAAAAGAAAAAAAGAAAAAAAAATATAGCTTTTTGACATATAAGCTAAAAAAACCAAATGAAAAAAGTTTAAAATAAGCTTTACTAAATGGACCCTACATTGACTTGGGTTTACATAAAAAAAAAAAAAGAAGTAAAAGTTGTGGGAAGACATTAGAATTTGAGACAAAATTGGAGGAACAAAATGATTATTTACTATTAAAATTTTGCGCTTAGTTCATTGATCTATATGGTAATATCTTTTCAATCATCAATATGTGACATTATCATCGCATTTATATGGAAAATAAATCAACACTTTAAATAGGAAAAATTTAGAAGTACATAAATTTTTGTAGATTCTTGGTCATTGGGGTATGCTTTAAAATACACATACCAATACTTTCCTTTCAAATTTAATAATTAATTCTTTGACAATATGGTAATATATTTTAAATTAGTAATACGTGACATTTTCATTGCATTTATATGAAAAATAAATCAAAACTTTAAGTATTTAAAAATTTGTTATTTTGATAGATTCTTCATTATTATCGTAAGGACAATATATATATATATATATATATCTAAATTTACTTTGCGGTACTTCTGAAAATGGTTATATGGAAAAATAATGAAAATTTTAAATGTTTAGAATCCTCACATATCACAAAAGTAATGATTTTCACACCATATCTTTCCACATTTGGGAAACCATTCACTTCTTTGTGTTTCCTTTGATTAAAAAATTGTTTTAGTTATCCATCTTTCTCATAAAGTATCACTACTAAAAAATCTAGTATTTGCGACGGCATTTTGCCGTCGCAAATGGCCATTTTGCTGTCGCAAAAGGTCATTTGCGTCGGCAATGCGACGGCATTTTCGGCGACGTGATTGCTGGCGTCGCAAATACTTTTTGCGACGGCCAAGCGACGGCATGGGTAATTATTTGCGACGGCATAACCCCGTCACAAATACCAGTCGCCTTAATAAAATTATTTGCGCCCGCTGATATGCCGACGAAAAAAACTTATTAGCGACGGTTCAACGCCGTCGCAAATAGTAAACGTTTGAAACACAAAAACGCTTTAGTGACAGAAAATCCCGTCGCAAAAAGTTGATCCATTTATAGCTTAATATACAGCTTGATACTTTTTGCGACGGTTTTGCACCCGTCGCTAATATCTTTTTTTAAAAAAATCCACCTATAAATAATAAATAAATTTGTAGCTTTGTTTTTTTTTTTTGACCTAATCAAATGTACATTTAACATTATGCAAATAAAAAATCATTATACTAATGACAATTCATTCATTCATTCAAATCCAAATATTTATAAATGTGTAATAAAATAAACTAGCACATATTTTACACATTGTCGTCAAACAAACATCATCTTCCATTACAATTCATAAAATAAAAAATTATATATAATGCCTGGCAAAATAACATTACAAACCCATAATTCATAGAGTTTTAAGTCGATCGCAAAATATGCTGATAAATAAACACCAAAGATCGATTTATTCCTTGTGAATAACCTGAAAAGAAAAAAAATATAAACATTAAATAAAATAATGAACATATCAACGACAATGAAAAAATATGCATATAAATAAATGGGCATATTAAAAGAAAAATTGAGGATTTTAGTATCCAAACGGTTCGGAAAACATTGTTTTTCTTAAAAAATTTGTTCACACACATCACTCCTGTCTAGACATTCCTACGTGTCAAATTTGACGGACTCCAGAGCCCGTTTCAGGATTTTAGTACCCAAACGGCTCGGAAAACATTTTTTTTTAAAAGTTAAGTGAAAAAACTTCACAACTCTCACCACGGGAGTCTAGTGATTGTACCGTTTCTTTCCACACGTCACTAGTGCCTAGGTCTTCCTACGTGCCAAGTTTGACGGACACCGGAGCTCGTTTCGAGATTTTAATACTTGAACTACTTGGAAAACATTGTTTTTTTTAAAGTTAAGTGAAAAAACTTCACAACCCCCACCCCGAGAGTCCGGCGACCGTGCCATTTGTTTCTACATGTCACTCATGTCTAGACTTTCGTACGTATAAAGTTTGACGGACTTCGAAGCTTGTTTCGGGATTTTAGTACCTAAACGGCTTGAAAAATATTATTATTATTTTTAAGTTAAGTGGAAAAACCTCACAACTCCCACCCCGAGAGTCCGGCAACTGTGCCGTTTGTTCCTACACATCACTCATGTCTAGACCTTCCTACGTGTCAAGTTTAACGGTCTCCGGAGCCCGTTTCGGGATTTTAGTACCTAAACGGCTTGAAAAACATTTTTTTTTTTAAATTTAGTGAAAAAAATTCACAACTCTCAATGAATGACATAATGAAGTTAAAATCTTATAATCATTTACTATGTTCTTAGATCAACTAATGATCTACAAACATTCAAGCTTGAAGATATATCCAATAAGAGGTGCCCATAATTAATTTTTTTTTTTTTTCATAACAAGAAATATCTCAATTGTCCAATGAAGACAAACCAATTAAAACCATAATTAAGACAAACCAAACAAAGTTAGAAATGTACAGTGACAAGTTCATGTCAAAATGCTATATATGTAGTCAAGCGAAATTTTTTGGTTTGTCATGTGTTTCGGTTGGATCTTGGGTTCTGTTTTGTTGCTTCCAATTTCATGCTTTTATGCTTTCAACCATGTGTATATGCATCTTTGTTAATGATCAGTTAAAACAAAAAAAAAAAAATGGTATCAAAACATTAGACTATGGTGATATATACCACAATTCATTATCCTTAATTTCCAAGGAGAGTCACTACCGAGTGCATGCAAATTTAAATTTTATTAGTGAGTGTTGTAGGATCGAGTTATTCCTAGTAATTAATATAGGTAATCAAAATCATTTTCTATAAACCCTTTGTCTTTTGTTACAAAGTTAAGAGTATGCATATAGGTAAAAAAAATAAAAATTAGAAAACCCAAACAACATAGTGATAGAAATGAACAAAAATACTAACCTGCTAGCAATGGAATTCCGGTAGTGCTCTTTAATTTCTTGAAGACCTTGGTTGGATCAACGTAGCCACTACCTTGCTTAAATAAAAACAAGGTCTTCGATCGTTAAAGGCAATTGATTATGAAATGAAGTAATAGCAAACTTGATACATGAGGTTATATGTCAAATGTAGCAATATCATGTATTTACATGAAGGAATAATTGTTTCAACCATTTAGAGTAACCCCTAACTGTGTTGACTGCATGCTGTAGATATTAGTATATGTTCTAACAAGAAGAACACTGTGAGGACTAGTGAATGTAGATTTGAAGTTTGGGATACATCCCATGCCAAGTAATTTTGTGATATAGGTGGTGATGGAGATCTTACGGCAGCAGGCGATGACAATGGTGATCGCAATGGCGATGGAGAGATTGTGCGTGCAGGAAAGTTTCGCAACCGCACCATTTGCTCCCACATGTCACTTGTGGCTAGGCCTTCTTACGTGTCAAGTTTCACGGACTTTTGAGACCGTTTCGGGATTTTAGTACCCAAATGGTTCGAAAAACGTTGTTTTTTTTTTAAAAGTTAAGTGAAAAAAAGTGACAACTCTAGTCTCGGGAGTCCCGTGACCACGCTATTTGTTCCCACACGTCACTCGTGCCTAGGCCTTAGTACGTGTCAAGTTTCACGGATTTCCGAGGTCGTTTCGGGATTTTAGTACCCAAACGGCTAGAAAAACATTGTTTTTTAAAAAAGTTAAGTAAAAAAAGAAGGAATCTTGATAAAAGAAGTTCAGAGTTCTATATATAGGTGAAGAACAAATAAATAAATAAAAAGAAGAAGAAGAAGAGATCTAGATGAAGAAAACCTCAGAAAGCAGAGTTATGAGTTTCAGTCACTCCAAAACACAATCAATGAAAGAATAACAATTCAGACCAAAACTGAAGAGTAAAATTGTGCTGTGGACAATAATCAGTAAAGAGATGACTACAAGCACATGTGATGATTAACAATTAAAGTAAAAACATAGCCAAGGAATGAGCAAGCCATTGCATTGAACAAATTTAAGCATTTTTAGACTTGGGAGAGCCAATTGTGTCATGAGAGGCTCAAACTTAAGCATTTTTTTTTCCTTTTTTGACCAGAAATAAAAGGCTAAACCTTGAGGATAATAACATAATCAACACTATGAACAACTTCCACACGCCAGAAAATTTATTTCACAATGATTGTAATGGATAAGATTGTGAAATCAAACATTACAAAACTTCAGAATCAAAGTCAGGGAAAGAGTGAAGCAGAGAACATGCATACATACATATAGCAATACCTATGTATTACGGAAGTTTGAAAACTTATTTCCAATTACAGGAGAAAAGAATGAGAAGGAAGTGTTTCCTTGTAAGTGTCTAGACGAACACCATGTTGGAAGCTAAGCTACTTGTTGATATTACCCATGTATTAAAAATAATCATGCATTCATTAAAGCTGTTAATGAATAATGATGTCTAAACATAAAGGAATTGAACAGAGGTTAACCTATTAAATCAATTGTAGTTCCATCTTCCACGGTGACCTCAGAAAATGAAGCTCCTAAGTCCAGGAGTAATTGTACAATTTCAACATGCCCATTCAGTGCAGCCATATGAAGAGCTGTGATGCCTCCATCACCAGGATTATTGATTATCTGATAGAGTGCACTGGTACAAACAAAATGTGACAAGAATAAACTAAGCAGTGTGCGGGAAACTGAGAAAAGATCACGCAAAAGTACAAGCAGACTTGGACATGAAGAAACTGCTAATTCGAGTTTTTGAGATAGATTCCTCATTATTTGAACTTTACCTTAGAATACTCCAAATATTAGGAGTGCTAGGAATGTAATCTACAAGGAGAAGCCAAATGCACCGAGAATGTCCATTCAAAGCGGCCAAGTGGAATGTAGTACCTCCATTGAGATAATCCGCTCTGTGGATCTAAGATTCAATATCCATTGTTATGACATTCTCATAGCAAAAATTTAGAATATTAATTCTAAATCAAACACAGTGAAACTGGCTTAGAAAAATTTCATTCATTGGCTTTGAAAAGAACCAAAGTCTGAATGACCATATTGACAATCTTGCATTAATGCAGTCTGTTCATGGGAACGAAGAAGAGCATAATCCTTGAGTTAATTGTTTAATATCAACTCCAATAGTTAAGCTAGTTTTCAAAAACAACTGACAATAACTTGTTTGAGTATTCCAACAGTCATCAATAGAATATGAGGGAAAAAAAAAAACTACAAGGAAGTAGTAAATCATACCTGCCCACGATAATTCCTGAGATTAATATCACACTAGACTCGAGCAAAAGTGAGACAATCTAGAGAGAAGGAACATTACAGCCATTATAGGGATAAAATAACTTTAAACTAAAAATAAGGAAGAAAATTTAATGCTATTAGAAAAATATGCAGTTGCTAGAATTGAAATGTGAAATACCTCATGGTAGCCTTGCGCTGGCGGGTAATGGAGGGGTGAATTGCGAACACCAAAAGTGGAATACCTTGCAAGACGGGAATTGTACTCCATTAAAGCCTTAATCTTAAAGATCCCCATCTCTCGCGGTTGAAACCAGGCGCTCCCTAGACACTGAGTTTACGAAATTTATTCTAAGCTAATATGGAATTTAACCTAACTACCAACTTGGTATAATGAAAGAGGAAAACAATCAAATTCATCTGTAGCTAGAAATTGAGGTGAGGTGAGGTGAGGAACACACAAATGCACTGGGCCAGGTCCCCAACCCATAACCCACATAACTGAGATGAAAGTGGGATAGAGTTTAGAGAGAGATCGATCTATAGAGGGGGCGAGAGAGAGAGAGAAGAATACCTCCAGTCGGAGACGGTGAATGCCGCGAGCGAGAGGGAGGGCTGTGAGATATCTCCTAGGTTTAGGCATTTAGAGGGAAAAAGAACGAAAAGGGGGAAAATCAATTTTGATAACCAAAACTACGCTGTTTATCTCTAAACGACGTCGTTTCATTTAAATCCTTTTGCGACGCCATATCGTCCCGACGCAAATACTTTGCCGTAAAAGGGCGACGTGTTTACGCTTTAAAACGATGTTGTTTTGCTATGTCTTTTGCGACGGCAGTCAATGCTGTCGTAAATAAGTCGTCGCATAAAATATCTTTTTGCGTCGGGAATAATGCCGTCGTTAATAATGGTTTTTGCGACGGCAAAGGAGCCGTCGCAAAAACTTCGGTCGCAAATAGTCTTTTTTCTTGTAGTGTATCCTAAAATAACTGTATTAAAACATCCCAAATTCATTCAATTGTAGGAATGGACCGCGTCTTGGCTTAGTAGTCGGCTGTGCTTATGCTGAGTTGAAACTACTCTGATACTATGTTAGAATAATAAGAGAAAAGGAGAGAGAGAAACTCTAGAATAAATATCAGTACATAATGCATTGTATTGAAGTAATAAGATAGTCTATTACATTGAGAGAGAGCCTCTATGTATATAGGCTAAAAAGAAGTGGTGAATAAGTAATAGATAATAGGAAACTAAACCCATAAGGAAACCATATATTCTAATCTATAAGGAAACCATATATTCTAACATCCCTCCTTAAACTTAATTAGGTAAGATATTAACTTGAGTTTGGAAACGATGTCATGGAAAAAATGAACAATGCCACGAACAATTTAACAAGCTAAGAGAACTTTTAAAGCGAGAGAGGAGCTGGGAGATCCAAAGAGATTCAATGAGAGAGGAGCCTGATGATCCAGAGAGGCTCAGTGCTTAGACACGCGAAACATGTGGAGAATAATTACGGCGTGTGTGGACATGCAGCAAATGAAGGTTGTTTCAGCGAGACTAATGATGAGGTGCTCGTTGATTGAGAGCCAAAGTACGACACTTGTATAAATGTGTATTGAGATGGGCTTGCTGTTTTGGGGCCAGAGTTTGGCGCTTATGGAAGGCATGTACTAAGAAGTATGAAGGGCTAGTGATAGGGAGCCAGAAATCGACGCATGGAGGCACACTGATATAGTCATTGATGGGGAGCCAGAAATCAATGCATGGAGGTGCATTGAGATGGATGAAAGGCTTATTTATTGAAAGTCTGGATTAATTGCAAAACCATAGTGTGGTCACTTCAGAAGAGGCCATAGATTGGTGGCTTTGATACTATATTAGAATAATAAAAAAGAAAGAGAGAGAGAAATCCTAGAACAAATATTAGTATCATAATGCATTGTATTGAAGTAATAAGATAGTCTATTACATTGAGAGAGAGTCTTTATATATATGTTATAAAGAAGTGGTGAATAAGTAATAGATAATAGGAAACTAAACCTATAAGGAAACCATATATTCTAATCTATAAGAAAACCATATATTCTAACACTGTGTATGCGGTTTCAAGTTCGGTAAATTCTCGTGTCCCTTTTTGCCATCCATTATTTATGCAAATATATGAAGTTGCTATAGTCTGTATAAACGGTAGTCCTACATGAATTTGAGAGAGTAGTTAATAAAAAATATGAACATAGAGAAAAAAAACCTCTCCCCAACGTTTAACTTTCTCTCTCCGGTGACCACTCGGTCCACTCTCTCTCCCTTTTTCACCTTCCAGTAGTCCCCCAAATACCACTGCTTTCTTTCATCCTTTTGCATCACCGTATGATATAGTATGCCTGTTTGGGTTTGTATATCAAGTTCTTATTATCATTTTGTCAAAGTTCTTACTTCGTTTGCATCTTTGTATAAATATGATTGATCATGTTTAAGCAGTTTTGTGGTTTTGGGGTATATGTCAAAACTTTTAGAATTGTGCCTCTGTTACGAGATACGGTACATCAAGTAACTTGTCTTTGATTGCAAAGGGATCGAAATTTTCTTACAAAGTTATTGAAATATGTACCCTTTGTTTTGTTTTGTTTTTTTTTTTTTTTTTTTTTGGGTTTTACTATAGAAAACCTTAACAAGCCAATATCATATACCTTAAGCCTGTAATTTGCAAGGCGTAGATAGATCAGTAAGAAGCCAATGTTATTGAAAGTGTATTGCTGAATATTAAATTTCAGAATTATATTCTGGGTTCATTTTTGCTGATGTAATATGAATCAATTTTGATACAATCTAAGTGTAACTATTTTTTGCACAAGCGGTACACTAAAATACGACACGTGTTTTTTAGAGTTAAAGGATAACATAAGCAAGTAATACTCATGGATATGTGATGCATTTTAGAGCCCGGTTGTGTGAAGAAGTTCTTCATTCACAATACATCAATCAGTGGTTCTTTCTTGTCTATGTGATTCTGAAAACCCCTTATGGCATATTCTTATTGTTTTTACTATTTGATAGCACTCAAGTAGTAATTTATTTAATTTTTAAGGTATTTTCTTAAACTTTCATATCGAATGGGTTGTTGGTTGTCAATTATAATTTATGTTCAATTCTTCAGTTAAATCAAGAATATTACATTTTGAGTGTTATTTATGTTTCAATGCGGATCCGCATCTGATCGAGAAAGATTTTTTCTCATGAGATCTATATCTGATCTCTGTCTTTTTGTTACAAGCATGCCTGCAACAAAATGCAATACAAGTAAACCTTCAAATCCTAAGATAGCACAAAAAGTTAAAAACGTTATGATCACTTAACCAAGAATTTACATATAATATCTACATACCTAACTTTCATGATTATTATTATTATTATTATTATTTTTTTTGAACAGCAAAGAGGAGATTATATTAAGAGAGAAGAGCGGTTACAAGGAATGGGATAGAACTCAGAACAACCAAGGGGAGCCTTGGCAATGAATTCACACCATAAGGCTTGGGCTAGAGGTTGGAGAGGGACCAACAAACCCCAGAGCAAAAGAAAAAACCAAAGGGAAAGAGAAAACTAACGCTAATACAAGAGCTGCTACCCTTTCAAAAGTTTTACACCACCAATGGAGTAGAAGAAATCATTAAGGGTGAAAGATGACACCCTGGACTTAGCCTTAATCCACCATGCCACTTGAGTTTTGATTCTGTCCACCACCTCCAATCCTCTAAAAGGCTTGGAATTGAAGACTGCATCATTTTTGGAGATCTATATATTCCAGATGACTACCAAGAATATGGACCAGATATAAATCCCCAAGTTGGAATTTTTCATAGAAAACCATCAGTAAGCATGATGGACTAGGCTTCCGTGACACACTTAATCCAATCCCCATCAACTTATGATGTTGCACCAAGCCTTCCAGTGGGACAACAGAGAAGTAGGAGATGATTGACTAATTCAAGATCCTAATGACACAATACACACAAAGATGCATCTTAGGAAAGGCGAATACCTCTTCTAACCAACTGTTCTGTGGTTTTGATCTCGCCTTTCAAAGCCATCCATCTAAAGATTTGTATCTTTGGTGGAGCAGGATTCTTCCAAACAATCTTTCCAAAAGCTTTTTGTAAACCTTTGGAATCTTCCATCATCTAACGAAAGAATTTGACTGTAAAAACCCCCTCTTTCCCAGTTGATCAAGTAATCTTGTCTTGCCTGCTATTAAGTGGACTAGCATTGCTAAGGAGCACGAGCAGCTCATTCAAAGTTTCCTGTTCCCTTCTCAATAGACCCTTGCTAAAGACTAGGTTCCAGTTCCTAGAAGAATCCACCAGTTCTGCGACCAGAGCATGTTTATGGACAAATAAGCTATATAACTTTGGAAAGCTAAGGTTTACAGCTCTGCCATGAATCCAAACTTCATTCCAAAATTCAATCAAAGAGCCAGAGTTCATAGTAATTATCAGATGGGACAGCAAAAGCCTTCTTAAAATCCCTTTGATCCTCTACAGTCATCATAATGTCTTTTAAGATTGTTCAGCATTTTTCAGGAGTAATGTCTGAGGAAAGCCATCTCTTAACACTGTAGTGGTATTTACATGTGCAAAACTGCTCCACAAGGCATTCTAAAATCCAGTTGCACCATTTGTGGCCAAAGTCCATTTTTGACATTATTTGTAATAAGGACCAATTTACTGAGTCATAAGATTTTTCAAAACCTAGCTTGAGGATAACTCCTTGCTTCTTATTTTTCTTCCAATCATCAATGATTTCATTGGCTATCAACACCCCATCAAGGATCTGCCTATCTTTGATGAAAGCTATTTGTTTTGGACTAATCACTTCCTCCATCACACCTTTGATTCTATTAGCCAGAGTTTTTTTAGAGCACTTTATACATAGAGGATATCAAGCTGATTAGTCTAAAGTTGGATAAGGATTCTGGGCACTCTACCTTTGGGATTAGTGTTATGAAAGACGCATTCAGATATTTCAGCAGTTTGCTATTCGGGTGGAATTCTTGCATAATGCCTTGAATATCTCCCTTTAGAACATGCCAGAACTTTTTGATGAAGCTCAGTTTGAAGCCATCAGGTCCTGGTGCCTTTCCTTCATCACAACTATCGACAGCTTGCCAGATTTCATTCTCTTCAAAGGCTGATTCCAGGGTATCTCTAGTTGAAGAGCTTAACTTATGCAAAAAATCACCCTCCAACAGAGGCCTATGTTTAAATGGTTTTGAGAAAATTTTGGCAGAGTGGCTGAAAACTTCCATTTTAGTACCTTCTCGATCTGACACAATTTGTCCTTTGCACAGTAGTTGATGTATATGATTTCTTCTAAATCTAGTCTTGATTGATGCATGAAAAAAAGCTGTATTCAAGTCACCCTTTTTTTTTTTAGCCAAAGCATCCTTGACTTCTGTGTAGCTATAGACTCTTCCATGGCATAATATTTCCAAAGATTGCATTTTGTGGCTCTCCTTTTGTGGGTCAAATCCTGGGCTGCATCCATCTGAATGTTAGAGATTTGCTGTTCTTGCCTCTAGATCCAATGTGTGAAGCTCTGCTTCTAATACCTTTGACTTTATGCTCCATTTATCCTCCTTTGGTCTTTTCCATAATTGGATCCTCCTCTTTAGCTCGTGGAATTTCTTCAAAAGAATGAAACCTTTCTAGCCTGAAATGGATGTATTTGCCCATACCTCATCCACTAGGGATATGAAAGACTTCATTTTGAACCAAACATCAAACACTTTGAATGCTTTTGGGCCCCAGTCCAAGGTTTCATTAGTGAGAAGTATGGGGCAGTGATTTGATGACATTCTTTGAAGCCCCCATTGAACCATGTTGAATTTTGCAGACCATTCATTATTAACCAAGAATCTATCTAGCCTGCTCCATTTCTCATTTTGCTAAAGATTTGACCACGTGAATTTTCTTCCTTTCATTGGGACATCCATTAAACTAGAGTTCCCCTCAAAATCTTTGAATTCCCTCTTGCCTTTTTAGACTCTTAAGGCAAGACGATCTCTCTCCAATCTTTAAGACTTCATTGAAGTCTCCCTCTACACACCAAGGACCATCCTAAGAATCCCTTAGGCTAGAGAGTTTATTCCAGACTTGTAATCTTTCTTTGTTTGAGGATGGAGCATACACATTGACAATAACATACTTCACAACTTTGAAAAGTAGCCCTTGTAACAAAATGAAATTTCTATCCACCAGTTTGTTCTCTAGGAAGAAGAAGTTTGCATCCCAGACACACAAAAGCTCCCTTGATGTATCCACTGAGTTTGATGCTTCCCAAAGACATTCTTTTTGCCCCATAAATTATTCACCTTCCACTCATTATAAGTCGGCCATTTTGTTTCCCGCAATAAAATCATATCCACCTTTCTTCCCTAAACTATCTTTTTCACCATTCTTCTTTTTTGTATTTTGTCTAACCCCTTACATTCCATGATAAGATATTTATTGTAAAAGAAAATGACACCTTAAAACTCAGAAGAAAGCCAAGGGTATTTACCTCAGCACCTTTCCCCATTTCCCACTCTTGTGTTTGTGTCACTGTTTCCTTTAGATGTCATGCCATTCCCTCTAAATAAGGTTGGACTTGACTTCAGTTTATTTGTGATTAAAGTCGATTCCCAGCAATTTTCCCAAAATGATTGTCTCATTAACCGCATTGCTGTATTTCTTATGAAGATCCTCTATAATGATCTTATTTCTGTTCCTGAAGTCGCCTGAGGAGAGAGATGAGATTGCTGGAATGTGCTCAGAAGAGCAACGTGGCTCAGCTCCTAGAGTAGGAGGTTTTCTTGTGTTGAGACCCATAGATGATGATTTTTTCTTTTTACTAATTGGTTTCCTCTACGAAACCAATAATGCTTTGCTTTTCAATACCTTCATTGATGGAGTTATCTTGGGAAGAGTCAGTCCCAGAAATGCTTGTTTGATTCTACTCTGCTGTCCCAGAACCAAGCCTTCCCTCACCAACGTTTGTCCCCAAATCAGGTGCATGCTCCTCTTTGCTGCTCTTGACTTGGTGATAGCGAGTGGGCTACCTTCCTTTTCTAGAATGCTTTTTGTACGCCCTGGCTCCATCTCCCCGGCTCCTGCGAGTGCTCTGATGTGGACTCATCGGAGTTCAAGCTTTCCTGCCCTGAGTTGACCTTATCGTTGTTCGAAAAAACTATAAAGTCTGCCTTCAAAGGATCTATGGAGTCTGCCACTTGGTTTATAATGGCCAGGTCTTCATTAACCTCTGCATCTTCCTCTGTATTGCCCTCCTTGATCTGAGCTAGTAGCATAGGATTACCAGGGTCCACGTCCTCCTGAGACATTTGCTAGTAAGAATCTTGGTCCTCATCGATTGACTTCTGCTGGAAACTTGAGAGTGAGTCATCTTTAGAGAGAAAATTTGCCTCAATGGCCAGAGGATGAACTCTCCACATATTCAAACTTTGGATGCCCTCTTCCATTATTGAAATAATATAGAGAGAGTTTCGAACTTTTAAGGTGCAAGAGTCCTGAATCATATCCATTACCTCCGTCTTAATCAGTATTCTACCAAATTCTAAGTCTTCTTTCACTGATGTTCTTCTATTTATGCTTATGGCCGTACCCCATAACGTGCCGATCTTCTTGAAATTTATATTGAACCATGCATGACGAGGAACTCCTATGACAGTTAACCAAATTCTCCGAGTGATGATGAATTCTCTATAGGTCCAATCATGGATAACTGAAAACCAGTTATCCAGCCATGGCCTAGCATTTTCTAGCATATCATTCTTTGTGTCAATATCAGAGAATTCAAGGAGAACCTTACAGCCCCCGAGCAGTTTCACTTGAAGTGAGAAAACCCCATATCTTTTCATGGCCTCTTCTAAGCCTTGGATCTGGTTGAAATCTTTTGCAATGGCAATAGCGTAGCGTTGCATCCATTCTTCATATACAGTGATGGCATCCACTTGGAAGTCTTTCATCATGCTTTGTTGCAGGTTCTTGAACTGCCTTTGAATCTTCCAATTGAAGGACCTCCTTATAAGACCTTCCCTTGACTAAGTATCCATTAGAGATCTTCCTTTCCTATCGATTGGTCTTCTTGATTGCCTTGTAGGCCTCCTGATAGTGATGGAACCTGACAAACCTAAACAGATTCCGTTTCCCTTTCCTTTCTTTGTGTGACACAAAAGAATCCACAACGTAACTACATTTTGCAAAGAATTTCTGTAATCAAAAATTGCTCATGTTCCTTAGAAGATTATCAATGAACACCGTGAAACAGCTTTTTTGATTAACTTGCGACTGATACAATACCATTTTTTTAGTGGCGGGAAGAGATTAGAGGCTGAGATTCACTGAGAGATGAGAGTATGGTTTGAACTGGCCTATAGTGACAGAGAGCTGAGGTGAAAGAGTGGGAAGACCAGAACTGAAAGGGGGCCGGAGGGAAAGGATATAGAGATCATAGAGGCGTTAATCGGGTATTTATCCACAGACTTTTACTATTGCCGGCGGTGGAGGTCAGACCCAACTAGACGTCCTCTCCGGTCCCTAGTTTATCCGATCCCCCACAATTAGCGGTCTCCTAATACTTCTTCCGATATGATATCTAACATTTCGATCTGTTTCAATTGTGAATGGTCTCCTCCGAACTGCAGATATCTGACCTATTTGCTCCGAGATGCTCTATAACTGTCCCAAACAACATCGATCTGCTCCGATTTACTCTGATCTATGCCGACCTAATCCAATCTACTCCAATCTACTTTGATCTAATTTGTTTTTGGTTTATCCTATTGTTCATATAGATTATTAGTAGTAGTAGAGTAATAGCAGTATTTGGGTGGTCTTAAAGTTGGGTTCAACTCCTCTCCCGACTTAATCGTCCATACCACTCCATACACCTCTAAAAAGAAAACCTTATGAGATGGATGTAAATAAAAAATCCTATTAAAAAACTATTAGTCATTTGCCTTTTTTTTTTTTTTTTGGCAAATATTTCAAAATTCAAAATGAACTAGAAAGTTAAATATTTTTAACGTCAACAATTATTTGTTATTAATACAAGTGGCACATGAAGGTTTATTGTTTGGAGGAATATGGAGGATAGAATTCTCGGAGGCCATGATTTAGGACAGTTTTGGCTTTTGCTTGAGCAAATTTTTGTGACAAGACAAAAATTGATTTGTTTGGATGCAACTTTTTACATTTTTTTTGGACTTTTTCAATAATTTAAATGGAGCCACCCTTAGGCCTCATTTGGTTGCACCTCTTTTGGTAACTTATAGTTCATAGATTTATTGTTTACAGACTTTTTGCTTAAAAGTTAGTAAAAATGCTTTAAATTATATATAAGTTGAAAGCCGGTAAAAAAATTATATCCAAACAAGCTACAATTTAGAGTGACCTTTGAGTCTACCAATAGATCTGTGAATAAATACATAATTAAGTTGCCCATCTTTCTAAAAAGGCCTGAATTCAAATCTCACCTATTACTAGTGAATATTTTCATGTATTTAGCTCGTTTATGATTAAGAATTTAGTCAAACGTAAAGTGGCGTGTGAAAAAATAAATAATTAAGTTGCTGCTCTCTCTAATAACTTAAGCTTTTAGATGAATTTCTCCATTGATAACTATTGTAGAACGGTATTTTCATTTTTTGTAAGAAGCTAGCAAGTTGTCGCATGGAATTTTCCCGGTGACTCCCAAATCCCGTGTGGCCTTGATTATCAACCGGATTCCTTCCTTGAAATCCCACACTAGTGGATGGCCTTACGAATTTCGCATTTCGTAGCTAGCAACTAATGGGTTATAGGTAGGAATGGTAATGAATTGAAAAAAAATGGAGATCCGACTGTTTCACTTCGTTTGAAACACATCACAAACTAAAATAATGAAGCGCACCACAGCAGTTTTATAATTTGGTTGACTAACAAAGTAAAAAAATGCAAGTGCTGATATTGAGGTCAAATCTCAATGAACATTATTTTAGATTTTTTTTGTCTGTATTGCTATTGCTTGTTTAGTACCAACATGTCAAATTTCATAATAACATGCATATTGGAAGACTGTTTTATTTATTTATTTTATTATTCCTTATTACATTCACTAGCTTAATTATTTTTAGACAAAAGTACCTCGAACATGATTTATTATTTTCTACATAGTCGAATTTCGTAAATAACTCCAATATTTCTCGTAATTCTCCTTTTAGGCTCTCCATAAAAATTGTCACCATGCACTTCCGATCATAATCACCACATATTTTTAATTGTCATCACATAGTTATCGAGAAACTCAGTTTGGAGAGAGAAATACATTTTACCGGAACCGCGTTTTCGATATCGGTACGAAATTCGTTTGAAAATTTTGGAAAAACATTTAGAAAATTCAAGAAAAATATTTCGAAAACTTTTGGAAAATATGTAGAAAACTTTTGAGATACGTGACAGAAACTGTTGGGATACTTGATGGAAACTCTTAAAAAACTTGGAGAAATGCTTCGAAAACTTGAAATATTAAGTTTTATATATATATATATATATATTTTTTTTTCCCTTAAATTCTACCTAAGTATCTATGAAATTATTCGTGTAGGTTGTCACTAAATTTTTCAAAGGTTTCCACTAAGTTTCGCATAAGGTTCCTAAAAAGATTCTTATTAAGTTTTGCAATCGTTTTCCGCTTCTCGTTTTCTCTTATATTTTTTGGCTGCATTTTCCGCTTCCGTTTCTCCTGGCATTTCCCGATTCTGCTTTCCATTTTGGTAACTATGGATAGAATTATAACTCAAATCGAAAATTAGACTGAATCTTACTAATTTTTTTGAGCATTGTTGTTTTGATCGAATTATCAAGATGGGTAACCTAAAGTTATTTTCCTGACTTGTTGTTGCCCTATAAAATTTTCAACTATATGGCTAACTAAATTTATTTTTCAACGATTGAGAATTGTGATTCAAATTCATCATCTGAATCGTAATTTTAATGATATCTTCATAAAATCCCTCTCTTAACTTATTGTTGCCCTTGTTATAGCTTATGCCCTTATAATCTTTAAAAAAAAAAAAAAAGAAAGAAAGAAATGAAGAAAAGTTTCATGGGCTCTAGTGAATCCTAATAATATTGTCTTGTAGAAAAAGTGCTTCACATTGCTCTTTGGAGTATCACATCGCTCTTATTTTTTCTCTCATTGCTAGGTAGGGTCTTAAAATGAGTTCGATAGATGTGTTTGAGACCCACGTAGTACTCACACTGTTAGGATAGTGGGTAGGTTCTTGTCTAGAGTGGTCCATGTGCAGTGGGGTGGCTTTTGTGGCTGGGCTCCTCCCCAGTGTCTGGTGCCTATCCCTCTGTTTTATGTCCTTTATGATATTTTATGGTAAAAAATTATCCTTTTGCTGTTTAAAAAAAAAAAAAATGCATTAGGTCCTTCCATACTAGGTGGGGCCTCAAAGTAAGCTTGATAGATGTGTTTGGACCAATCTAGTATTCACAATGCGTTAGGCCCAGGGGTGGAGCCAAGAATTTATTCCAGAGGGTGCCAATTTTTTTTTTTTTTTGTTGCTACAAGTTGTTTAGGTCTTCAGTTGACTTCATACTTAGCATAAGGACAAGCCGCCAACTTAGTCACCCCTTGTAGTTTTGGGGTGCCAAAACTTGAAACCCAAGTTTTTACTTATTGATGTAATAATTATATTTTAAATATTCTTTGCACATATTTCCATACTTAAGCAAGAGAAAGTTTTCTACATGAAAAATAAAATTAAGTTCTATATCATCCGAAATATGATTTTATTTATTGTTTTGGTCATTGTTGTGTATTTGATGCGTATACATTAAAAGATAACAAACTATTTATTATTTTGAGTTTTGAATGTTGCTCAATAAAAGCAATAATCTTTTGAAATTAATGAGTTAGGAATTTCGGTGTAAATGAATTAAGTTTTATAGTCCACTCTACAAAAATTTTAATATTTTGTTAGGTTAGGTCTTAGTTTGGAACTGTGGGCATCCTAGTACAACAAATTTGTTTTTGGGATTATATTTATACATATTACATAAAGGAAGATTATATAAAAATTGAGAGGTACTAATACAAAACTTGGAGTATCAAAATTTTGCTGAGCAACTATGTATACATACTATACCTAGGGGAGTTGTACAAAAGGGCCCCCCACCCACAAGTGTAGTTCCACCACTAATTGGGCCCTTTCATACTATGTGGGGCCTTGAAGTGAGTCCGATTGATATGTTTAGAACCTATCTAGTAGGAAACCTATTACATTATGAGATGTGAAGCAAGGTGACATGAGCTCCGAAAGCACTAAATAATTTTTTTCTAACTAAATAATTAAATCAGTTGAGTGTTGATGTTGGCAGCCATGTCGTGTGAACATGATCGTGATACTTTTTTGAGAGTAGGTAAATTTATCTTCTGTTTTTTCTTCGTGTTTGTTTGGCATTGCAAATTAAATCACATTGAAACTTACTAATGCACATGAAAAAGGCATTATAGCAAAGTATGTTAGAGTTAACTTTGGCCAATCTTAATAATATTAGTTCAACGTTACTGAATAACCACATTAAGAAATAAAAAGTCACAGTATAGTAGATAAGGCATTTTAATAGGGTTGTAAATGAATTTGAGCAAGCTCAGCCGAGCCAAGTAATGCGTTGTTCAAATTTGGCTAGAAATCTTCGTGATTCAAAATATGTTCAAATTTATTTTGTTTACCTTTCAAGCCTTTCTTACATGAGTTTCAAACGAGCTTCATTTGAGTCAACTTTGAGTAGTTTAGTTTTTTTTATACAATCAAGAATGCATATATAACCTCATTAGGTCGAGTTTAGAAATTGAGGAACTCCACAATGTGTTCAAGCTTGACTATACTTACATAATAAATGAATCTTGAACAAGCTTTTAACAAATCGAATATGAGTCAAACTAGACTAGCTTAATTTATTTAATTGCCCTAAGGTAAAACAAAAGCATAACAGAGAACAGATCAAACCATAAATTAGACAAGACTTGTTATTATTTTTTGGTGGTCCAAACACGAGATCATGGCTGATGCATCAGCTTTTATATATCATGAAAACCAGTAATCATGCCCATTCATTTATTTTGTTCCATAACTTACTATTACTACCAATATAGAACCCGTCAGGTCTCGCAGACCAGTATAGAGCAACCATACTGGCAATATTTGTCCTTCAGTTTAGAATTATAAACATCAAAACTTCCTTGGAATCCCAGTAAAAATGGCAGAAGTAGAGAGTATTTCCAAAGAGGTTGGGAATGAAGCTCCAATTGAATTCCTGACCATTGTTGAGTGTATGCATTCCAAAATCAGTGTTTTTAGATTGGCAACGAGCTTTCAATGGCGAGGGGTTATCTGGAACCCCACTGATGCTGTGAACCGTAATAGGAAGAACCGGGTCTTAACAAAAAGTTATGCAGACAAAGTTAAATGCCAGGATGACCAAGGGAAAGAAAAAGGGGGCCATGAATTTCAAAGCAATGTCAATACAAGGTTTATGGAGCTTATGTTGCTTTTCTCACTATACAGACACAAATATATATAGAGTAATTCTATACATAAACTAATTTTACAATTTAGTTTCAAACTTGGCATACACGATAACTGGGTCATCATTAAATAGATGCATGCAGGATCATTCAATTATGTTTCAGAGCGTGACAGTAGATTCAAAAATTGATTTATGTATAGCATAAATCAATTCTGAATCAATGTTCACATGCAAAGAGACAAGATAATGGAGTCTACATTTATAAATATATCAAACATTAATAAATGCATGTGGGACCCATTAACTTGTATTTAGGGTGTGAATTACATACAAACGAATTTCTGATCAATTTATTGTCACACTCCAAGGCATTGGGATTTACATTAAATAAATACATGGGGGATCTGTCGCACACCGATCTTCGCCTCAACCGGTCTTGGCTTAGAAAAAACACGGTACTCTCTCTTTAGCACCTACCCTCTTAAAAAGACAATTGCGGTTGGGGTTTGAACTTGAAAACTTGATTTGATTAAGGGCTTTTTGAAAAGGTTTGTAGTCATCACCTAAGATAATTAAAGATATGCTAGGTCGCCTAAAAGTTCAGTGTAATTTGAAGATTAAACTTAGGTTTTTTGAAAATGTTTTGGAAATTGCCTTCTTAAGAAGGTTTTTAGAAAAGAGGTTTTTAGCAAGCTTTTGAAAATGTTTTAAAGCTCTTTTTGAAATGTGACTTCGAATTTGGTCTTTGAAATAGAAATTTATGGTCCGGAGGTTAATTACTAAATTGTACTCTAAAAGTGCAATCTATATTCTTGAATTAGTTTCTTGTTAGATCTAGAATATGTTTATTTATGTTGTTTTAGTCATAACTTACCACTAACTTAGTTTGTTTGATGTTAACAGAATTCCCATGCTAAAAAGGACAAATTCAGGTGAAATTACAAAGGAGCGTTCGAATGGTTCTAATAGGAGTTCGGACGCCCATTAGAATGACAATAGTAAGTGTTTGAATGGTGTGGAGGAGCATTCGAATGGTGCGTCAAATGGAGTTCCTTCAAAATTAGGTCTGAAGTCCGTTTGACAGATTCAGAGAGCATAAATAGTGTTAAAAATTCATCTGAAGCCCGATCAAATGGGCATTCGAATGGTGGCCCAAGGCATTCGAATGCTTCGCAGGACTTTAGCTTTTCTTCGCTTATATAAGCTCGGATTCTACATTTTTTGAGAGAGTTATTTTTAGTAGTTAGTTTTTACAACTTTTAGGGTTTCTTTGAAAGCTTTAGCAGTAGACTAGAGTAGAACTTTACAATATTTTCATAATTTTTCAATTCCTGTAATCAGATTCAACAGTTTTTTTTCCATAGTTTTTCAATCCCTGCAATCAGATTCTCAGTCTATTAATAAATTTATACATATCCTTGCGTATTTATTATGACTTTAAGTAGCTAAATTCTATTTTGAGATCAATTATGAAGATTAATTGAAGATCTTGGATGAATAATGGAGGTAAATTGGTTTTCAATGTTTAAATCTTTTTCTTCTTAATCATTAGGATCAAACTCTAGATATTTAAAAAGACTTAGATGTTTGATTTGGCAATATTTATGCACGAACCATAGTTCCGTATATTTACTACACAAGTCGATGGTATGCATCTATGATTCTAAATCTGATTTATTCTAGGTTTGGTTGTTAAAAAATAATTATTTTTCTTGCTAAATCTTCCTAATCAAAGACTCACGACGCAGTCAATGATTTTAATTATAAAAAACATGCATTGAAATTTTGGGTGAAATAACTGATTAGAACAATTGATCTCGAGACTTTCTTTTATTAGTTTCAAACCGTTTTCATATTTTAGATTAGATAAATCAACCTCTTCAAAACTATTTCTTTTTATTTTATTGGAGTATTTTTCTGGAACTTTTGAACCAATATGAGTTTTTCTCTGTGCGCTAATCCTCTTCCCTATGAATTGACTTCAGATTTCACCAAGTAATTATTACTATATTGTGGCCGTACACTGGCGGTTATTTATCATATGTTTTTTGAGCAATAAGTTTTTGGTGCCGTTGCAGGAAGCTTTGACCATTGGCGTTGGAGGATAAACTTCGAATATTTAATTTCGATGGAAGCACTTCATCATCACTCTACGATCACGAGGAGACTCAATAGCTCACTTGGGCAACTTCGTTCCATCCTTTACTTTTGAGCAATTGTTTTTTTTTTAGTTGGGTTAGAGTGGTGCTATTTGCTAATTGGAGATATATTTTGAGGAGATTTGGCGGATAGGTTAGTTTGAATTTGTTGAACTGATGATTTTGTATGTGGAGATTTGGAGGTTGAATTAGTATTATTTATGAATAATTATTGGAGCATGCATGGTATGAGGGTTGCGCCTACAACCCCATGTCGATCAATGAGAGACTACATAAATGTTGCTAAATCCAACCCCTACTTACACCTAGTACAACCACCAAACTCTTATCCACTTACCTACCATCTAGGGTGGCACTATCAAGATCCATCCCAATACTATGAACCACCACACAATATTATCAAGCCCCACATTCTATGCCTTACTAACCCTAACTTACACAGTATCAACCCCCTCGTAGATTAACTATGGATCATAATATCTGTTGACTCTACACATTGATTTTGATGATAACTAAACCTTGTGTTAGTTTGCTAATGATTTTAATTAGTGTGCAGTTAAATGAGTAAATATATTTTACACCTAAAGTATAATAAATGTCAAAATGGATGAACAATAACTCAAGGATCGAGCAATGCATTAAAACAGAGCAATGCACCAAAGTAGAGCAATGACACCTATTCAAATGTCAAACCAATGATGTGTGCAAAGACTCTATGAAGAATCCAAGAAAAGGTTTTGAAGAAATCAAAATGAATTCAATCCAAATTGAATTGAAGACTTTATTGAATAACCACACTGGATTGAAAGTTTTGAAAATTATGATACCCCAAAGAGAAGATTCCTTGAAGTACTTGAAGTATTTTGAAGCTATGCTTGATAAAAAAAAGCATGGAAGAGATTTTCTGGGTGATGTGTCGACACATGGATTTGATATATCTACACATGAGGACAGAGGCCAATGCTTGAAGAATGTATGATTAAGTGTCAACACATGGGTTTGATGTGTTGACACACGGAGACAGAGAACCAATAAGTGTCGATGCATGAAGTCAAGTGTCGACACATGGGGACTAACGGCTATATTTTTAAACGTTGTTAAGGTCTGAACTCACATTAAATGAGCCCTCAACTACCTCCAACGGGTGAAATCAATTCAGAGTCTTATATATAAGCCTCCAAATGCATTTATGGACAAGAGATACAAGATTATTCCATCCTTTGATCATCAAGAGCTGACAATTCCTTACATTGACTAAAAATTCTCTGTCTTCAAGAGTTGGCATTTAGTGAGCTATTCAATTCTCATCTACTCTTCATAGAGAGTGTGTACTTCAATTGTAAATCTATTATACACTTGTGAGTTAAAGTTTGAGTGTTCTCTAGTGGAAAAAAAACACTTGTAAGTTTGAGAGAGCTTGGACAAAACTCTTGTAGCATTATAACTTGGGTGTAAGCTTCAAGGAGAGTAAGCTAGGCATATCAACTAACCTCTACTTTGTAATTAGAGATTGCATAGTGGAAGAAGACTTCAAGGGGATCTTGGGGTGAGGACGTAAACCACAAGTTGTGGTTGAACCTCAGTAATTCTTGGTGTTTCTTTCTTGTGCTTTATTTTTGATTTCATACTTGATTCTATTGCATTGCATATATCTTGAATTATTGATTAATTGCTTAGATTAATTTAAATAGTCTTAATTGCAATTATTTTTGAACAACCCAATTCACCCCCCTCTTGAGTTGCCTTTTAGGCCAATAATTAGTATTAGAGCTAGTATTCTTGCATTTGGCTTAACATCATAGGAATTGATCCATGGCAACTAATTTTGGAAGCTCTCTTGGTGAGGGTCAATCCACCAATAGACTACCTATGTTTAATGACACCCAATACAACTATTAGAAGAATAGAATGCGAATATATATTCAGTCCGTTGACTATGAATTGTGGAGGATTATAGTAAATGGTCCTAAAACTCCAACTATAATAGTTGAAAGAGTTGATGTCCCTAAGCCTGAATCCGAATGGGATAAGGATGATTTGAAAATGTTACAATCTAATGCTAAAGCCATGGATATTTTATATTGTGCCATTGATCCTAACAAATTTAATCATATCTCTACTTGTGAATCGGTCAGGGAAATATGGGATAGACTTGAGGTAACCCATGAAAGTACTAATCAAGTCAAGGAATCTAAAATCAATATTTTAGTTCATAGCTATGAATTGTTTAAGATGAAACTGAATGGATCCATTACAGAAATGTTCACAAGATTTAACGATATTATTAATGGCTTTAAGTCTCTTGGAAAGGTTTATCCTAACAATGAACAGGTTAGAAAGATCTTAAGGATCTTGCCAAAGACTTGGGAAGCTAAAGTCACTGCCATCTAAGAAGTAAAGGACCTTAACACATTACCTATTGAAGAACTCTTGGGCTCCTTTATGACATATGAACTTACTCAAAAGTAACATGTCCAAGATGAGGAAGAAAAGAAAAAGAGGTCAGTGGTATTCAAGTCCACCAGCTAAGAAGATGAATCAGCAAGTGATAAGGATGACAATGAAATTGCTTTTATCATATGAAAATTCAAAAGATTTATGAAGAAAAAATGGAAAGGTGGAAAGAAAAATGAAGCCAAAGGAGATTCTAGCGAAGAATCTACGATTATATGCTATGAATGTAAAAAGCCTCGGCCATATAAAGGCTAAATGCCCTATGCTCAAAAAGAAAGGAAAGCAAGATCAAAGGAAGAGGGTAATGGTTGCTATGACTTGGAGCGATGATGGACAATCCGGTTTCGAAGAAGAAACCGAATCTCAAGAAGTGGCCAATTTATGCCTTATGGCTCATGAGGAAGAGAATGAGGTATCATCTTCTAATTTCTCTCAATTTACTTTTAATGAACTACAAGATGCTTTTGATAATTTAATTATTAAATTAAAAAAGATGTGAATTAAAAATGGTCTTCTTGAAAAGATGATTTCTACTTTAACTAAAGAGAATGAGGACTTACAAAAACAAAAATAAAGATTTGAAGAATGAAATTTGTGTTTTGAAAGATAAAGTCAAGGAAAACTCTTTTCAAAAGGATTCCTTACTTTCAAAGGAAAATCAAGCCTTGAGGGAAGAAGTTAAACACTTAGAAACAATTCTTTTTAAATGTGTAAATGGAAAAGAGAAATTGGATGCTATTCTTAAAAAAACAAAAGTGTTCACTGGATAAAGCGGGACTTGGTTTCAATCCCTTCAAAAGTAGAAAATTTTCAAAAACTAGATTTGTTTCTTCCACTAGTAAACCACAAATTTCATGCTTTTATTATCATAAACTAGGACACATTGCTAGTAAGTGTTATGCTATGCAAAAGTCTATTGCTTCTAACAATGCATGGGTCCCAAAAAGGCCATTGAGGACTAACCCCTAAGGACCCAAGATGGTTTGGGTACCTAAAGTCAAATAAACTTATGTGTAGGTGTGGCTTCAAGCAAAATCTAAGAAAGACCATTGGTACTTGGATAGTGGATGCTCAAAACATATGACAGTAGATGAAACACAATTCACATTTGTCTCGCCAAAGGATGAAAGACTTGTCACCTTTGGAGACAATAGCAAAGGAAAGATCATCAGTATTAGTAGTGTTGGTAAGAACTCTTCCATCTCTATTGAAAATGTCTCGCTTGTTAAAGGACTCAAACATAATCTTTTGAGCATTAGTTAACTTTGTGACAAAAGATGCAAGGTTGTCTTTGAATCCTCTAAATGTGATGTGATTGACATCAATAGTAACAAGACTATTCTCACTGGGCATAGACATGGCAATATATACATTTTTGGTCTAAATGACTTATCTTCTTGCAAAGTTGAATGCCTCGCCGCAATGAATAGTGATGAAAGTTGGTTATAGCATAGAAGACTTGGTCACGTTAGTATGAGCATACTTTCAAAGGTTTCTAAAAATGATTTGGTCAAAGGACTTCCAAAATCAAATTTGACAAAGCTAGAGTTTGCGATACTTGTCAAATGGGTAATCAAACTCAAATATCTTTTAAATCTATAAACATGTTGACCACTTCTAGGCCATTACAATTGTTGCATATGGACTTATTTGGACCAACGAGGACTTTAAGTCTTGGTGGGAAGCAATATGCACTTGTTATTGTTGATGACTATTCTAGATTTACATGGACATTCTTCTTAGCTCACAAGGATGAGACAATTGTTTTACTCACAAAATTTTGTAAAAAAGTTCAAAATGAGAAAGGTTTTTCAATCACTTTTATAAGGACTAATCATGGAGGGGAATTTGATTGCAAACCCTTTGAAGCATTTTGTGATGAAAATGGTTTTGACCATAACTTTTTAGCCCCTAGAACACCTCAACAAAATGGAGTTATTGAGAGAAAAAATAGAACATTGGAAGAAATGGGAAGAACCATGCTTTGTGAAAATGGTTTGCCAAAATATTTTTGGGTTAAAGCTGTCAACACAGCTTGTTACATTTTAAATCAAATTTTATTTAGAAAATTCTTAGACAAAACCCCTTATGAGCTTTGAAAAAGATAAGAAACCAAATGTCTCATACTTTAAAGCCTTTGGATGCAAATGCTTTGTGTTAAATAACAATAAAGACAACCTTGGCAAGTTTAATGCAAAATCTGATGAGGGTGTATTTCTTAGATATTCAATACATAACAAAGTATATAGAGTCTTTAATAAGAGGACTCTAGTGGTTAAGGAATCGGTTCGTGTTACTTTTGATGAATATAACTCTTTTTCTAGAAATATTGCAAGTGATGATGTAGATGAAATAGAGCAAAGTATGAAAAAGTTGGACATCCATCCAAGCTCTAAAAAACATCCACAAAAGGAGAAGGAAGTATGAAAACTTTCAACAAGTCAACAAGAGATCAATGAAGATCTTCATAAGGAATAAAAGTTTGTGTATAACCATCCAACAGAATAAATCTTGAGTGATCCTTCACAAGGGCTAAGAACTAGATCCTCTCTTAGAAATGTATGTAATCGTCTTGCATTTTATCACAAATTGAACCTAAGTGTTTTAATGATGCTGAAAATGATGAGTTTTGGATTAATGCTATGCAAGAGGAGTTGAATCAATTTGAAAGGAATGAGGTATGACACCTTGTTCCTAGGCCTAATGACCATCCAGTCATTGGAACTAAATGGGTTCTTAGAAATAAAATGAATGAATCTAGAGTTATTGTGAGGAACAAGGCAAGACTTGTTGCCCAAGGGTATAGCTAAGAGGAAGGCATTGATTTTGATGAAACGTATGCTCCGGTAGCTAGATTAGAAACTATTAGATTGCTACTTGCATTATCATGTTTTCAGGATTTTAAACTTTATCAAATGGATGTTAAAAGTGAGTTCCTAAATGGTTTTATTATCAAAAAGGTATATGTTGAGCAACCCCTAGGATTTGAAGATTTAAAATTTTCTAATCACGTTTTCAAACTAACACAAGCTTTATATGATTTGAAGCAAGCCTTAAGGGCTTGGTATGAAAGATTAAGCAAGTTTTTTATTGAAAAAGGTTTTTCAAGAGGAAAAATAGGCACTACTCTTTTTATCAAGATAAAAAACAATGATATGCTTTTAGTAAAAATATATGTGGATGATATTATATTCAGTGCTACAAATGAGTCACTTTGTAAGGAATTTGCTAAGTGTATGCAGGGAGAATTCAAAATGAATATGATGGGGGAATTTAATTACTTACTCACTCTTCAAATCAAGCAATCAAAGGAAGATATCTTTATCAACCAAGCCAAGTACATCAAGGACTTGATCAAGAAATTTGGCATGGAAGATACAAAGCTCATAAGTACTCCAATGAGTACTACAACAAAATTGGATAGCGATGAGAAAGGTAAATCAGTATACACTAAGCTTTATAGAAACATAATAGGTTCTTTATTATACCTTACTACTAGTAGGCTAGATATAATGTTTAGTACTTATATGCTCGATTTCTATCAAATCCTAAAGAATCTCATGCGATTGTTGTGAAAAAAATCTGTTGTTACCTAAAGCACACACCTAACATTGGACTATGATATCCAAATGGTACATCTTTTAATTTGATCGGATACACCGATGCTGACTATGCGAGGAGTAAAGTTGATAGGAAAAGTACAAGTGGCTCTTGCCAACTCCTAGGCAACATAATTATGTCTTGGTGTAGCAAGAAACAAAATTCGGTTGCTCTTTCCACAGTTAAGGCTGAATATGTAGCAGCTGGTAGTTGTTGTGCTCAAGTGTTGTAGATTAAACAACAACTAGAAGATTATGGTATCTCATTTGATCATATACCCATTAGATGTGATAATATTAGCGCTATGAATTTGACTAAGAATCCTATCCAACACTCTCGCACAAAACACATTGAGATTAGATATCATTTCATAAGAGATCATGTGCAAAAATGCGATATTAAACTTGATTTTGTAAGCATAAATATGCAATTGACTGATATTTTTACAAAACCATTAAGTGAGGATAGGTTTTGTATGATAAGACGAGAATTCAGAATAAGTGATCCTTTGTCTTGATCATTGTCGAATCTGAATGACATTGATGTTATTTGAGTTTTAAATACATTCAAGTGGATTGATTATTTGTACAAAATATATTTACAATTCATTGCATGCTCATATTAGTGCATATTATAATCTCTGTACCAAAAGTTGACCCCTGAGTCCATAAATATCCTTTCTAGCATAATCTGACCCAATCTGGCTTCATAAGTCGACACATCATTTTCATGTGCTGACACATCAGAACAGTGGGTTCAAAATGAATTGTTGACACCCATGTGTCGACACATGAGTCGGGCCTATATATTTTAAAAGAGCCCACTTTACGAACATTCAAACCCCCCCCCCCCCCCCCCCCCCCCCCCCCCCCCCCCCCCCCCCCCCCCCCCCCCTCTCTCTATATCTATTTCGCTCCATCTATTCGCACAAGACCCAACTGTCACCAACCGTGCCTCTCAATCTCTCTTCTAAATGCATTATTAACCCTAAATCGATTCATTCCTAACTTCGCACAACCTTCATTGATCTCACCATGGCACCGAAAAACCCTAAGCCTAAGAAAAGCTCGAAAGCCCCAGCCATTCCAACGCCTCAAGCTTCAAAAGGGCAGAAATGGAAATCAAGAAGGGATTCAAGCAAGGAAAAGGGGAAAAAAAAAGAGAAGTAAGAAAGGAGAACGTGCATCCTCAGCAGCCTTGGAAATGAATGAACTATATTTTAGTGAGGATAAAGCCTAGGAAAGGTACAATTCGAGTTTTTCATTTAGGAAGGTCTATAATGGTTGATGAGTGGATTATAATTTCTTCGATCATTACAAGTTTGAATTGAGTGCAAAATTGGCTAATTTGGGTTGAAAATCTATGACTACATTAAGGGATGATGTTTACCCTGACTTAGTTACACATTTTTATGCCAATGCCGAAAGAGTGTATGGAGATGTATCAATAGTAAGTTATATCAAAGGTGTTAGTTTTATTTTGGATAGAACTGTGATATGGCACATCCTTAGAATCAGATTGGGTGGAGAAATTTATCGAGATAATATATCTCGAAAAGATCAACTGAAAGTTCTTTATGGAAAGGAAGTGGAAGAATGTTTGTAACCTATTACCAATGATCTGCCTCTTGAATTGAGGTTGGTTCATCACTTTACTTGCACCATTTTTATCCCCAAAACTGAAAAATATGAATATGTTTCTAAGAACGAATTATTTTTCTTGTGGACATATTTAACTGATTCTCGAATTGATTTACCTTTATTTATCTTGGATCATATGTACAAGACCATTAATGCAAGAATCAATTTGCCCTATGGTGTCTTTCTAACAAAAGTCTTCAAACATTTCAATATTGATGTGAGCAATGAGAAAAAGAGAACTCCCAAATCCATTAGCAATGAATATAATGAAAAGACTCTTAAGAGAATGGGGTACACTTTGAAGAACAACAAATTGACTCCTAAGAAAGCTGGTGGAGGCAATGCTTCAAAGGAAAAGGCTCCCTCTAGGAGTAATTCGAGGCAAAGGAGTACCAAGAGAAGCTTGAATCAAGAACTTGAAGAAAGTAAAGACGCAATGAATGCATTCATGGTTTAAGTATTGGACTCTCTTGAAAAATTGAATAAGAAGGCAGACATGGCAACCCCAAGAATGTTTTTTTTTTTTTTTTTTTTATAGAAAGAAAATTTAGAGAATTGAAAAAAGAAGTGAAAATGTTGAGACATGGGAAGGAAAAATTGATGGAGGAAGAAGAAGAAGATGAGGAAAGAGAGGAAGAAGAAGTAGAAGAAGAAAGATAAGGAGAAGAAGAAGCAGAAAAAGAAGGAGAAGCAAAGAAGGATGCTAAAGAAAAAAGAGAAGGTGGGGAGGAAGAGGCTCAAGAAGCTGCAGAAGGGGAGAACGCTGAAAAGGGATCGAGGCAGAGGAAGAGGATGACTTATCTGCTACCAAATTTGATGCTTCTCCTTTGTAAGCACCCTATTTTTGCCCGCTCGGCAATCTCTGAGCTGACCAAGCTCACTTTCACGCATCACATGCATATTTAGACTCTAAGCCCAGCTTTTTAATTTGAATTTAGTCCACCAGTCGCTTCTCAGGCCCGTAGGGCCCACTTAAAGTTAAATGACCGTTTTGCCCCTAGGCATCCGAATACCCCGGGAACCACACCGGCTCTGGGTATCAAACCGGTAACCCTCTGAGATTACTTCTTATAGTATTCTCAACCTTCCTTTACCTTTCCGGATCATTCTGAGTCAATTCCGACCAACTCGGTGCGAAATGACCATTTTGCCCCTGGTGGGCCGGTCTTCTTTTCCGATCACGCCGGCTTTGGAAATCAAACCAGTAACCTCTGGGAACATTCTAAATAATGTATCCAGATCCCAAGTCTTCTTCCGGGACAGTCCGAGTTCGCCCCGGCAACTTCCTAGTCCGATTGACCGTTTTGCCCCTAAAGGCCCGGTCAACCTTTCCGACACATTTTGTCCTCACTTTTCAAGTCAAATACCTCTAGGACACTATTTTAAGTGTTCCTGCTCCTTTTCGGCCTTCCGGGTCATTCCCGGCTCCTTCAAATCATTCCCGGACTTTCCGGAGTCACTCCTAGTGAAGCTAGGCTAAAAATTGCATGGTAGTCACTAGTACAGGCGCCCAAATCTAGTCAAAGATACGTTGCTTGCCGACCTTAAACATTTCCTAATTGGCTGGTGCCACTAGTAGTGGCGCCAAGCCAAAAAATGGCCTGGTGCTACTCCTAGTGGCGCCAGTGTAAAAATTTGGCCTGGCGCCACTGCAACAGGCGCTAGTGTTGTCCAACTTCTATAAATACAGAGCCTCATTCAACGTGAAAGGGGTCTGCAAACTTAACCTAAAAATCCTATATTTCGATATACAGAGCTCGAGCACCTCCAAAACCCTAGCCTCCCTAGGTTTTCCCAAACCCTAGCCACCCTACACAAACCCTAGCCTCCTATACACTCATACACTCCCCCATACACTCATACACTAGCCTTCAACCATCCTTTGAAGACTTGAAGAGCTGCCATCCAAAGCTTGAAGACAACTTTTGAAGGCTAAAGGTGAAGATCAAGACAAAGGTCGAAGACCGAAGATAGCGCGGCGCGCAAAATAAAGAAGACATACGGTAGGTTTTCTTTTTAATTTTCTGCACTTCCCCCCTCTCTCTTCTCTCTCCAACCCACTTGGGTTTTCTCAATTTTAATCCCCCATCTCTTTTCCCCCCTTTCTTTGTATGCTTGAAACAAGGGGATTCCCGGTCCATGTGTAGGATTGGGCTATTGGAGAGTCACCGTGTCGGGGGCTTTCTTCTAGTCTAACCAAAGACCACGTGGGTCCGGCCCCCTTGATTATGTGGTGAAGCCTTAGTCTTGTATGTTCACGACTCCAAAATTGCATTGTGCATATCATGATCTTGCATCTTCCAAAAACCGTTTTCAAACTCGTTTTCAAAATCGTTTTCAAACTTGTTTTCAAAATTGCATCAAAATCTCTTTTTCAAAAACTTGTTTTCAAAACCACAATTCTAGGGTGATTCTAGCCGTTCCATGGCTATGGTTGCTTTAGGAAAGTGTTACATTAAAAGTGACCTTTTTGGTCTATATTTTCAAATCTTATTGTTTTCCAAAACCACTTTCTTAAAGTGGTTCTAGCCCTTTTATGGCTAGAATCGCTTTAGGAAAGTGAGATGTTTTCATACTTTCCAAAAAACTCTCTCTTCAAAAATCTCTTCCTAAAAATCTCTTTTTCAACATACTTTCCTAAAACTCTCATCTTCAAAATCTTTTTCAAAAACTCCCTTCCAAAATCTATTTTTCAAAACTCTCTTTTTTAACTCCTCTCCAAAATCTTTTCCTCAAAATTAACTTTCTAAAAACACTCCCTAGATTCACCTTCCGAAAACTCTCTCCAAAAATCTTTCTAAAAAACTCTCTTTCCAAAAATCTTCCTTCTAGAAACTCCCCTCCCAAAATCTATGTTTCCAAAAACACATTTTCCAAAGACTCCCTCTTTCTAAAAATCTTTTTCCAAAAACTCCCTCTCCAAATTCATTTTCCAAAAACTCCTCCCTAGGATCCCCTTCTAGAAAACCTTCGTTTCCAAAAACGTGCATTCCAAAAACTCTTTCCTTAGAGCCCAAGTCAAGCCCTAGAACCCACCATTAGGAAACCCTAAATTTTCTTTCCAAAAATATGGTTTTCAAACTTTGCCCCAAACCTAGGTTTCCAAAACCTCTTGTTTTCACATCCAAACTATACATGTTTCCAAAACCTTTTTTCTACATCAAAACTATAATTTTTCAAACCTAGGGTTTCTAGAGTCTCCCTTTCTAAATCCTTGCCAAATCCTATCTTCTCTTTAGGAAACAGAATCAAATTTCCTCGTTTAGGAAACTAGATCTTGTCCTCCGTTTTTGGAAACAAAATCAAATCTTTTCTTTTAGAAACAAAATCCAATCCCTTCCTAATCCAAACCTTTCCTAATTCAATTCCTTCCTAAACCATAATTTTCCTAAACCTAAACTTTAAATCTTTCTTTAAATTTCAAAATCCAACTCTTTCCTAATTCAAATCCTTCCTAAACTTCCACTTTCCTAAATCTTAAGTTTCCAAAAACTTGAACATAAAAATCTTTCCTAATTAAACTCTTTCCTAATTCTACATTCTTTTCAAATCTTAACTTTTCAAACCTAAGTTTTCAAACTTTTCCTAAACTCAAACCTTTCCTAATTTTAAGATTTTCTAAAATTCAAACTCTAAAACTTTCTAAATTTCAAATCTTTCTGAAATCAAAACTTTCTAAATTTGAAACTTTCTCAAGTTAAATCTTTCTAAACTTCCAAACTTTCCAAATTCTAAACTTTCCAAAACTTCAAAATCTTTCTAAATCTAAGGCTTTTCTAAACTCAAAACTTTCTTAATTCAAACATTTCCTAAACTCAAAACTTTCCTTTTTCAAACCTTTCCCAAAACGAAACTTTTTTATTTTCAAAACTTCCTTGTTTTCAAACATTCCAAAATTTAAAACTTTCTTAATTTGAAACTTTCCAAATTCTAAGCCTTTCTTAAACTAGACTTTTCCTAATTTAAAACATTTCTAAATTCAAAACTTTCCGATTTTCAAAACTTTCCTAATTTGGGAACTTTCCTAATCTTAAAACCTTTCCTTTTTCGAAAACTTTCCAAACTCGAAACTTTCCAATTTTCAAAACTTCCCTATTTCAAAAAACTTCCTAATTTGAAAACTTTTCTAATTCGAAACTTTCTTAATTCAAAACTTTCCTAAAGTTGAAACATTCCAAATTCAAAACTTTCCTGAGTTGAAAGTTTCCTAATTCTAAAACCTTCCTAAATCGAACCTTTCCTAATTCAAACATTTCCTAAATCCAATCTTCCCTAATTTCCTAAACCTTCCAAGTCAAGTCAAATATTTTCTAAGTCTCTTCTCTTTCCTAAGTCTAGGTTTCCTAAAACCAAGTCTTTCCAAAATCATTCTTTCCAAAGCAAGTCCAATATTCTCAATTTTAATTTCCAATCTTCTCTTCTAATCTCAAATCAAATCCAATTTTCAATTCAATCTCTTTCTTCCAATCCAATCTCTCTCTCTTCAAATCAATCTATTTTCAATAGGACTTCGGTCCGAACTACGACTGACCTGATTCCCCTAAAAGGATACGTAGGCAACCTTCATAGGTGCGGTCACAACACTTTTCAAACATTCAATTCCATCCTCATGGGTGCGGTTTCCAAAATCTTTTCAAATCTCAAATTCCAATCTATTTTCAAAATTCCAATTTCAAAATTTCTATTTTCAAATTTCAATTTCCAAATTTTCAAACTTTCCAATTTCAATTCCATCTCTTCAAATCTATTTTCAAATCAAATTCTTTTCAAATTTATTTCCAAATCTATTTTTCAATTCTCTCTTATTTTACACTTGCATATCATGCGTCATGTTAGTTTATAAACATTGTTTTTCAAAGTGAATAGGATTGAACTATAGTTAGTCGAAGACTCTCGTAGGTGAATCTAGGGTAGATTGACATGTAGGTACCGAAAGGGCGGGGTAGGGTGATAGCTTAGTGCGTCTTCCCTACACGTAACCAACCTCCGAACCTAGATCACTGTTTTCAAAGACCAAAAAGGAGTTATTTTTCTAAAAAGGGTTAAATGTTTTCCAAAGGTTGCCAAACAACCCGTTTTCCTAAAAAAACCTTCTCTTGAGGATGTTTTCCAAAATTGTTTTCCAAAATCCCTAAGTGTAGTCTTCAGATTATTCTTCGTTTTTAGGTGACCTAACTCACCTTAATCAAGTTAGGTGGCGACTCCAAATCTTTTTCTAAAAGCCCTTTATTCAATTCGATTTTCAATTCAAACCTAGTCACACTCATTCTTCTAGGAGGGTGAGTTTTAACGAGAGAGTACAGTGTTTTTCCCACTTGTGTGTGTATTCCTCGAGTGCGAAAAATCTGGGCGCGACATCCTTCCACTTCTAGTCATAAGTATGGGCTGAGGGATAAACCTGGCACAAAGTTCTCCAACACCCTAGATGACCCCCTTGTCCTAATCCCCTCACCACCAGCCTCTCCCCACTGACATCTCCTCTCCATATCCCCCCCCCTCTCTCTCTCTCTCTCTATATATATATATATCCTATTTGCATTTCCACTTTTGCATCTGTCTGCATTTCTGTTAAAGGATGGCATGTCATCATCAAAAATAATTTCTTTTGTAATATTTTGTGAAGGATCATTGACTGATCTATTGTAATGATTTTGTGAAGGAAATATGTTGTTGTTGCTTAAGGTCTTGATGATTGAATGTTATAGTTACTGCCCTGTCTATACACATTATTCTGTTTTTAGGTTTTTTAGCTATTGTACCTGTCTATGTTCTAAACTTTTATTTATCTTTTTGATGTGTTGACAAAAAGGGGGAGAAGAATTGAAATAATGAATTGTATATAAAGTAACATGAACAATGGTTAATGAATATTATAGACAATGGAGTAACATAAACATTAGAAATGAAATGAATTGTATGAACCTGCAACAGGGAGAAAAATGGACTGCTTAATGATTACATGATCTATGGAATGATGATAATTGATATTTGAATGATTGAATGTTGAATGGAAATAAAGAAAGATGAAGCATGTTCTTAAGGGGAGTAATATGATAAAGAAAAATTCTCCCTCCACTTAATTTTGAAATTGCTATAAATTGATACTTGCTTTGCTATGATAAAACAATCTCTTAATAAAACTCTTCAAGGATTGTTTTTGACAAAAGAACCAAAAGAAAGAATATTTGTTGGAAGCACTAGTTGTAAAAAATAAGGCGTGCTTTTTCAAGGTATGAAATCTGATTCTTTTCATTTCATTCTTATACCTATTTTTGCAAAGGTTTTGTCATCATAAAAAAAAGGAGAGATTATTGACTCTGCACCTTGATTTTGATGATAACTAAACTTTGTGTTAGTTTGCTAATGATTTTAATTAGTGTACAGTTCAATGAGTAAATATATTTTACACCTAAAGTATAATAAATGTCAAAATGGATGAATAATAACTCAAGAATCGAGCAATGCATCAAAACAGAACAATGCATCAAAATAGAGCAATGACACCTATTCAAATGTCAAACCAATGATGTGAATTTGAAGAGATTGAAGGTGTTCAAAAGAGAATTCAACATGCGTGTAAAGACTCTATGAAGTTGATATGAATTCGAAGCGATTGAAGGTGTTCAAAAGAGAATTCAACATGTGTGCAAGGACTCTATGACGAATCCAAGAAAAGTTTTTGAAGAAATCAAAATAAATTTAATCCAAATTGAATTGAAGACTTTATTGGATAACCACACTGGATTGAAAGATTTGACAAATCACGATACCCTAAAAAGAAGATTCTTTGAAGTACTTGAAGTATTTTGAAGCTAAGCTTGATCAAAGAAAGCATGGAAGAGATTTTTTGGATGATGTGTCAGCATATGGATTTGATGTGTGAACACATGAGGACAGAGACCAATGCTTGAAGAATGGATGATCAAGTATCGACACATGAGTTTGATGTGTCAACACATGGAGACAGAGAACTAATATTGGAGGATGAAGGCTTGATGTGTTAACACATGAAGTCAAGTGTCGACACATGGGGACTAACGACTATATTTTTAAACATTGCCAACATCTAAACTCGCATTAAATGAGCCATCAACTATCTCTAACAGGTGAAATCAATTCTAGGCCTTATATACAAGCCTCCAAATGCATTTATGGACAAGAGATACAAGATTATTTCATCGTTTGATCATTAAGAGTTGACAATTCCTTACGTTGACGAAAAATTCTCTTTGTCTTCAAGAGTTGACATTTAGTGAGCTATTCAATTCTCATCTACTCTTCATAGAGAGTGTGTACTCCAATTGTAAATCTCTTATACACTTGTGAGTTAGAGTTTGAGTGTTCTCTAGTGGAAGAAAAACACTTGTAAGTTTGAGAGAGCTTGGACAAAACTCTTGTAGCATTGAAGCTTGGGTGTAAGTTTTAAGGAGAGTGAGCTAGGAACTTCAACGAGCCTCTACTTTGTAATTGAAGATTGCATAGTAGAAGAAGACTTCAAGAGATCTTGGGGTGAGGACGTAGACCACAAGTTGTGGTTGAACCTCGGTAATTCTTAGTGTTTCTTTCTTGTGCTTTGCTTTCATTTCATACTTGATTTCATTGTATGGTATATATCTTGAATCATTGATTAATTACTTAGATTAATTTTAAATAGTCTTAATTGTAATTATTTTTGAATAACCTAATTTACCCCTCTCTTAGGTTATCTTTTGGGCCAACAATATCAGCCAACTAACCAATGATATTTGAGGGCTTACCAACAGGTTGGATAATCAAGAAGAAGTGTAAACCAAAACTTTAGGTTGATGGAGGACATACAAAAGCACTTGGCTATTATGACACAAGCTCTAACTTAACCAACACTCGAGGATGATGAGTTTTTGGCCCAACCTCAACTAAACTTTGAATATCATAACAAGAGGCCAAAACTAACTTAAATCCTTCCCACCCCCATGACCAAAACCAATCTATCACCAACTCTATGAGTGAGACAATTATAAGAGAAACCATCCTTCCCACGGAATCTGAACTAAGGGAAGACGTTCTAAGGGTGGATATGGTTGAGGATGAGGTTAAAGAAGAGGAAACCGTCATTCCCAAAGAGTCTGAACTAAGGGAAGTAGTATCTAAAGAAGAGGTGAGATAGGAAGGAGTAGTGGAGAAAGGGAGAGGAAGAGAGAATTGAAATATTTCAAGATAGCGATTAAGAATTGCTATCCCATACTCCTCTCTATCATAGATTGAGCTTTACCATCACTATCATGCCTAATACTTCTTTCATTCTTTATCTTTTCAAACCTTACACGACTATTTTGTGTGATTTTGGATTCAATAGTATTTATGCATATGTATTGATGTTGAACTCGTTACTAATGGTAAATGGTAGGCAACTTCATGTAAGCAAGCATCCACAAAGGGGTGTAGAGTGATCTCTAACCGACTATGTATTTTGTACATTAGTGTATCTTATTTGTGTATTACTAGATTTTATTTTTGGTCATTTTAATTGTTTTGCTTTCCGTTATTTGTCAGTTTCTAGAATTTTTATTTTTTTCTCGTTTGTGTGTGTGTGTGTTGGGGGGGGGGTTGCCCCTTGGTATCCTCGTTTTTGTTCTTCCCTCCATACGTCATACTTCTTGGGTTTTGTTTAATTTTTTTTGTTTTCTTTGATTTTTTTTTCTCATTTTATTACACTTCAAGCCATTTTATGCATATGGATCAGTTTTAGGTGTCGCATTGTATTGACTATCTTCCCGCTACTTGTGTTCATCTATAAAGGTTTGAGTATCATATGGTTCTGGTATTACGGTTTGTATCTTTAACACACTATTTTGTATATTTCATTATTAGTGATTATTGAGTGTGTTGAGGATTATTTTGTGAGAACCATATCTATATTCATGTCAATATAAGTCTTAGATTTGAGGATGGTTAAAGTCATGCATTGGACTAAATTTGAGCTTAATTGTTGATTTTATGTTGCTGCTTTACAAGTTTTTGTCATAAAATCATTATAAGAGGGAGATTACATCATTGTGCACTATCACACTATATGAGATCTTTTGTTGATTATTTGTGCATGCATATCCCTAAAGGATAGAGATTTTACCTTGTGAGGTTTAGAGCCAATTTATCTTTTTTTTTTTTTCCAGAATGGATAAATATTTACTCAAGGATAACTTATTGATATTCTATTCAATAGTTTCATTATATTTGATTTGGATTTATATGTTGGGTAATAGTTAGACTTATTGACACTTATACTCACTTGAATTTCAAACTTGATATATTTCGGATATCATGCTAGGCCATCTTGTTTCCTTTTAACTATTCACGCCCAGTTTCTTTCTCTCGATTTTCATACGTACACAATCTTTGAAAAAACTTATCATTGTTGAAATATTTCCCATGATGGAGAATTTAATATCATTGCTTATGAGAGCTTACGAAATGTAGTATGGAGTTGGAAAGAAAAAAGAAAAAATATATATATATATATATATTTGTGGATAAAAGGCAAAAAAAGGAAATCTGTAATTAAGATGTAAAGAAAAAAAGTGGAAGAAGAAGAATAAAAAGTAATATTGTGCGAAAAGTTGAGAAATTAGATGTGTTTGCTTATTGATCATCGCATGTAGTGTATAAACATGTTTTGAGTCTCTTACTCCTTTCTTTCTCCCTAGTCATGGCTTTTCTTTCACCTGGTCTTAACTTATTCGCAATATAAATGAGTTGGAAATTTTTTTGAGTATAGGTAATGTCAATTCTCTGAGTAGCACTTTAATTGTGGATATTCCTTCATGAAGCTATGCTAAGTCAATACACTTACATCTTTGATGTTTTTGTTATAAGATTGCTCTACCTGTGTTTCATGTACTTTTACTTTTATAAAGAGCTTTCCATTAAGAGACCCATGTGTTTCATGTTTTGTAAGTGTATGACTAGTGAGGATTTGGATCATAGCATGAAGATATAATTGCATGAATTGGAGACAGTTGAGTTGTATGTTATGGATAGTACACTCTTATGTGATTCTTTTTTAGATGCTAATTCACAAGTTATGGTGAACTGAGAATTATCTTGAGTAAGCTATGCATGCCTATCTTTTTCATGACATGAATAGATGTTTGTGGGTATCATCACTGCAAGCCCTCACAAGACACTACTCGTCCACTAATGGTAATTTAGGGTTTAAAGGCTTGGTGTATACGCTAAATGCATTCGAGACTCCCATGAAAGTGGAAATTATCTTTATCTTTTGTTTTTTAGTATTTTGGTAGGCACTAGCAAAAAGCTAGTTTTTTTGGCCGGGGGGGGGGGGGTGATTGTACTCTAAAAGTGTAGTCTTCTAATTACACTCCAAAAGTGTAATCTTAATCCCCTAATTAGTGAATTGTTAGCTCTGACTAGTATTTTATTGTTAAATTGTCCTAAACATGTCTTTTTGATCTAATTGCAGGGAATTGAGATTAATTATGGAAGAAAGGGCCAAAAGTCCATCAGCGAGTGATCACCCAAACCCATTGAGCGATCGGACATAAAAGAAATGCATTGATTGCTAGATTCTGCAAGCCATTTTAGCTGTTTGATTCAGAAGTGCTAAAGTTAAAGAGTTGGCTTTAGCCATTTGATTCAGGACCATTACCCGAGTGCTCGGCCGAGCAATCACCTGCTTGGGCGAGCGCTCGCCTACCAGACCCCTGTTTTGTCTACCATGTAAAAGGTTATTTTAGGCATTTTTTGAGAGGCTCTCTCATTTTCCTACTTAGATATTTTAGGAGTCTTTCTAAAGAGAAAATAGATGTTCTCTTACTTTTTTGTACTTTCTTGCATTTTCTTAGCTACCAAACACTAGTTTTTTTTAAGTTAATACAAGATCTATAGTTTTTTATGCTTTCCTTACATCTCTTCAAGCTTTCTCTAATGGATTTGAGTGGCTAACTTCCCATTCCGATGCAATTGTGAAGATCTACCAAGGATTTTCGAGGATTTCCATGGAAGTATATGAATTTCATTGAACTATCTTAAGGTTTCTACAATTCTTCTTAATTGAGTTTTAGATTCGTTTGAAAACCTAGATTCATAACCTAATTTGGTAACTCCTATTTACAATTCTTCAATTGGTATAGGGATTACACAAATCTAAAGTTTGAATCTATGATTCTAACAATTGACTACATTTCTAATCTCAATTAAGTATGAATTCAAGATTTTATAGTCTAAATCCTCTGAATCAAGGATCCATTGAGTGATCATTGATTTGAGTTAACAAATCCTTCATTAAAATACTTGTTGAACTTGGTAGATTGGAACAATTGCATTCAAATCCCCTTTAAGTGTCTTACAATCTCGTTTGATTACTTGCCTAAGTTGTTAATTGTTTTCAATTACATTGCATTAGTAGCTTAATAAACAATTCTCAAACACCTAAAGATTTTTGGTCTCTTTTCGGTTCAATTCCATTTCATTTGCAATTCAATTTAGGATAGTGTAGTGTGAGTTGAGTGTTATAACCTATATTTGGCTTGATCCTTGACGAAAATCAACTCTGGTACTCACCGAATTTATACTTCAATTGCGACACCCGTTCTCTTATAGGGGCTTAACATACAATAATCTTTGGCACGATTCAAGTTTTGGTGCCAATCGCTGGGCCGAGCGATCGCTTAATGCTCGAATGTCAAAAAAACGCATCGATCGCTAAATTCTGCAAGCCAATTTAGCCGTTTGATTTAGGAGCACTAACTTCAAAGAGTTGATTTCACCAAGTGAATTAATAGTGTTAGCCGAGCGATCGCCCAGCGCTAGCCTGACGGATTCCTATTTTTGCATCAACTATAAAAGTCTATTTTGGACATTTTTGAAGTGCTTTTTCATATCTTTTCATAGTTCTTCATTTTCTAGCTTAGATTCATTGTACTTAGGGGTAGTGTAGATATAGAACTTGCAATTTTTCATTACTTTCTTGCACTTTCTTTTTAATCATACACTTCAATTTCCTTGAATCAATGTTAGATCTACATTTCTTCAAGTATATTATAATGGAATCAAGTAGCTAATCATTTACTTGGATGCAATTGTGAAGATACACCAAGGATCTTCAAGGATTTTAATTTAGGTAACTAGATTTCAATGATCAATCTTATGATTTCTCTAATTCATCTTAATTGAGTTTGGATCTATAAGAAAACTTATATTCATAACACAATTTGGTAACTCCTATGCACAATTCTTCAATTGCTATAAGGATTGCACAAATCCAAGGTTTGTTTCTATAATTCTATCAATGGATAACAATTCTACTCTTAATCAAGTACGAATCCAAGGTTTTATGGTCTAAAACCTCTGAATCAAGGATTCACAGAGTGATCCTTGATTTGAGTTATCAAATCCTCCATTAAAACTCTTGTTGGACTTAGTTGATTGGATCAATTGTATCCAAACCCTTTTTAATTGTCATTAAATATAGGTGTGGATCCTATGTGATTTCCTATTGGCGTGTGGATTTAAATCCCAACAGTAGCATAAGAAAGAAGACAATACAATCAGGACTGGCAACATCCTACCCATAAGTTTTGTGGTTAGACTAGGCTGTGAAATGGTTCTTCCATAACAATAAGCCATGGAGACTAAAAAAATTTCATAACGGAACCTACAAAGTACTAATTAAGGGAGAATGTGATTTAGATAGTTTTATTGGTTTTGCAGTAATGATTACACTTTATTATCCTCTAAAAAGTTAGTAGTTAGCCTTAACCTAGTAATATTTCAATTTTTTTAGTTGTATCCTGATCCAAATACCACTCTATGGATGTTTTATAGGTACCGGGCTTAAAAGAAACAAATTAAAGCATTGGAGAGAAAATAGAAAAGGGACTAGCGTTCGAACGCTTCTCAACCGTTAGAACAGTCCCCAAGGGCATTCGAATGCTTTTGTAGATACTGCGACTAGAAGTAGCCTTTGTGAAACTGTTCGAAATAACTAAGGCTTGACTTTGCCCATTGGAAGACTGTCCAAAGGCCGTTTGATAACCGTTCAAATGGTCCCCTAGATTGTTTGAACAGTCGACGACAGCTCTGTTTAATTTCAGCCCAAAAAGTCAGTTTTTATACTTAGATTGGGGATCCATCTTTTATCTTAATGTTTTCTGTACGAATTTTTGCTTATAGCAAGTATTTTAGGGCTTTGTACTTCAAAAATTTTGTAATTTCTCTTTAATTTCAATTCTAATTCTATTTGTAGCTTTCTTTTCATTATGATTTCAATCCAAGCCTTCAATTCTTTCATAAAATTCATAACTAAACATTCAATTGGTTTCAATTGTGAATAACACTCAAAGGATTCAAGATCTTCATTGAAGATATCCCATGATCTCATTGAAATATCTCATTAAATTGTAATTCTATCAAAATTGAGTGTTAGATTCATAAGAACTCTTAGGTTATTGATTATGTTTGGTGAATTCAATTCCTAATCTCTCAATTGTGATTTGATTTCATCAAATCAATAGTATCAACCTATGGTCCTATAATTAAGCATCAATCTAACATCAATTGAGGTAGAATTCATGTTTCTCTAAAGCCAAATTCTTTGAATCGTTACCCTTGATTGTGATTAATGATTTGAGTTATAGACCTTCATTAAGATCATTGGATAATTTGTGTTTTTGAATCAATTGAATCAAATCCCCTTTAAATTCGTTAAATATAGTTTTCATTTCATTTGCTTTAGCTTAAGAAACAAACTCTTCAAATCAAACTATTTTTTATTTCTATTTTTAGTGGCAATTTAGTGAGTTATATGAGGTTAAAGAGTGTTGAGTGTTTGTCAAAACCTATAGCCTATACTTAGCTCAATTCTTGTAGAAAATCAACCTTGGTCTTACTGGGTTATCCCATGTCGTGGCCACTTTTTCTTGAGTATTACATTGACTATTGCCTGGTTATCCCGGTCATATCAACTAACTTGAGAGTTCTTGACTATTACTTATGATGGATGGAGTATATGAATATGGTTATTATTGCTAAATAAGGCCATAGACATTCACATAGCAGTAGTAGACATTGCTGTTATGGTTGCATTGAAGACTTATTAGTCGGAGTAGCAATCACCTTCAACAAAATGAACACTTATTCTACTGTGATGCCTAACAATGTCCCCTTCAAGGTTTCATATTTGCATAACAAACCACAAATCTATATTTCTAATGTTTGTAACCTGTTCCCTGCGTGAAGCTTCTTCTGCTCTAAATTAATCTCATTTACATTTTAGCTTTAAAAATGTTAGTGTATATATTTATCTTCCTCTTGTTACCTTAGGTTTGTCTATTCCACATCAGTTAGAATATACCTCTTCCTCTCTTCTCTTGTAATATAGATAGACTCATTGTATATACAACAAATTACTCAATGCAATACATTCTCTTTTGCATCTCTCTCTCTCTCTTTCTCTCTTTTCTAACATGGTATTAGAGCCAAGGAAAAGTATGCTCTGTGGTTGCCCTTCGAGAGATCTTCCACATCAAAACTCCTAAGGTTCTCTTCCTACTCTCCGACCAACTTCTGACCAACTTTTGGCGACCTCCGGCGTCTTTCTGGCCAATGTTCGGTGACCTCCGATCAACTTTCGACGATCTCCGATCAACTTCCGGCATCCTCTGACCAACTTCTGGCGACTTTTTGGCCAACTTTCGGTGACTTTATGATGTCACTCCGGCGCCCCTCTTGCGTCTCTCCAACAGTCATCCGGCCATTTTTATCTGGCTTTTAACTAATTTGAGTCTTCTAAATTTGATTTTGGCCTCTATTTCTATTGGTTCTATTATGTTTCTACTGTTTCTCTTGCTTTGGAAGCCTTTTTATGACTATTCTCTATTGTTGGGTTCCTATTATCCTACGACTCCCACCTATGGAGCGTTCTGAAGTCTCTAGACCGATTCTTCTCACTCTAGAGGGTCCTAATTATAGGTTTGCCTCTAGTACTCCCTCCTCTATTGCCTTGTTTGCCATTTCAGGTATTTCTTCGTGGTTTTTTGACTCTGGATGTGGCAATCATATAACTTCTGACTTGATAGCTTTTTCTTCCAAATCTTCTGTCTCTGCTCTTGCTGTCATTTAGACCGCTGATGGGTCCTCCATGTCTGTCGATCGTGTTGGTCATGTCTCTACTTCCACTCTTGCACTCCTTCATACTTATTATATTCCTAAACTTACACTCAATCTTATTTCTATTGGCCAATTATATAAGGTTGGTCTTACTGTTCTTTTTTTTTTTTTACTGGCTGTGTTGTGCATGATTCATGGACGGGACAAACTCTTGGGATAGGCCATAACATGGTCGCTTGTTTCAGTTCGTTCTTCTTCACCTTCCTACTTTGACTACTACTGCAACGTCTTTTTTTGCTGTTACTTCCTCGTCTCTTGGACTTTGGCACTCCCGTTTAGGTCATGTTTCCTTAAGTCATTTACGTTTTCTTTTATTTAAAGGTGTGCTAGGTTTTGTCCCTAATGAACACCTTGATTGTCAGTCTTGTCAACTTGCTACACAACCGGCTTTATCCTTTAATAGAAATGCTTCCTTTTCTTTCGCTCTTTTTGACTTGATTCACTTTGATATTTGGGGGCCCTCTCCCACTTCTACTACGGGAGGCTCCAAGTATTTTATCATATTTCTTGATGATTTCTCTAGATATACTTGGCTTTATCTATTACAAAATCGATCTCAACTTCAACAAACCTATTATGATTTTGTTTGCATGATCAAAACCTAATTTTCTCATGATATCAAGGTATTTCGGTTTGACAATGCTACAAAATACTGTGATAAGACATTTCTTGCCTTTCTATGTGAGTATGGCACTGTTCATATTGTTCTTTTCCCATTACTTCATAACAAAATGATTATGTTGAATGAAAATATCGCTATCTTCTTGATACTACCCATGCTCTTCTTATCTTTGCATCCTGCTTTGAACAGTTTTGGGGTGAAGCTGCTTTTACTCCTGCTTACACCATTGTCGCACCCAAATTTTTCGCACTCGAGGAATACACACACAAGTGGAAAAAATGCTGTACTTTCTCGTTAGAACTCACCCTCCCAGAAGAATGAGTGCGACTAGGTTTAAATTGAAAATAGATTTGAATAAAGGGCTTTTAGAAAAGATTTGGAGTCGGCACCTAACTTGATTAAGGTGAGTTAGGTCACCTAAAAACTAAGCATAATCCAAAAAACTACACTTAGGGTTTTGGAAAGCAATTTGAAAATATCTCCTCAAGAGAGGGTTTTAGGAAAATAGGTTGTTTGGTAACCTTTGGAAAACATGTAAGCCCTTTTTGAAAAATAACTCCTTTTTGGTCTTTGAAATCAGTGATCTAGGTTCGGAGGTTGGTTACGTGTAGGGAAGACGCACTTAAGCCATCACCCTACCCTGCCCTTTCAGTACCTACATGTCAATCTACCCTAGATTTACCTACGAGAGTCTTTAACTAACTAATGTTCAATCCTATCCACTTTAAAAAACAATGTTTAAAAAAAAAACATGATGCATGATATGCAAGTGCAAGATAAGAGAGTTGAAAAATAGATTTGGAAAGGAATTGATTTGATTTGAAAAGATAGAGATAGAAGTTTGAATTTGAAGATTGAAATTGAATTTGGAAATTGAAATTAAAGATTGAAAATAGAAATAGATCATAGAATTGGAAACTTGAAGAAAATTGTAGGATTGGAGATTGGAAAGAAATTGTAGAAATAGAATTTTGAAAAATGTTATAGAATTGGAAATTTGAAAAATGTAGAGACCGCACCCATGAGGGTTGCCTACGTATTCTTTTGGAGGAATCAGGTCAGTCGAAGTTCGGACAAGAGTCCGATTGAAAATAGAAGAGTTGATTTGAAGAAGGAGATTGAATTGGAAGATTGAGATATTGAACTTTTGTCGCGCCCAGATTTTTCGCACTCGAGGAATACTCACCCAAGTGGGAAAAATGTTGTACTCTCTCGTTAGAACTCACCCTCCTAGAAGAATGAGTGCGACTAGGTTTGAATTGAAAATTAGGTTTGAATAAAGGGCTTTTGAAAAAGATTCGGAGTCGCCACCTAACTTGATTAAGGTGAGTTAGGTCACCTAAAACTAAGAGTAATCCGAAGACTACACTTAGGGTTTTTGGAAAAAGGTTTTTGAAAATACCTCCTCAAGAGAGAGTTTTTAGGAAAACAGGTTGTTTGGCAACCTTTGGAAAACATTTAGCCCTTTTTAGAAAAATAACTCCTTTTTGGTCTTTGAAAACAGTGATTCTAAGTTCGGAGGTTGGTTACGTGTAGGGAAGACGCACTAAGCTATCACCCTACCCCGCCCTTTCGGTACCTACATATCAATCTACCCTAGATTTACCTATGGGAGTCTTCGACTAACTATAGTTAAACCTTATTCACTTTGAAAAACAATGTTTGAAAACTAATATGATGCATGATATGCAAGTGCAAGATAAGAGAATTGATTTGGAAAAAGATTTGAAAAGAAGTTGATTAGATTTGAAAATAGATTTGAAGAGATGGAATTGAAATTGGAAAGTTTTAGAAATTGAAAATAAAGATTTAAAAATAGATTTTTGGAATAGGAAACTTGAAAATAGATTGGAGACTTGAAAAGATTGTGGAATTTGAGATTTGGAAAGATTTGAAAACTGCACCCATGAGGGTGGAATTGAAAGTTTGAAAAATATTGTGACCGCACCTATGAAGGTTGCCTACGTATCCCTTTGGGGGAATCAGGTCAGTCGTAGTTCGGACAAGAGTCCGATTGAAAATAGAAGAGTGGATTTGAAGAAGGAGATTGAATTGGAAATTGAATTCGATTTGGAATTGGAAGAGGAGATTGGAAATTGAAATTGAGAAAATTGGACTTTGATTTGAAAAGATAGATTTGGACTTGTTTTGAAAAGATGAAGGTTTATGAAACCTAGACTTAGGAAAGAGAGGAGACTTAGGAAAGATTTGACTTGACTTGGGAGGTCTAGGAGATTAGGAAAGACTGGATTTAGGAAATGTTTGAATTAGGGAATGTTCGATTTAGGAAAGTTTTGAAATTGGAAAGTTTCATTCTTAGAAAGTTTTGAAATTAGGAAAGTTTTAAGTTTAGGAAAGTTTTGGATTAAGAAAGATTTGAGATAGGGAAGTTTCAACTTAGGAAAGTTTGAATTAGGAAAGTATCAACTTAGGAAAGTATTGTTTTAGGAAAGGTTTTGAAATTATGAAGTTTTGAAAATTGGAAAGTTTTGAATTTAGAAAGTTTTGGAAAAAGGAAAGTTTTCAGTTTAGGAAATGTTTGAATTAAGAAAGATTTGAGTTTAGAAAAGTTTTAGATTTGAAAAGATTTTGAAGTTTAAGAGAGTTTAGAATTTAGAAAGTTTTTAGGTTTAGAAAGATTTAACTTAAGAAGGTTTCAAATTTGGAAAGTTTTGAATTTGGAAAGATTTGAAATTTAGAAAGTTTAAGATTTAGAAAGTTTTAGAGTTTAGAAAGATTTAAGATTTTAGAAAATTTTAGAGTTTTTTAGAAAATCTTGAAAATTAAGAAAGGTTTGAATTTAGGAAAGGTTTAAAAGCTTGAATTTAGAAAGTTAAGATTTGGAAAAGGGGTTGAATTAGGAAAGGGTTGAATTAGGAAAGATTTGAAAGTTGAGTTTTAAAATTTAGGAAAGATTTTTATGTTCAAGTTTTTGGAAACTTAAGGTTTAGGAAATTAGAAGTTTAGGAAGGATTTGAATTAGGAAAGAGTTGGATTTTGAAATTTAAGGAAAGGTTTAAAGTTTAGGTTTAGGAAACTTATGGTTTAGGAAGGAATTGAATTAGGAAAGGTTTGGATTAAGAAAGGTTTGATTTTGTTTTGAAAAGAGAAGGTTTGATTTTGTTTCCAAAAACGGAGGACGGGATCTAGTTTCCTAAACGGGGAGATTTGATTCGGTTTCCTAAAGGGAAGACAGGATTTGGCAAGGATTTGGAAAGGGAAGTTCTAGAAACCCTAGATTTGGAAAAATTGACGTTTTGACATAGAAAAAAGATTTTGGAAACATATATAGTTTTGATGTAGAAAACAAGGGATTTTGGAAACCTAGGTTTAGAGCAAAGTTTGAAAATCATGTTTTTGGAAAGAAAATTAGGGTTTCCTAATGGTAGGTTCTAGGGCTTGACTTGGTTTCTAAGAAAAGAGTTTTTAGAAAGTGTGTTTTTAGAAACGTAGATTTTCTAGAAGGGAGTCCTAGGGAGGAATTTTTGGAAAGTGAATTTGGAAAGAGAGTTTTTGGAAAGAGATTTTAGAGAGAAGAAGTTTTTTGGAAAGCATGTTTTTGGAAACGTAAATTTTGGAAGGAAGATCCTAGGGGGAAATTTCTAGAAGGGAGATTTTGGAAAAGAGAGTTTTTTGAAAGATTTTTAGGGAGCGTTTTTAGGAAGGTGAATCTAGGGAGAAGATTTTGGAAAGGAGTCGAAAAAAGGAGTTTTGAAAAATAGATTTTGGAAGGGAGTTTTTGAAAACAATTTTTGGAGAAGAGAGTTTTAGGAAAGTATGTTGAAAAAGAGATTTTTAGGAGGAAATTCTTGGAGAGAGAGAGAGTTTTTGGAAAGTACAAAAACATCTCACTTTCCTAAAGGGATTCTAGCCATAAGAGGGCTAGAACCACTTTAAGAAAGTGGTTTTGAAAACAAAGTTTGAAAATATAGGCCAAAAGGCCACTTTTAATATAACACTTTCCTAAAGCAACCCTAGCCATGGAAAGGCTAGAATCACCCTAGAATTGTGGCTTTGAAAACAAGTTTTTGAAAAAGAGATTTTGATGCAATTTTGAAAACAAGTTTGAAAACGATTTTTTGAAAACAACTTTTTGAAAACGAATTTTTGGAAGATGCAAGACTATGATATGCACGATGCAATTTGGGGTCGTGAACATACAAGGTTAAGGCTTCACCACATAATCAAGAGGGCCGGACCCACGTGGTCTTTGGTTAGACTAGAAGAAAGCCCCCGACACGGTGACTCTCCAATAGTCCAATCCTACACATGGACCGGGAATCCCCTTGTTTCAAGCATGCAAAGAAAGGGCGGAAAAGAGATGGGGGATTAAAATAGAGAAAACCCAAGTGGGTTGGAGAGAGAAGAGAGAGGGGGGAAGTGCAGAAAATTAAAGAGGGAGCCTACCTTGTATCTTGTTTATTTTGTGCGCCGTGCAGTCTTCGGTCTTCGGTCTTTGTCTTGATCTTCTTATTCAGCCTTCAAGGGTTGTCTTCAAGCTTTGGATGACAGCTCTTCAAGTTTTCCAAAGATAGTTGAAGGCTAGTGTATGAGTGTATGGGGGTGTGTATGAGTGTATAGGAGGCTAGGGTTTGTGTATAGTGGCTAGGGTTTGAGAAAACCTAGGGAGGCTAGGGTTTTGGAGGTGCTCGAGCTCTGTACATCGAAATATGAGATTTTTAGGTTAAGTTTGCAGACCCTCTTCACGTTGAATGAGGCTCTGTATTTATAGAGGGAAGATAAGCCTGGCGCCTGTTGCAGTGGCGCCAGGGCAAAATTTACACTGGTGCCACTAGTAGTGGCGCCAGCCATTTAGGAAACAATTAAGGTCGGCAAGCAACGTATCTTTGACTAGATTTGGGCGCCTGTACTAGTGACTACCATGTAAATTTTAGCCTAGCTCCACTAGGAGTGACTCTAGAAAGTCCGGGAATGATTTGAAGGAGCCAGGGATGACCCGGAAGGCCGGAAAGGAACAGGAACACTTAAAATAGTGTCCTGGAGGTTTTTGACTTAAAAAGTGAGGACAAAATGTGTTGGAAAGGTCGACCGGGCCTTTAGGGGCAAAACGGTCGACCGGACCGGAAAACTGCCGGGACAGACTCAGACTGTCCCAGAAGAAAACTTAGGATCTGGAAACATTATTTAGAATGTCCCCAGAGGTTGCCGGTTTGATTCCCAGGGCCGGCGTGGTCGGAAATGGAGACCGGCCCACCAGGGGCAAAACGGTCATTTTGTACCGAGTTTGCCGGAACTGACTCGGAATGGTCCGGAAAGGTAACGGAAGGTCGAGAACACTGTAAAAAGTATTCTCGGGACATTACCGGTTTAATATCCAGAGCCGGTGTGGTCGAAGAAGGAGACCGGCCCTCCAGGGGCAAAACGGCCATTTTGTACCGGGTTTACCGGAACTGACTCGGAATGATCCGAAAAAGTAAAGGAAGATTGAGAATACTATAAAAAGTATTCTCGGGAGGTTACCGGGGCGTTCGGATGCCTAGGGGCAAAATGGTCATCTTGACCGGAAAAGGTCCAAAGGGTAATTTGGTCATTTTTCACCGAAGTGAACTAACAGACATGGGTATTGACCTAGGTTTTGAGTGTTTCCGCCACTCGGAAGGGGTTGAGTATTTCCGCTACTCGGACGGGGTTGACGATTTGAGAGTACTTCCGCTACTCTAACGGTTCTGTGAGTATTTCCGCTACTCTAACGGTTCTGTGAGTACTTCCGCTACCCTAACGGTTCTGTGAGTATTTCCGCTACTCTAACGGTTCTATGAGTATTTTCGCTACTCGGACGGCTCTGTGAGTACTTCCGCTACTCTAACGGTTGAGTATTTCCGCTACTCGGACGGCTCTGTGAGTACTTCCGCTACTCTAACGGTTGAGTATTTCCGCTACTCTAATGGTGGTGTGAGTAGTTTTGCTACTCGGACCGTCTCGAGGAATAAACTGTCTCGAGAGAGGGATTGGAAAGGGGTCTTATCGTCTCCGAAGAGACGTGCCTAGATTGAAACCGTCTCGAGGAATAAACTGTCTTGAGAGAGGGATTGGAAAGGGGTCTTACCGACTCCGAAGAGACGTGCCTAGATTGGAACCGTCTCGAGGAATAAACTGTCTCGAGAGAGGGATTGGAAAGGGGTCTTACCGACTCCGAAGAGACGTGCCTAGATTGGAACCGTCTCGAGGAATAAACTGTCTCGAGAGAGGGATTGGAAAGGGGTCTTACCGACTCCGAAGAGACGTGCCTGGGTTTTGAGTGTTTCCGCCACTCTAACGGTGTTGTGAGTATTTCTGCCACTCTGACGGTTTTGTGAGTGTTTCCGCTACTCTAACGGTTTTGTGAGTAGTTTTGCTACTCGGACCGTCTCGAGGAATAAACTGTCTCGAGAGAGGGACTGGAATTGAAATAAGAAAGGACAATGCCCCCAAGGGCATTTTGGTCATTTTGCCTCTATTTGGGCCTGACAGGCCTTCGAAGCGATGGAAAGGCGGAATTTAGACCTAGGGAATTGGATTCAATAGGAATATGCCCAAAATGACTTGAAAACAAGTCTGGACGGAGTGTAGACTGCCGAGCGGTAAAAAATGGGGTGCTTACAACTTTGATTGGAAGATTTGAAAAGACTTGACTTTGGAAAACTTGGTTTTAGGAAACCTAGACTTAGGAAAGACTTGAGGTTTAGAAAGATTTGACTTGAATGTTAAACTTGGAAGATTTAGGAAAGGATTGGATTTAGGAAAGATTCGAATTAGGAAAGGTCCAATTTAAGAAAGTTTCGAATTAGGAAAGTTTAATTTTTGGAAAGTTTCGTTTTAGGAAAGTTTCAATTTAGGAAAGTGTTCGAATTGGGAAAGTTTTCATTTTAGGAAAGGTTTTGAAATTAGGAAGTTTGGAAAGTTAGAAATTTTAGAATTTGGAATGTTTTTAAGTTATGAAAGTTTTGAATTCGGAAAGCTTAGAATTTTAGAAAGATTTCAAATTAGGAAAGATTTAGAAAAGGTTTGAATTAAGAAAGTTTTGAGTTTAGAAAGCTTTGGATTTGGAAAGATTTGAAATTTAGAAAGTTTAGGATTTAGAAAGTTTTAGAGTTTGAGTTTTAGAAAATCTTGAGATTAGGAAAGGTTGAGTTTAGGAAATATTTGAAAACTTAGATTTGAAAAGTTAAGATTTGAAAAGGGGTAGAATTAGGGAAAGGTGGAATTAGGAAAGATTTGAAAGTTGAATTTTAAAATTTGGAAAAGATTTTTGTATTCAAGTTTTGGAAACTTAGGATTTAGGAAAGTAGAAGATTAGGAAGGATTTGGATTGGGAAAGATTTGGATTTGGTTTCCCAGAAGAAATGTTTTGATTTTATTTCCAAAAATGGAGGATTGGATCTAATTTCCTAAACGGGAAGATTGGATTTGGTTTCTTAAAGGAAAGATGGGATTTGGTTTCCGAAAGGGAAGATAGGATTTGGCAAGGATTTGGAAAGGGAGGTTTTAGAAACCCTAGATTTGGAAGACTATAGTTTCGACATAGAAAATAGGATTTTGAAAATATGTAAAGTTTGGATGTGAAAAGAAAGATTTTAGAAACTTAGGTTTGGGGCAAAGTTTGAAAACCATGTTTTTGGAAAGAAAATTAGGGTTTCCTAATGGTTAGCTCTAGGGCTTGACTTGGGCTCTAAAGAAAGAGTTTTTGAAAAGTGTATTTTTTGGAAACAAAGATTTTCTAGAAGGGAATCCCAGGGAGGAGTTTTTGGAAGGTGAATTTGAAGATAGAGTTTTTTGGAAACAGATTTTAAAGAGAAAAAGTTTTTGGAAAGTGTGTTTTTGGAAACGTAGATTTTAGAAGGAAAATCCTAGAGGGGAATTTCTAGAAGGAAGATTTTGGGAAGAGAGTTTTTAGAAAGATTTTAGGAGAGAGTTTTCCTAGGAAAGAGACCTAGGGAACGTTTTTGGAAAGTGGACTTTGAAGAGAGCGTTTTGGAAAGGGGTTGAAAAAGGGAGCTTGGAAAAATAGATCTTTGGATGGAGTTTTTGAAAAACAATTTTGGAAAGAAGAGTTTTTGGGAAGTATGTTGAAAAAGAAAATTTTTAGGAAGAGATTTTTGAAGAGAGAGTTTTTGGAAGGTGTAAAAACATCTCACTTTCCTAAAGCAATTCTAACCATAAGAGGGCTAGAGCCACTTTAGGAAAGCGGTTTTGAAAACAACAAGATTTGAAAATATAGACCATATTGGTCGCTTTTAATGTAATACTTTCCTAAAGCAATCCTAGCCATGGAAAAGCTAGAATCACTACAGGATTGTGATTTTGAAAACAAGTTTTTGAAAAGGAAATTTTGATGCAATTTTGAAAACAAGTTTGAAAACGATTTTGAAGACAACTTTGAAAACGGGTTTTGGAAGATGCAAGATCATGATATGCACAATGCAATTTTGGGGTCGTGAACATAATCAAGGGGGCTGAACCCACGTGGTCTCCGGTTAGCCTAAAGGAAAGCCCCCGACACGGTGACCCCCCGATAATCTAATCCTACACATGGATCGGGAGTCCCCTTGTTTCAAGCATGCAAAGAAAGGGGGGGAAAAGAGATGGGGGATTAAAATAGAGAAAACCCAAGTGGGTTAGGAGAGAGAAGAGAGAGGGGGGAAGTGCAGAAATTTAAATGAAGAACCTACCTTGAATCTTGTTTATTTTGCGCGCCTTGCTTTCTTCAGTCTTCGTCTTGATCTTCATGTTCGATCTTCAAGAGCCACCTTCAATCTTCAAACTTCAGATTGCAACTCTTCAAGTCTTCGAAGGAGGGTTGAAGGTTAGTGTATGAGTGTATGGGGGTGTGTATGAGTGTATAGGAGGCTAGGATTTAGTGTATGGTGGCTAAGGTTTGGAAAACCTAGGGAAGTTAGGGTTTAGGAGGTGCTCGAGCTCTGTATATCGAAATATAGGATTTTTAGATTGAGTTTACGGACCTCTTTCACGTTGGAGGAGGCTTTGTATTTATAGAGGTTGGACAAACTTTGTGCCTGTTGCAGTGGCGTTAGGCCAAACTTTACACTGGCGTCACTAGGAGTGGCGCTAGCCATTTAGGAAATGTTTAAGGTCGGTAAGCAACGTATCTTTGACTAGATTTGGGCGCTTGTACTAGTGACTACCATGCAATTTTTAGCCTGACTGCACTAGGAATGACTCCGGGAATGACCCGGAAGGCCGGAAAAGAGCAGGAACACTTAAAATAGTGTCCCGGAGGTATTTGGCTTGAAGAATGAGTACAAGATGTGTCAGAAGGGTTGACTGGGCCTTTAGGGGCAAAATGGTCAATCGGATCGGGAAGCTACCGGGACGGACTCGGACTGTCCTGGAAGAAGACTCGAGATTTGGAAACATTATTCAGAATGTTCCCAAAGGTTACCGGTTTGATACCCAGAGCCGGTGTGGTCAGAAAAGGTGACCGGCCCACCAGGGTCAAAACGATCATTTTGTACTGGGTTGGTCGGAATTGACTCGGAACGATCCGAAAGGATAAAGAAAGGTTTAGAACACTGTAAAAATTATTCTCGGGAAGTTACCGGTTTGATACCCAGAGCCGGTGTGGTCGGAAAAGGGGACCGGCCTACCAAGGGCAAAACGGTCATTTTGCACCGGATTTGCCGAAACTGACTCGGAATGATCCAGAAAGGTAGAGGAAGGTTGAGAATACTACAAGAAGTAATCTTAGAAGGTTACCGGTTTGATATCTAGAGCTGGTGTGGTCGGAAAAGGAGACCGGCCCACTAAGGGCAAAATGGTCATTTTGTACCAGGTTGGCCGGAATTGACTCAAAATGATCCGGAGAGGTAGAGGAAAGTTGGGAATACTATAAGAAATATTCTTAGGAGGCTACCGGTTTGATACCCAAAGCTGGCGTGGTCCTCGGGGCGTTCAGATGCCTAGGGGCAAAATGGTCATTTAGCTTCAAGTGGGCCCTACGGGCCCGGGAAGCGACTGGTGGACTAAATTCAAGTTAAAAAGGCGGGCTTAGAGTCTAAATACGCAGGTGATGTGTGAAAGTGAGCTTGGTCAGCTCGAAGATAGTCGAGCGGGCAAAAATGGGGTGCTTACAACCATCAACCATGTAACTTTTGCTCCCCTTAGTAACCTCACTCCTTATGAGCATCTGTATGGTACTACCCTTGATTATCACTCTTTTCATGTTTTTGGGTGTGCTTGCTTTGTCTTACTTCAACTTGATGAGCATACCAAATTGGAGCCTAGAGCTTGTCTTTGCTGCTTTTTGGGCTATGTGATTGAGCATAAAGGTTATTTTTGTTGGGATCTTCTGTCTAAACATCTTTGTGTTTCTCGTCATGTTGTCTTTTGAGAACACAAAATGTTCTCCTCTTTATCTTCCTTCCATTTATCCTTTTGTCATGCTCTTCCTTACTTTATTGATCCTACTATTAAGCTCTTTCCTGAAGATTTCATTGTCCCTGATGCTGTCCTCTTGAGGATGTCTATGTCCTTGCTACTATCATACATGTTGTGCCTCCTGTTATAGTCTATCCCATTGAGTCCCCATCGGTTGGTCCTACGCCTTCTGCTAGCTCTCTGGTCTATGATCCTTCTCAATCTTCTTTTTTTGATGAGGCTTTTGTTCGACGTTCTACCCGAGTAAGGCATATTGCTCTCACCTTGGTGATTATCACTACTTCTCCATTATTCTTGCTCAACATGAGCCCCGCACTTATGCCGAGCTAGTTTTTATCCTCTTTGGCAGTAAGCAATAGATGATGAATTGCAGGCTCTTGTCAAGACTCACACTTGGGACTTGGTTGATCTTCCTTCTAGTAAATTTGTGATCGGGTGTCGTTAGGTCTATAAGATTAAGACTTGTTCTGATGGTTCTGTGGAATGTTATAATGCCAGTCTAGTTACCAAGGGCTTCACTCAGGAGTATGGCATTGATTATGAGGAGACCTTTGCTCTTGTTACCCCTCTCACCTCTTTCTAGAGTCTTATTATCGTGGTTGCTGTCTGCTAATACCCCTCTTATTAGTTGGATGTCAAGAATGCTTTCCTTAATAGTAATCTCTCTAAGGAAGTCTATATATAGCCCCCTCTTAGTTCTTCTCATTCTTCACGTCAAGTCTGCAAGCTTCATCATGCTCCCTATGCTTTTAAGCAAGCTCTTCATGCTTGGTATGCCAAATTTAGTTCCACCATCAGTGACTTTGACTTCTCTTCTAGTGATTATGATTCTCCTCTCTTTATTTGCAAGTCTCCACACGACATTGTTCTCCTTCTACTTTATATGGATGATATGATCCTCACTGGTGATAATGTTCATGGTATTTCTGAGCGTAAGGAATTTCTTGGCAGCCATTTTGAGATGAAAGATATTGGTCCTCTCAGCTACTTTATTGGCATTGAGATCTCTTTTGGCTCTACTGGTTTTCTCTCACTCAGGCCAAGTATGCCTCAGATCTTCTTACTTGTGCTGGTTTTACTGATAGTAAGATTGCTTCCACACCTTTGGAAGCTACTGTACGCCTTACTCTTTTAGATAGTGAGCCTTGTCGATGCTACTTGTCGTGCCCCGATTTTTTGCACTCGAGAAAAATACTCACAAGTGGGAAAAATAGGGTTCTCTTTCGTTAGAACTCATCCTCCTAAAAGGACGAGTGCGACTAGGTTTGAACTTGAAATTGATTTGATTAAGGGCTTTTGGAAAAGGTTTGGAGTCGCCACCTAACTTGATTAAGGTGAGTTTGGTCACCTAAAACTAAGCATAATTTGAGGATTACACTTAAGGTTTTTGAAAAGGTTTTGAAAACTTCCTCAAGAGAGGGTTTTGAAGAAAATAGGTTGTTTGGCAACCTTTGAAAAGTTTTAAGCCCTTTTTTGAAAATAACTCCGTTTTGAAAACAGTGATTTTAGGTTCGGAGGTTGGTTATGTGTAGGGAAGATACACTAAGCCATCACACTACCCCGCCCTTATAGTACCTACATGTCTATTCACCTTAGGTTCACTCATTTGAAATCTTTGACTAATAAATGTCCAATTACATTCACTTTGAAAAGAATCATATAATGCATGATATGCGAGTGCAAGAAAAAGGTTTGAAAAGAAGATTGAATTTGAAAAGTGATTTGAAAGGACTTGATTTTGAAAAGAGAAAGAAGGTTTTGAAAATTGGAATTGGAGATTTAAAAATAGATTTGAGAATTAGAAACCTGAAATAGATCATGGAATAGGAAATTGGAAAAAGGTTATGGAATTAGAAATTTGAAAAAGGTTATGATCGCACCCATGAGGGTTGCCTATATATCTCTTTGCCGGGAATCAGGTTAGTAGTAGTTCGGATAATAGTCCGATTAAAAATAGACACTTTGAGAGTTTTGAAAAGTTTGATTCGAACAGGTTTTATTTGAAAAGAGTTTGGTTTGAAAAAAGAGTTTGATTTGAACTTGAAATAAAAGATTTGAAATTGAAACTTGGATTTAGAATTGAACCTAGACTTGGAATTGAACTTGGAAAAGGGACTTGGACTTAGTTTGGAAAGATTAAGATTTGAAAACATCGTTGACTTGAATTGGAGTTGAAAACCATCTTGGTTTAGAAAGGGGTTTTAGAAAATAGTTGAAACTTCCTAACTTAGGAGTAGGGTTGAATTAAGGTTTAGGTATCCTAGGGTTGGAACATATAGTTGAATTAAGAAGGTTTGATTTAGATTTGAAAAGTTCCGATTTTAGAAAGTTGAATTTAAGAAAGGTTCGAATTTGGAAAGTTGGATTTAAGGAAGATTTGAAAAGAGATTTGATCTGATGTAGAAAGACTTGACTTAGAATGATTTGGAAAGATAGGATTTAGGAAAGATTGGACTTTGAAAAGCTTTTGAATTAGGAATGTTTCAAAATAGGAAAGTTCTATTTTAGGAAAATACAAAATTAGGAAAGTGTTGATTTTAGGAAAGTTATGATTTTGGAAAGACTTCAATTTAGGAAAGTTTTGAATTTAGAAAGATTTAAGATTATGAAAGTTTTGAATTTAGAAATATTTGATTCCTATTTCCTAAAGTAGAACATTAGATTTTATTTCCAAAAATAGATGATTTGATTTAGTTTCTAAAATTGGAGGATTTGATTTAGTTTCCTAAATGGGAAGATTTGATCTAGATTCCTAATTTGAAAGATTGGATTTGACATGGAATTGGAAAGGTTGAATTTTAAAAATTTAGGATTTGTAAAGCTATGATTTGGTGTAGGAAAAGAGTTTTTGGAAATCTAGGATTTGATATAGAAGATAGTTTTGGAAACCAATGATTTGAAGCAAAAGAGGAATTCATGTTTTTAGGGAAGAGAATTAAGGTTTCCTAATCATGGAATCTAGGGCTTGAATTGGACCCAAGAAAAGAGTTTTTGAAAAGTAGACCTTTTGAAGACAGTTTGTAGGAAGAAAACTTGAAGAGAGTTTTTAGAAAGTAAATTTTTGAAGAGAGCTTTTGGAATGAAGTTTGAAAAGGAATTTGAACATAAACTTTTGAAAACCTTTTGAATATTTCACTTTTCTAAAACGATTCTAATCATGAAAGGATTAGAACCATTCTCAGTTGGTGATTTTGAAAACAACATGGATTTGAAATATGGGCTAATATGGTCACATTGAATATTATACTTTCTTAAAACAACCTTAACCATGGAATGACTAAAATCATCTTAAGATTGTGGTTTTGATAAAAAAATAATTTAGGGTTTACACCCAAAATATGGACCTTGATAGTCACATTGAATATAACATTTTCTCAAAACAACCCTAACCATAGAATGGCTAGAATCACTTTAAGATTATGATTTTGAAAACAAGATTTTGAATGCAAGTTTGAAAGGGAATTTAATACAAGTTTTGAAAATCACTTGGAAGACAAGCTTTAAATGGATGTATGAATATGATATGCATAAGCAAGTAAGGTCGTGAACATACAAGATAAGGCTTCACCATATAATCAAGGGAGCTGAATCCACACTGTCTAAAGTGAAACTCGAAGAAAGCCCCCGACATGGTGACTTTCAATAGTCCTCCCTACGGATGAATCGGGAAGTTCCTTGTTTCAAGCATGCAAGAAAGAGAAGTAGAAGATGGGGGATGAAAATAGAAGAAAATCCAAGTGGGTTAGGAGGAAAAAGAGAAAGGGGAAAGTACGTAAACATAAAGAGAAAGTCTTCCTTGTCTTTTTCTTATTTTACTTGCTTTGTTACTTTGCTTGATCCTTGAGAGCTTCCAAGTTATAGCACTTTGAGTCTTCCATAAAGGCTTTGGAGGCTTGTGCTTAAGTGTATAGAGTGTATGGATTTTAGGGTTTTAGTGTATAGAGGCTAGGGTTTGAGGAAACTTAAGAGAGTTAGGGTTTAAAGAGATTTCGAGCTCTGTATTTCAAAAAGTAGAGTTTTTGGACTGAGTTTGCAAACCCTTTTCACGTAGGGGGAGGCTTTGTATTTATAGACAACTAATTGACCCAACGCTTGTTGTAGTGGCGCCAGGGTAAATTCCTTATTGGTGCCATTAGGAGTGGCACCAGACCATTTATTTGCTTGGCGCTAGCCAGTTAGGAAAGCTTTTAGGGTGGTAAAAAACATTTCTTTCGACCCTTGATACGCAAGACAAAAGATTTGGGCGCCTGTACTAGTGACTACCATGTAATTTTTGGTTTGGCTCCACTGTGAATGATTTCGAAAGGTCTGGGAATGTTTTAGGAGGCCAGGAATGATTTGAAAGGCTGACAATGGGTAGAAACCCTTAAAATAGTGTCCCGAGGGTAACGGGCTTGAAAAATAATGTCGGGATTGTTAAAGTGGTCAGTCGAGCCATTAGGGGCAAAACGGTCAACTAGACCGGAATAGACTTAGAATGTATCATGAGAGGACTTGAAGGTTGGAAACATTATTTAAAATGTTCTAGAGAATTGTCGGTTTGATACCCAGAGCCGGTGGGGTTGAAAAAGGTGATCAGCCCAATAGGGGCAAAACAGTCATTTTGCACCGGGCTTACTGAAATGGATTCAAAATGTTCTGAAAAGGTATTGGAAGATTGAGAATACTATTAGAAGCATCATTGAGAGGTTACCGGTTTGATACCTAGAGCTGGTGTGGTTCCTAAAGGCCCTCGGATGCTTAGGGGCAAATTGGTCATTTTGACAAGATGGTCTCGGAATTGGTCTAGAATTGACTGGAAGACACTTCAACATGCCGGATCATCTTTGGGATGATCTTGGAAGGGTGGACTTACCACTTTGAGAACTTAGGTACTTTTTTAAGAAGCGTGCCAAAAAAGGCCTAAGGGGCAGTTTGGTCGTTTTTCCCTAGAGTGGGCTAGGAGGCACTGGTGTTGAGCCGAGTTTTGAGTATTTCTATCACTGTGATGGTCTATGACGAGTTGGTTTCCAAAGGTATCTCATCCTTCGGTAAACATGTCACGGCCACGAGGTGAGTTTGGTCCCGTGACATAGGGGTTTTTATTGGTAATTCTCAATGTCAACTTGTTTGTCAGTGTTTTTGCCACTCTGACGATTGTGATGTTTGTGAGTGTTTCCGCCACTCTGATAGTGTGTGTTCTTTCTGGTGATCACTTGATCTCGAAAAACTGCTAGGTGGACTTATCGTCTGAGGAATCAACTTTCTCGAAAGGCGTGCTGAATAACAGACATTTTATATTAGCAGGTTAGCAGGCGCCAATGGTGAACCGTTCTACCATCTCGGGGACTTGAGTTCCGTCCAAGTTGACGGGTTTGAAGGGACTTACCATTCCGAAGAGTTTTTTTTATTAAAAATGTGCTAGACTTGATGGACTTACCGTTTGAGGGATCAACTTTCTCGAAAGGTGTGCTGAATTTAATTTGAATTGGAATTGGATTTGAAATTGGATTTGAGATTGAAATGGGGACTTGCCGTCTTTAGAAAGACGTGCCAGCTGGAATAGGACTAAGCAATGCCACAAAGGCATTGTGGTCATCTAGTGGGCCCACAAAGCGATAGATTAATTGAATTGAGTCTAGAAAATTGATTTGGACTTGAATGTGTCTGTGTTAGTTTGAATATGAGTCTGGACGAACCAGAGATTGCCGAGTAGGCAAAAATGGGGTGCTTATTGCTGCCTCTCTTTTTTTGTCTTTGCTTGTTGAAGGCAGAAAACGATAAAGTAAGGGTCCTATGTTGACCATGAGGCGGTCGGAGGGTTGAAATTTGGAAATTTTTGAAGATTAGAGTTGTTGGAATAATGAATTTTGAGTTTGAAAATTGAATTGTCTTGGTTTTTGAAATTTGAAATTTTGAAAATTTGATTTTGAAATGATTTTGAAATTAGAGTTGATTGTTTGAATAGATTTTGAAATCGCTTTTTAAAATGGATTGATTTGGATTTGAATAAGAAGGGTTTGGAAAACCTTTGAAGCTTGGAACGAAACTTTTGAGAAAAAATTTAAAAACCTAGAATTTTGAAATGAAACTTTTAAAGAAAGAGTTTGGAAAACCTAGAATTCAATATTGAAATAAAACTTTTTTGAGGAGAAAGTTTAATAAATTTTGGAACATTTTTTAGAACGGAACTTTTAAAGGATAAAGCTCGAAAAACCCAAGAAATGCTTTTTTTATTTTATTTTAAGGAAAAAGAGATAAAACATTTGAGAGTGGGGCCTTTTTGGCAGAAAGACCCCGTGAAACTCAGGAGAAACTTTTCAAAATGATAAAAGAGTTGAAAATTTTGAAATGAAATCTCTTTGAAGGAAAAGAGGTAAAACCTTTTAATGTGGTGCCTTTTTTTGTTGAGAAGGCCTCGAGAAACTCGGGGGGAGGGGGGGTCTTAGAATAAAACTACTGAAAGAAAAACCTAAGAAAATTTTTTGAAAATGGAATTTTGGACAAAACTCTTGAGGGAAACACTTAATAAAATTTTTGAAAATAGATTTTGAATTTAAAGAACTTTGAAATTGATAAAAATTTTGGAAGGAGGAATTTTTGAGGATTGAAACCTTGAAAATTTTTTAGGATTGATTTTGAAGAAGACTTTTTGGAGGAAGAATTTTTAGAAAATCTTGAAACTTGATTGGAGTATAAATCTTTTGAAGAAGAAGCTTAGGAAAATTTGGAGATGGACATTGATTGAAAATTTTTTAGATTTGATTTTAAAAATGAATTTTGGATTTTGATTTTGAAATAACTTTGGAAATGGAAGATTAAAGACCTCGGAATTGATTTTTGAGATAAAATTTTAGAAAGAAGAAGTTTAATAAATATTTTGATTAGACATTTGGACGAAACGTGTAGAAAATTCATTTTGACTTGAAACTATGCACGGTTAAAGAAAAAAATGTTTAGAAAATTCATTTTGACTCGAAGCTTGAATTTTTTTTTAAAGACAAAATGTGCAGGAATTATATTTTGACTCGAAACTGAAATTTTTGAAGGGGAAAGTTTAGATAAATCATTTGAAGTTGAAAGTTGAAACTTTTTGAAGAAACAATGTAGAAAATTCATTTCAACTTGAAACTTGAGACTCTTTTCTCTTTTTTTTTTTGTACTTACATATTCTTCGGGTTGATGAGTTCTTACCTTTTCCCTTTTCATCTGCCTTACCTTCGAGATGATTGATGTGGAAAGAGTTGCCTTGCTGACTAAATCTGGAGTTAAGAGGGTACGAATGAAAGTTGAACTGGCGACAATGAGAACTTCTCTGGCCGAGGAGAGGACCACTATTGTTGATGCCTGGACTGATAAGGATGATTGGCATGCTCGGATGACCACATTGATTGATGTTGAGTCTAAGTTGGGGCTTGTCTGGGTGGCTGATGCAGGAGACAATGGTCTATGACGGAGGCAATAACGAGATCTACATTGGTCGAGTAGAGGACTAATGCTGCTGATGAGGAGAGGGTGGCTTCGCTAGGGTTACTGTAGAATATGCCCCAAATGAGATTGTTAGAGATGTTGAGAGTTCCACTACCGGAGCTAATGTTAAGATTGAGGTTGAGTTAAGGTTGAGGTTGAGGGAACTTGTTGAGGCGGCCTTATAGTCAATGTTTAGCATTCCATCTGGTAGAATAATACTTTTCTAGGGGGGAATTAATGCTCTATCTAGCGGAATGATACTCTTCTAGAGAAATCTAAGGTTGATGTCTTGAAACTTCTACTTCTTAAACCAACATTTCGTCTTACGGAATACTGCTCATTTGGGGAAGCCCACGGTTAATGTCTTAAAATTGCTACTTCTTGAACCAACACTCCGTGTTGCAAAATGCTACTCCTTTGGGAAGCTCAAAGTTAATGTCTGATACTTTTCGCACTGGCACTCAGTCTGGCAGAACGATGATCCTCTAAGGAAGTCTAAGGTTAATTGGGGAGGTCGAGGGTGGGCCATTGCCCCCATTCTCTGTTTCTTGTCGACTATGGAAGTTTGAGCTTTCAAAGATGTCTAAGGTTACTTGGTCGTGGGGTGGCTTTATTCTCTTTTTTGTGCTTTACCTCATTCCTTATTTTCTATTTGAGAGAGAGAAATAGGGAAAGAGAGACATAGAGTAAGTTTTTGAGCAAAAATAGTTTATTTATGCCAATTCTAAAAATGCATAGGTTAAGGGGTGAATGTATATTTATATTTTTTGATGAATGCCCATACAGGAATAGAATTGAATGCATATTATACTTTTTTATGACTGCACAGGTTTGAATGCATGTCTTACTTTTTATGAATGCAAAGGTCCATAGAGAAATGGAAATGAATGCATATTATAATTTTGGCTAAATGTACCTACAAGAATGGAATTGAATGCATGCCATGCTTTTTAATAAATGCATGAATAGATATAAACTATATAGGAATTTAATGGATGCACAGGTTATGCATGACATGGATGCACTAGTTTTGTATGTATATAAGCTATTTACGAAGAATGTCCTAGGATTGGCCTAGGGCCTATACTCTCGGGATTCTGTTTCCTTTTCAGGATTCTGCCCCTTTGGTTTTGTCCCATTCTTATCAGGGTGTGATAGCATTTGCATCATGCTTAGGGAATCTTGACCTTTTGGTTTGCCTACTAGTATCTTATCTCCACTTTTTACAGGGTTACTGTTTGGGGATTTTCTATCCTCACTTGGTTTTCTTTCTTAGATCTTCAAATGTCACCATGGCTTAATCGATAACTCACATGCCTTTTGCAGAGCGATAAACAGCTTAGCCCTCAATCCGAGAAGACTTCTTTTAGGACCGTATCGGGTTTATGGGTTGTAAGAAATAAATGGTTATTGAGGCTTAAATTTTTTCTTTTAGTGGGTTGTTTAAACCAAAACCATCTTAGCACACTTTGGGGCATGAGGTTGCCCTTACCATCCTCCCCGTCTTTTTTTTTAAACTACTTATCTTGATATTGTTCAGAATTAATTGAACTAAGCAATTTTCTTTGATTAAGGAGGATTTTAATTTGGACCGTAATGTAGGCTAAGCCACTTTCAAAGTGTTCAAGGTGAATGGCCATTGACTTAAGTATTTCCATGAAGGTTTCCAAGTAGAGAATGTAGAGAAACTAGACCTTGAGGATCCAATTTATATTGATTGAAGAAGGAAGCATTGAGTCGAGTCTACGATAATAAACAAAGGCGCTGCTTGGGAGGTAACCCAAGAGAAGTTTGTTTTCTTTTCTTCTTTTGACATTTATATATTGGTTATTTCTGCCCTTTCTTTGCATTTCACTTTGCATTGGGGACAATGTAAGTTTTAAGTGCAGGGGAGAGGATTTAGGTTGTGTTTTCGTATTTTAATTTGAATAAAAAAAATAAAAACAATATTTGGAAAAAAAAAAAGAGTTTTGCTTTTTTGTTTTTGTGGTTTTCAATGTTTTTTGGTTGTGTATGTTGCGAACAAGATTTAATTAAGCTTGAAGAATTCATAACATGATTGAATACATAATCTTCTAATTCATAATTCATTAGTCTAGTTATTTTCCTTGAGACTGGAGTGACTAAATTTGGTAGACAAAAGCCGATAAGATTTTGAGCCTTCAGACTGACACATCCATATTAGTCTCAATATTTTCTTTCATGTGAGATATTCTTCTATGGATTTGTTTCTCTAGAACTTGCCTTGATTCTCTTCGAGGTCATATTGACACATGCATGCATGAACATGATTAAGGCTCTCTTTGTTATAAGCTACGTAAGCTAAATAGCCTGCCTTGTAATTAATTTTTCTCTTTGTGAACCCCTTGAACTTTATGTGTTGTTTTTTTTCATTTATTGTGAACTCACATTACAAGCTTTAAACCCGAGAAAAAAAAAAACAATGCCTTTACCCAAGCTGTAGAACTAGTGGAGCATTGTTCATCATTATGATACATATGGGTACGCAAGAAATAAGTGTGGGTGTGTCTGGATTTGTGGTAGGGCTATGGCTGGTAAAATGGAACATGTTTCCATTCTCAATTTGTGAGTTCCAGTGTTGATGTAATTTTGAAGAAAAAGAAGAAAAAGAAAAGAAAAAAAGGAAAAGAGAAGTGATGGAAGAAATTGCTTTTAATGTTACAAACTATCCATGTTCATAATCCCTCCTAAAATTCTAAGAAATGGGTCTGTTTATATGGAATATATACAAAGGCAGAAGCTATTGAATAGACTGATTGGTTTACATGTCTTATATATTCGAACTTGAGTTGATTCATTTTTACTCCACTAGTTTCGATGGCTTTTGAGCTACATTCCCAAATATTTTCCACCTTGACCCTAAACCTTGTTATAACCATTGAAAAGTCCTTATAATTCGTGTTATGTATGTGATCCTAGTGGTGGTGAATGAGAAGATATGCAAGCTTATGGTAGATCATTTCCATTTGAATGAATTTGAGCGATACACATACCCTTTAAACACATGAGAGTCGAGTGTTTATGTCCGTGAGGGTCTACATATTCAGTTTACTCCATCTTCGAGTGGAAATGCTTGCTAAGTAATTGTGAGTTGTTTAACAATGTTTGTTCATGATATGTTATGAGTTTTAAAGAGTTTGGTTGTTCTTTGTTGCAACCTTGATGTTTTTAGGAAAGTGAATTTGAGTTTTTCCCAAGGACGAGCAAAAGTTAAGTGTGGGGAAATTTGATAAGAATGCAAATGTCATATTTTTCTCCCTTAATGTTTAATCTTTTATATTTAGTTGGTACCTAAATATACTCATTATTCTTATATTTTGATTTAGGGTGCTATGGAATGCCAAGGAAGAGAATCCTAGCTTAAAGAGGGACAAATTTGTGCTACATTGGAAACACCGTTCGAAGAGTGTTCGAATGGTCCAAAATGCGTTCGAACGGTTCCATATTCATTTGAACAATATGTCAAATGGGTTCACATCAAGTTCAGGTTCGAAGTGCGTTCAAAAGATACAGAGAGCAATTTTTTCATTTGAAGTGTGTCCGACACATGGTTCGAATGGTGGTCTGATGCGTTCGAATAGTTAGAAAGGCGTTAGAACGGCTTTACGCATTTGCAGATTTTCAGAAGCCTATAAAAGCTAGGATTGTTTTGTTTTTAGGCTTAGCATTCTTCATATTATTCTAGGAGGAAAAAGCAGCAGAAAACATACGTTTCTTTCTTCTTCTCTAGCTTCTTCTTTGAGTTTTCTTCATGGCCCTACGTGACTAAACTTTGAATCTTCGTCGAAGGAAATGGAAGCCTCGGAATTAAAAATAAACTATGAGATCTAATTTGTTTTCATTATTCTATTTATGCTTTGAGTATCGGATGTTTTTCTATGCCTATTTTCATGATTGTCTCGTTTAATTACTAGGAGGCCTATTAGTTTATTATTCGTTACAATCTACTGTTGAGTCAGATATCAAATCCGTAATAATTTGATTTCTCTAATTTGTGAAGCAACTAAGATTTAATGATTTGCTGCGTCAGGAATTATTAGATTTTAGGAAGGACGTTTGACTAAATTAAATGCAACCGCTTGTGTTGTATTGTTTAATTTCATTGATCTCTCTAATTCTTAAGGCTACTACTAGATTAAACCTTGAGTGCTTGTCCTAGGTTGTTTAATAGTTTGAGTTAATGAGATTGCTTATTTTCTAATTAACTATGACTAAGGAGAGATAGAAAAATAATTCCGATGGTAAATATTCAACGTGTGAATTGATATGCTTGCATCGATGATCAGTTATGTAATTCCGATGGTGAATGTTCATTTAGACCAAGGTTTGTTCTTTTGATTGATTTCAATACTTTAATCTAGATTGTTTCTTAGTTATTATTATTAAAATTGTTTTCATTATACCTAAACCCCCCCAATCCTTGTTCACGCAGCATAAGACTAGGCTAGATGCTCTCCGTGGGTACGATCCTTACTCGCAGTACTATATATTATTTTTTTAGGGGTATATGTTTTATTTTTGGGTGCCCGTGACAGCACGCCATACCATTATTGGTTGGTAATTCGAGCAGGGGAACCATCAAGAAGCCGTAAGCGAAGAAACTAACACAGCATCCTGCCCACAACCAATATACTGTTCTCCCTTTTAACTAGAAGGGACATAATCAGGTAAAGAATGCAAATATGCAAATACTTGTGCTTAATGCAGTGTGTGCGTATGAAATTTTAAAAAGTGGAGGAAAGGGCCCAACAACTCCCATCCATCATGTCCATTCCATACATTCATGACATATATAGCAGTTCAAATGACATAAAATAAAAGTGTGAACCAAGGTCCACCTACAAAAGTAAAGATGCAAAATGTTAGTACTTGAATGACAAACTTAATGCAAAATTGAATGATTGAATGTAATTAAACACAATTAATGACGTGTTTTTTTTTTGTAAAACAGCTTCGAAAATTTTGATTTTGAAAATTTGAAGTGGATAGAATTGGACAAATTAATCAAAGACTCTAGATGAGTGAGTGTGAAGAGACATGACAGCGACCTAACCCTCTAAGCATCCCCAGTGGAGTCCCCAGCTGTCGCGCCCCGATTTTTTGCACTCGAGAAAAATATACACAAGTGGGAAAAATAGGATACTCTTTCGTTAGAACTCATCCTCCTAGAAGGATGAGTGTGACTAGGTTTGAACTTAAAATTGATTTGATTAAGGGCTTTTGGAAAAGGTTTGGAGTAGCCACCTAACTTGATTAAGGTGAGTTAGGTCATCTAACACTAAGCACAATCTGAGGATTACACTTAGGGTTTTTAAAAGGTTTTGAAAACTTCCTCCAGAGAAAGTTTTTAAGAAAATAGGTTGTTTGGCAACCTTTGAAAAATTTTAAGCTTTTTTTTTTAAAAAAATAATTCTATTTTGGTCTTTGAAAACAGTGATTTTAGGTTCGGAGGTTAGTTACGTGTAGGGAAGACTTGCTAAGCCATCACCCTACCCTGCCCTTGCGGTATCTACATATCTATTCACCCTAGGTTCACTCATTTGAAATATTTGATTAATAAATGTCCAATTATATCCACTTTGAAAAGAACCATATAATGCATGATATGCAAGTGCACAAAAAAGGTTTGAAAAGAAGATTTGATTTTGAAAAGTGATTTGAAAGGACTTGATTTTGAAAAGAGAAAAAAGGTTTTGGAAATTGAAATTGGAGATTTGAAAATAGATATGAGAATTAGAAACTTGAAATAGATCATAGAATAGGAAATTGGAAAAAGATTGTGGAATTAGAAATTTTAAAAAGGTTATGATTGCACCTATAAGGGTTGTTTATGTATCCCTTTGTTGGGAATTTGGTCAGTTATAGTTCGGATAAGAGTCCAATTGAAAATAGACACTTTGAGAGTTTTGAAAAGTTTGATTCGAATAGGATTGATTTGGAAAAAGTTTGGTTTGAAAAAAATGTTTGATTTGAAATTGAAACTTGGATTTAGAATTGAACCTAGACTTGTAATTGAACTTGGAAAAAGGACTTGGACTTGGTTTGGAAAGATTGAGATTTGAAAACATCTTTAACTTGAATTGGAGTTGAAAACCATCTTAGTTTAGAAAGGAGTTTTAGAAAATAGTTGAAACTTCCTAACTTAGGATTATGGTTGAACTAGTTTAGGTATCCTTGGAACATGTATTTGAATTAGGAAGGTTTGATTTAGATTTGAAATGTTCGATTTTAGAAAGTTGGATTTAGGAAAGGTTTGAATTAGGAAAGTTAGATTTAAGGAAGATTTGAAAAGAGATTTGATCTAATTTAGAAATACTTGACTTGAAATAATTTGGAAAGATAGGGTTTAGGAAAGATTGGACTTTGGAAAGCTTTTAAATTAGGAATGTTTCAAAATAGGAAAAATCCATTTTAGGAAAATGCCAAATTAGGAAAGTGTTGATTTTATGAAAGTTATGATTTTGAAAAGATTAATTTAGGAATGTTTTGAATTTAAAAATATTTAAGATGAGGAATATTTTCAATTTAGAAAGATTTGATTCCTATTTCCTAAAGTAGAAGATTAGATTTTATTTCCAAAAATATATGATTTGATTTGGTTTCTAAAACCAGAGAATTTGATTTAGGTTCCTAAGTGGGAAGATTTGATCTCGTTTCCTTATTTGAAAGATTGGATTTGACATGAAATTGAAAATGTTGAATTTTGGAAATCTAAGGTTTGCAAAGCTATGATTTGGTTTAAAAAAAGAGTTCTTGAAAATTTAGGATTTGATATAGAAGATAGTTTTGGAAACCTATGATTTGAAGCAAAAGAGAAAGTCAAGTTTTCAGGGAAGAGAATTAGGGTTTCCTACCTATGGAATCTAAGGCTTGACTTCGACTCCAAGAAAAGAGTTTTTGAAAGTAGACCTTTTGAATAGAGTTTTTAGGAAGGAAACTTGAAGAGAGTTTTTCAAAAGTGAATTTTTGAAGAGGGCTTTTGGAAAGGAGTTTCGAAAGGAGTTTGAACATGTGTCGCGCCTAGATTTTTCGCACTCGAAGAATATACACACAAGTGGAAAAAATGCTGTACTCTCTCGTTAGAACTCACCCTTCTAGAAGAATGAGTGCGACTAGGTTTGAATTGAAAAATTGGTTTGAATAAAGGGCTATTAAAAAAAAAATTCGGAGTCGCCACCTAACTTGATTAAGGTGAGTTAGGTCACCTAAAAACTAAGAATAATCTGAAGACTACACTTAGGGTTTTTGGAAAATGATTTTAAAAATATCTCCTCAAGAAAGGGTTTTTAAGGAAACAGGTTGTTTGGCAACCTTTGAAAAACATTTAGCCCTTTTTAGAAATAACTCCATTTTGGTCTTTGAAAACAGTGATTCTAGGTTCGGAGGTTGGTTACGTGTAGGGAAGACACACTAAGCTATCACCCTACCCCGCTCTTTCAGTACCTACATGTCAATTTATCCTAGATTCCCCTATGAGAGTCTTTAATTAATCCATATCCAATCCTATCCACTTTGAAAAATAATGTTTGAAAACTAACATGACGCATGATATGCAAGTGCAAAATAAGAGAATTGAAAAATAGATTTGAAAAGAGATTGATTTGATTTGAAAATAGATTTGAAGAGATGGAATTGAAATTGGAAAGTTTGAAAATTTGGAAATAGAAATTTGAAAGTAGAAATTCTGAAATTGGGATTTTGAAAATAGATTGGAGATTGAGATTTGAAAAATGTGGAGAGCGCACATGAGGGTGGAATTGAAAGTTTGAAAAGTGTTGTGACCGCACCTATGAAGGTTGCCTACGTATCCCTTTGGGGGAATCAGGTCAGTCGTAGTTCAGACCGGAGTCCGATTGAAAAGAGATTGACTTGAAGAGAGGGATTGGATTGGAAGAAAGAGATTGAATTGAAAATTGGATTTGATTTGAGATTACAAGAGGAGATTGAAAACTGAAATTGAGAAGATTGGACTTGCTTTGGAAAGATTAATTTTGGAAAGACTTGGTTGTGGAAAGATGGAGGTTTAGGAAACCTAGATTTAGGAAAGATAGGAGACCTAGGAAAGACTTGAGATTAATAAAGATTGGATTGGAATGTTGGATTTGGAAGATTTGGAAGGATTTGGAAACTTGGAATTTAGGAAAGATTTGGATTAGGAAGGTTTCGAATTAGGAAAGTGTTATTTTTGGAAAGTTTCAAATTAAGAAAGTTTTGAATTAGGAAAGTTTTAGGTTTAGGAAAGTTATGAAATTGGAAAGTTTCGAGTTTAGAAAGTTTTCGAAAAAGGAAAGGTTTTCAGATTAGGAAAGTTTTGAAAATTGGAAAGGTTTGAAAAAGGAAAGTTTTGAAAATTGGAAAGTTTCATTTTAGGAAGTTTTAGATTTAGAAAGTCTTAACTTAAGAAAGTTTTGAATTTAGAAAGTTTAGAATTTTAGAAAGATTTGACATTTAGAAAGTTTAAGATTTTGAAAATTTTAGAGTTTTTTTAGAAAATCTTGAGATTAGGAAATGTTTGAGGTTAGGAAAAGTTTGAAAGCTTAGATTTGAAAAGTTAAGATTTGAAAAGAAGGTTGAATTAGGAAAGGGTTGAATTAGGAAAGATTTGAAAGTTGAGTTTTAAAATTTAGGAAAGATTTTTATTTTCAAGTTTTGGAAACTTAAGGTTTAGGAAAGTGGAAGTTTAGGAAGGATTTGAATTAAGAAAAAGATTTGGATTCGGGAGGGATTGGATTTGGTTTCTAAAAGCAAAGGTTTGATTTTGTTTCCAAAAACAGAGGACGGGATCTAGTTTCCTAAACAGGGGAATTGGATTTGGCTTCCTAAGCGGAGAGATTTGATTTGGTTTCCTAAAGGAAAGATAGGATTTGGCAAGGATTTGGAAAGGGAGATTCTAGAAACCCTAATTTTGAAATATTATAGTTTTGACGTAGAAAAGAGGTTTTGGAAGCGTGTATCATTTGGATGTGAAAACAAGGGGTTTTGGAAACCAAAGTTTGAAAACCATGTTTTTGGGAAGAAAATTAGGGTTTCCTACTTGCGAGCTCTAGGGTTTGATTTGGGCTTCTAAGGAAAGAGGATTTTTGAAAGTGCGTTTTTGGAAACGAAGGTTTTCTAGAAGGGAATCCTAGGGAGGAGTTTTTGGAAAGTGAATTTGAAGAGGGAGTTTTTGGAAAAAGATTTCAAAGAGAAAGAGTTTTGGAAAGTGTGTTTTTAGAAACGAAGATTTTAGAAGGAAAATCCTAGAGGGGAATTTCTAGAAGGGAGATTTTGGAAAGAGAGTTTTTGGAAAGATTTTTGGAGAGAGTTTTTCTAGGAAGGTTTTTGGTAGAAGATTGTTGAAGAGAGTTTTTGGAAAGATTTTTAGGGAACGTTTTTAGAATGTGGATTTTGGGGAGAGGATTATGAAAAGGAGTTGAAAAAGGGAGTTTTGAAAAAATAGATTTTGGAAGGGAGTTTTGGAAAACAATTTTGGAGAGGAGAGTTTTAGGAAAGTATGTTGAAAAAGAGATTTTTAGGAAGGGATTTTTGAAAAGAGAGCTTTTTGGAAAGTATGGAAACTTCTCACTTTCCTAAAGTGATTCTAGCCATAAGAGGGCTAGAACTACTTTAAGAAAGTAGTTTTGGAAAACAATAAGATTTGAAAATATAGACCAAAAAGGTCAATTTTAATGTAACACTTTCCTAAAGCAATCCTAGCCATGGAAAGGCTAGAATCACCCTAGAATTATGGTTTTGAAAACAAGTTTTTGAAAAAGAGATTTTGATGCAATTTTGAAAACAAGTTTGAAAACGATTTTGAAAACGAGTTTGAAATGAATATTGGAAGATGCAAGACTATGATATGCACAATGCAATTTGGGGTCGTGAACATACAAGGCTAAGGCTTCACCACATAATCAAGGGGGTCGGACCCACGTGGTCTCTGGTTAGACTAGAAGAAAGCCCCCGACACGGTGACTCTCCAATAGCCCAATCCTACACATGTACCGGGAATCCCCTTGTTTCAAGCATGCAAAGAAAGGGGGGGAAAGAGATGAGGGATTAAAATAGAGAAAATTCAAGTGGGTTAGGAGAGAGAAGAGAGAGGGGGAAGTACGAAAAATTAAATAGGGAGCCTACCGTATGTCTTCTTTATTTTGCGCGCCTTGCTTGTCTTTAATCTTCGGTCTTCGTCTTGATCTTCTTCTTTGACCTTCAAGCGTTGTCTTCAAGCTTTAGATGGCAGCTCTTCAAGTCTTCAAAGGATGGTCGAAGGCTAGTGTATGAGTGTATGGGGATGTATAGGAGGCTAGGGTTTGTGTAGGGTGGCTAAGGTTTAGAAAACCTAAAAAGGCTAGGGTTTAGGAGGTGCTCGAGCTCTGTATATCGAATTATATGATTTTTAGGTTGAGTTTGCGGATCCTTTTCACGTTGAATGAGGCTTTGTATTTATAGAGGTTGGACAACACTGGCGCCTGTTGTAGTGGCGCCAGGCCAAAGTTTACACTGGCGCCACTAGGAGTGGCGTCAGGCCATTTTTTGGCTTGGCGCCATTACTAGTGGCGCCAGCCACTTAGAAAACATTTAAGGTCGGCAAGCAACGTATCTTTTAAAACCCCACAAGTGATAATGTTTGAGCCTTTCTATCCTTTTCATTCATAAACCCCTCAACCTAGCCTACGTTACAGTCTAAATTAAAATTCTCTTTGATCAAAGAAAATTGCTTAGTCCCAATAAGCCTGAACAATACCAAGACAACTAGGCTGAGAAAGGAGAACTGGAAGGGAATGCAAGGGGCAATCTCATGCTCCAAGGTGTGCTCAGATGGTTTTGGTTTAAACAGCCCACTAAAAGAAGATCTTTGAGCCTAAATATCCTTTCATTTCTTACAAACCTCTAAACCCAGCCTACCTTATAGTCCTAAAAGAAGTCTACTCGAATTGAGGGCTTAGTTGTTTATCGCTCTACAAAGAGCATGTGAGTTGTTGCTCGAACCATGGTGGCATTTTGGATATCTGAGAGAGAAAACCAAGTGAGATCAGAAAAACCCCAAACAGCAACCCTGTAGAAAGTAGGGATAGGATAGCAAACCAAAAGGTTAAGATTCCTGGAGAATGGTGCAAATGCTATCACACCCCAATATGAATGGGACAAAACTGAATGGGGCAGAATCCTGAAAAGGAAACAGAATCTTGAGAGTACGGGCCCTGGGGCAATCTTGGGACATTCTTTGTAAATAGCTTATATACATGTAGTACTGATGCATCCATGACATGTATAACATGTACATCCATTTAGATTCTTATATAGTTTGTATCTATTCATACATCCAACTGTATTCCAGTATGAACCTGTTCATTTATAAGGAAGTAGGTTATGCATTCAATTTAGTTCTTATATAAACCTGTGCATTCATAAAAAATAAATCATGAATTTAATCCCATGTGCAATCATAAAAAAAAGGGACACCCCTTCCCAGGGCATTTTTAAACTATTTTTTGTACAAAACTCACTCTATGTCTTTCTCTCTCTTTCAAATAGGAAATAAGGAATAAGGTAAAGTACAAAATGGAGCTAAAAAGCCATCCTGTGCTCATGTAACCTCAGACATCTCCAACATTAGCATACACCTTAGGAAGTTCAAACTTTCCTAGCCTATAAGAAGCAAAGAATGGGGCAATGGCCTACCCTCGACCTCCCCAATCAAATGACTCCTGACTCAAGATACCATGTATGCTGAAAAAGGGGAGTAACGAATAAGTGTCTGATCTCTCAAAGCTGGAATAATGAAGCATATCCTTGAGAAGAAACAATCGCGACGCAGCCATGAGGAAAAGTAGGACTGACAACGTCAGCTGAACCATCCCGAAGACCTAGGAGGAAGCCATACTCATGGGGAGTAGGGGCAGGTTCACATCCCCCAAAATGGAAGAAAGACAAGTCAGGCAGCCAGAAGGTAACCACTGTCGAAAATGAGCTATACCGATAGGAGAGAAGCCGTATAATCACAGAACTAGTGAAAGATGCCCTCCTCATATGGAGGATATCCGTCATACCAAATCCGTAATCGACTGAAAATATCATTAGCCATTTCCAAAGGCCAAAAGTGGAAAACCTCAGCATCCAAATCCAAAGTTGCCTCAACCAGAGGAAGGGAGTCGACAGGTGGCCTACTCCCCCGTCCACTTTGACTAGATGTTGCCTGCCCAGTAGACCGTCGGCTACCCCTAGACCGACTGGAGCCGCTAGTGCAATCTGTCCGAGCCGCCTTCCCCAAGCGCCGTCTCCTCTTAGAGCCATCATCGCCCGCATCTACCATTCTGAAAAGGTAAGGCAAAGTAAAAAGTGTGAATGTACCATATACACAGATAAATAATAACATAATAAAGCAAAATAAAATAAACAACTAACACAAAAATAAATAAAAAGATTTTGAATGATAAGTTAAAACAAAATTCCTACGCACACCTTTTAATTTTCTAACTTCAAATCATATCTCAAGGGTTTTCGGTCTTTTTCCTTCAAAAACGATTTTATTTCTAAACCTTTTCTGACTCTTTCCCTAATTTCTAAAAATTTCGACGGAATTTCGTTTGAAAATGGCTCCTACAACACCCATGACATCAACATAAAATACAAAACATGCACTCCACAACGTTACAATCACATAACATCTGCACTCGCGCACATTTTTCAATTTTTTAAAATTTTCAAAACACATGTTTTATTTTTCCAATAAATCAATGGTTTTCAAAAATGCCGTAAAATTCTTCAAAATCATTTCAAATGTTTTTCAAAAATATTCCTACATTTTTTGAATTTTAAACTCTACGAAATTTCATCAATTTCTTGAGTTTTCTCATTTTTCTAAATTTTCTAAATATTTTCCTATTTTTCAAAAAATCAAAAATTCACCGAGCTTTCAAAAAATCACGAAACTTCATACGGTTGATAAACACATTTTTATAAGGCACATTGCATAAAAATCTAGCCAGAAAACCCAATGCCCAAGCTTGTAGGAACAAATCCCCTATTCTTGCAGAAAACCCCCTTCACATACTCATATATAATCACTCAAATTCAATCATACAAGCACCAAAACACAAAAATACCTTCACCATCATATCCAAAATATATCAAAACATCAATTTCGACTATTCACATGATTCAAACAAAACTCTACACATCAAAATCAACAAAACTTGAAAACTCACTTTTTTGGAGTTCTCCGGCGAAATCTTTTCCTCCGGCAATTTTTCCGGTGACGTGATTTCCTTCCGGCAATCACCCACGATCCCCAAGAGGTGCCTCTTCAAGGTTCAAGTCGATTTCCATGCAGAGACTCTTGGTTCTCCACAAACTCTCCAAAATACCGCAACTGTTCGAACCAGAATTTTTTTTGTTTTAACTCCAAGCCTGGCGCCACTAGCAGAGGCACCAAGCATTTTCTACCAAAGGCGCCACTCCTAGTGGCGCCAGTGTCCAATTCTGGGCAACTTTGCCCCATTTCCCACCAAATCTCATTTTCGAAGGCCTTTTTTGGCCCGCTATCCATTTTCGACCCCCGTTGGTGAAAAATTCCCAATGTCCGTCCCTTTGACTGCCTTGCGGTCAACATGGACTCTTACTTTTATCTTTTTTTGTCTTTGATAAGCAAAGATATAAAAAGAGGGGCAGCTGTAAACACCCCATTTTTGACCGCTCGGCAGTCTACACTTCGTCCAGACTTGTACTCAAGTCAATATGGACGTATTCTAATTGAAACCAACTCTCTAAGTCTAAATCCCATCTGCCCATCACTCGTGGGCCCACCAGGCCCAAATAGAGGCAAAATGACCAAAATACCTTTAGGGGCATTGTCTTTTTCAATTTCAATCCCTCTCTCGAGACAGTTGATTCCTCGAGACGGCAAATCTACTCCAATTAGGCATGTCTTTCCGAAGACGATAAGACCCCTTTCCAATTCCAATCCCAATCCCTCTCTCGAGACAGTTTATTCCTCGAGACGGTAAATCTAGATTCCTCGTGACGGTAAATCTACTCCAATCAGGCACGTCTTTTCGAAAACGATAAGACCCCTTTCCAATTCCAATCCCTCTCTCGAGACAGTTGATTTCTCGAGACGGTAAATTTACTCCAATCAGGCACGTCTTTCCGAAAATGATAAGACCCCTTTCCAATTCCAATCCCTCTCTCGAGATAGTTTATTCCTTGAGACGGTCTGAGGCCTTTTTGAAGAAAATCTCTTCGAAACGGTAAGTCCCTTTAAACCTATTGACTGGGACGAGACCCCAAGTCTCCTAGTTGGTAGAACGATCCACCTTTGGCGCCTGCTAACCTGCCAATGCAGAAATGTTCGTTTAAGCACGTCTTTTGAGAAACTTGATTCTCAGGCACTAAGTCCCTTTAGCAGCTTCCCGAGATTAGGCAGTCTCGAGAATGATCGCGAGCGGAAATACTTGCAAATATCACAACCGCTAGAGTAGCGAAAATACTCACAAACAGGTTGATATAGGGAATTACCAACAAACCCCTGTATGACGCGACCGCTGTCAGAGTGGTGGAAACACTCAAAACCCTGGTCAACACCGATGCCTGCTAGCCTACTTCAGTAAAAAATGACCAAACTGCCCCTTGGGCCTTTTCCAACACGTTTCTTGAGAACACACCCGAGTCTTCAGAACGGTGAGTCCAACCTTCTAAGATTGTCTTAAAGGAAATCCAGCATGATTAGGTGCCTTCTAGTCAGTTTCGGGCCAGTTCCGAGACTCTTCGGTCAAGATGACCATTTCGCCCCTAGGCATCCGAACGCCCCAGGTACCACAGCGGTTCTGGGTATCAAACCGGTAACCTCCCGAGAATGCTTCCCATAGTATTCTCAACCTTCCTCTATGTTTCCGGATCATTTCGAGTCAATTCCGGCAAACCCTGTGCAAAATGACCGTTTTGCCCCTTGTAGGCCGGTCGCCTTTTTCTAGCCATGCCGGCTCTAAGCATCAAACTGGTAGAATCCTGAGATTGCTTCTTATAGTATTCTCAACCTTCTACTACCTTCTCAGATCATTCTGAGTCAATTCCGGCAAATTCAGTACAAAATGACTGTTTTGCTCCTAGAGGGCCAGTTGCATTTGCCGACCACACCAGCTTTGAGTATCAAACCAAAAACCTTTGGGAATATTCTCAATAATGTTTCCAAATCTCGAGTCTTCTTTCAGGATAGTCTGAGTTTGTCTCGGCAGCTTCCCGATCCGATTGACCGTTTCGCCCCAAACGACTCAATCAATCCTTCTTACGCATATTAGCCTTATTTCTCAAAGTCAAAAACCTTCGGGACACTATTTTAAGTGTTTCTGCTCTTTTTTCGGCCTTACGGGGTCATTCCCTGTCTCTTAAACTCCTTACCGGACTTTTTAGAGTCACTCCTGGTGAAGCCAAGCTGAAAATTGTATGGTAGTCACTAGTATAGGCGCCCAAATCTAGTCAAAGATACATTGCTTACCGACCTTAATAGTTTCCTAATTGGTTGGCGCCACTACTAGTGGCGCCAAGCCAATATTTGGCCTGACGCCACTCCTAATGGCGCCAAAAGCATTTTTGGCCTGGCGCCACTGCAAGAGGCGCCAAGTCTATCCCATCTCTATAAATACAGAGCCTCCTCCAGTGTGAAAAAGGTCTACAAACTCAGTTTAAAAATCCTAATTTTCAATACACAGAACTCGTACACTCCCAAAAGCCTAGCTTCCCTAGGTTTTTCAAACCCTAGCCACCATACACAAACCCTAAGCTTTATATACACTCATACACACCCCTATACACTTATACACTAGCCTCCAACCCTCCATTGAAGACTTGGAGTGCTACAACTACGAAGATTTGAAGACCGAAGAAGAGTCCCCGAAGATCAAGATTAACGTGAAGCAAAGACCGAAGAAAAGCAAGGCGTGCAAAATAAACAAGACACAAGGTAAGCTTTCGTTTTACGTTTCTGCACTTCCCCCTCTCTTTTCTCTCTCCTAACCCACTTGGGTTTTCTCTATTTTAATCCCCTATCTCTTGTTCCCCCTTTTTTTGCATGCTTGAAACAAGGAGACTCCCGATCCATGTGTAGGATTGGATTATTGGAGGGTCACCGTGTCGGGGGCTTTCATTTAGGCTAACCGGAAACCACGTGGGTTCGGCCCCCTTGATTATGTGGTGAAGCCTTAACCTTGTATGTTCACGACCCCAAATTTGCATTGTGCATATCATTATCTTGCATCTCTTCAAAATCGTTTTCAAAATTGTTTTCAAAATTTGCATTAAACTTGTTTTCAAAATTGCATTAAAATCTCTTTTTCAAAAACTTGTTTTTAAAATCACAATACTAGGGTGATTCTAGCCTTTCTATAGCTAGGGTTGCTTTAAGAAAGTGTTACATTTAAAGTGACTTTTATGGTCCATATTTTCAAATCTTGTTGTTTTTAAAACCGCTTTCCTAAAGTGGTTCTAGCCCTCTTATGGTTGAATCGCTTTAGGAAAGTGCGACATTTTTATACCTTCTAAAAACTCTCTTTTCCTAAAAATCTCTTTTTCAACATACTTTCCTAAAACTCTCCCTTCCAAAGTTGTTTTCAAAAACTCTCTCCAAAAATCTATTTTTCAAAACTCCCTTTTTCAATTCCTTTCCAAAATACTCTCCCAAAAATCCACTTTCTAAAAACGCTCCTTAGAAATCTTTTCAAAAACTCTCTCCAACAATCTTATACTAAAAATCTTTCTAAAAACTCTCTTCCCAAAATCTTCCTTCTAGAAGCTCCCCTCTAGGATTTTCTTTCTAAAAATTTTCGTTTCCAAAAATGCACTTTCCAAAAATCCCTTTTCTTGATGCCCAAATCAAGCCCTATAACTCACGATTAGGAAACCCTAATTTTCTTTTCAAAAACATGGTTTTCAAAGTTGCCTTAAAACCTAGGTTTCCAAAACCCCCTATTTTCTACATCAAAATTATATATTTTCAAAAACCTATTTTCTACATCCAAACTTTAGCCTTCCAAATCTAGGATTTCTAAAACTTCTCCTTTCTAAATCCTTGTCAAATCAAATCTTCCCTTTAGGAAACCAAATCAAATCTTCCTGTTTAGGAAACTAGATCCTATCCTCCGTTTTTGGAAACAAAATCAAACATTCCCTTTTAGAAACAAAATCCAATTCCTTCTTAATCCAAATCTTTCCTAGTTCAAATCCTTCCTAATCTTCTACTTTCCTAAATCTTAAGTTTCCAAAACTTGAACATAAAAATCTTTCCTAAATTTTAAAACTTGACTTCCACATCTTTCCTAATTCAACTCTTTCAAATTCTAACTTTCCAAATCTAAATTTTCAAATATTTTTTAAACTCAAACGTTTCCCAATCTCAAGATTTTCTAAAACTCAAACTCTAAAACTTTCTAAATCCTAAACTTTCTAAATTTCAAATATTTCCAAATTCAAAAATTTTTAAATTTGAAACTTTCTTAATTTAAATCTTTCTAAATTATAAGCATTCCAATTTCAAATCTTTTCAAAATTCTAAACTTTCCTAAACTTCAAATCTTTCTAAATCTAAAGTCTTTCTTAATTCAAAACTTTCATATGTTGAAACTTTCTAAATTCAAAACTTTTTAATTTCAAAACCTTCTTAATACAAAATGTTTCCTATTTCAAAACTTTCTTAATCCAAAACTTTCCTAATTTGAAAACTTTCCCAGTTCGAAATCTTTTTTAAAATCACAATTTCCTAATTCAAACTTTTCCTAATTCAAAACTTTCCTAATTCCAAAACTTTCCTAAAATGACACTTTTCTAATCCGAATCTTTCCTAAATTCCAAGCTTTCCGAAATCTTCCAAGTCCAATATTCAAGTCAATTCTTTTCCAAAATCTTTCCAAGTCAAATCCAATCCTTCTTTTTGAAGTCCTTAAGTCTAGGTTTTCTAAAACCAAGTTTTCCAAAGTCAAGTCTTTTCAAATCTTCCAATCAAAGTTCAATCTCTTAGTTTTCCAATCCAATTTCCAATTCAATCTCTTTCTTTCAAATCAACTCTTTTATTTTCAATCGGACTCTTGTCTAAACTACGACTGACCTCATTCCTCCAAAAGGATACGTAGGCAACCCTCATGGGTGCGGTCACCACATTTTTCAAATCTCAAATTCCACAATATTTTTTTAAACTTCTATTTCTACAACTTCTTTCCAATCTCCAATCCTACAATTTTCTTCAAGTTTCCAATTCCATGAACTATTTCTATTTTCAGCCTTCAATTTTCAATTCCCAAAATCTTCTTTCCAAATTCAAACTTCTATCTCTTCTTTTTCAATTTAAACTTGCATATCATGCATCATGTTTTTCTAAACATTGTTTTCAACAGTGGATAGGATTGAACATTTGTTAGTTGAAGACTCTTATAGGTGAATCTAGGGTAGATTGACATGTAGGTACCAAAAGGGCGGGGTAGGGTGATGGCTTAGTGAGTTTTCCTTACAAGTAATCAACCTCCGAACCTAGGATCACCGATTTCAAAGACCAAAATGGAGTTATTTTTCTAAAAAGGGCTAAATATTTTCCAAAGGTTGCCAAACAACCTATTTTTCTTAAAAACCCTCTCTTGAGGAGATATTTTCAAAATCGTTTTCCAAAACCCTAGGTATAGTCTTCAGATTGTACTTAGTTTTTAGGTGACCTAACTCATCTTAATCAAGTTAGGTGGCGACTCCAAATCTTTTCCAAAAGCCCTTTATTCAAATTAATTTTCAATTCAAACCTAGTCGCACTCATTCTTCTGGGAGGGTGAGTTCTAACGAGAGAATACAATATTTTTTTCGTTTGTGTGTGTATTCCTCGAGTGCGAAAAATCTGGGCGCGACAGGGTTTACACCTAAAATATGGACCTTGATAGTTACATTGAATATAACATTTTCTTAAAACAACCCTAACCATGGAATGGCTAGAATCACTTTAAGATTGTGATTTTGAAAACAAGATTTTGAATGCAAGTTTGAAAGGGATTTTAATGCAAATTTTGAAAACCACTTGGAAGAAAAGCTTTAAAGGGATGTATGAATATTATATGCACAATGCAAGTAAGGTCGTGAACATACAAGGTAAGGCTTTACCACTTAATCAATAGGCCCGAATCCACACGATCTAAGGTGGAACTAGAAGAAAGCCCCCGACACATTGACTTTCAACAGTTCTTCCTATGTATGAATCGAGGAGTCCCTTGTTTCAAGCATGCAAGAAAGGGAGGTAGAAGATGGGGGAATTAAAATAGAAGAAAATCCAAGTGAGTTAGGAAGAAAAAGAGAGAGGGGAAGAATGTAAACGTAAAGAAAAAGTATACCTTGTCTTCTTCTTGTTTTACTTGCTTTGTTTGCTTTGCTTTGCTTGATCCTTGAAAGCTTCCAAGTTGCAGCACTTTGAGTCTTCAATGGAGGCTTTGGAGACTTGTGTTTAAGTGTATAGAGTGTATGGATGTTAGGGTTTTAGTGTATGGAGGCTAGGGTTTGAGGAAACTAAAGAGAGCTAGGGTTTGGAGAGTTTTCAAGCTTTGTATTTCGAAAAGCAGAGTTTTTGGACTGAGTTTGCGAACCTCTTTTACCCAGGGGGAGGCTTTGTATTTATAGGCAATTGACTAACCTGGCGCTTATTGTAGTGGCGCCAAGGTAAATTCCTTCTTGGTGCCACTCCTAGTGGCGCTAGGCCATTTATTGGCTTGGCGCCACTACTAATGGTGCCAGCCAGTTAGGAAAGCTTTTAGAGCAGTAAGAAACCTATCTTTTGATGCTTGTTATGCTAGGTAAAAGATTTGGGTGCCTGTAATATTGACTACCATGTAATTTTTGGCTTGGCTCCACTAGGAATGACTCTAGAAGGTCCGGGAATGTTCCGAGAGGTCGGGAATGATCTGAAAGGCCGAAAATGAGTAAAAACCCTTGAAATAGTATCTTAGTGGTAATGGGCTTGAACTACAATGTCAGGATTGTTGAAGTGGTCGGTCGAGCCATTAGGGGCAAAACGGTTAACTAGACTGGAACACCACCAGAATAGACTTGGAATGTCTCATGAGAGGACTTGATGGTTGGAAACATTATTTAGAATGTTCTAGGAAATTTCCGTTTAATACCCAGAGTTGGTGGAGTTGAAAAAGGCGACCGGCCCACTAGGGGCAAAACGATCATTTTGCACTGGGCTTACTGGAATGGAATCGAAATGTTCTGGAAATGTGCTAGAAGATTGAGAATACTATTAGAAGCATCATTGGGAGGTTAGTGATTTGATACCCAGAGCTAGTGTGGTTCCCGGAGGTGCTCGGATGCCTAGGGGCAAAATTATAATTTTTACTAGATGGTCTCGGAATTGGTCTAGAACCGGCTGGAAGGCACTTGAACATGTCGAATCATCTTTGAAACGATCTTGGAAGGGTGGACTTACTGCTCTGAGGACTTCGGTACTTTCTTAAGAAGCATATCGAAAAAGGCCCAAGAGGCAGTTTGGTCATTTTTCATTGGAGTAGGCTAGCAGGCACTAGTGTTGACCAAGGTTTTGAGTGTTTCTGTCACTTTGACGGCTTGTGATGAGTTGGTTTCCAAAGAAATCTCGTCATTTGATAAATGTGTCACGACTAAGGGGCGAGTTCGGTCCTGTGACATAAGGGTTTTGTTGGCAATTCCTAATGTTCACTTGTTTGCGAGTGTTTCCGCCACTTTGATGATTGTGATGTTTGTGAGTGTTTTTGCCATTCTGACGGTGTGAATTTATTCCAGAGATTGCCTGATCTCGGGAAGCTACTAGGTGGACTTATCATATGAGGAATTAACTTTCTTGAAAGACGTGCCGAATAACAGACATTCTACATTGGCGGGCTAGCAGGAGCCAAAGGTGAACTGTTCTACCATTTAGGAGACTTGGGTTCCATCCCAGTCAACGAGTTCGAAGGGACTTACCATTTCGAAGAGTTTTCTCGAAAAACATGCCGAACTGGATGGACTTACTGCATAAGGGATCAACTTTCTCAAAAGGCGTGTTAGATTTGATCGGAATTGAAATTGAATTTGAGATTTAAATGGGGACTTATCGTCTCGAAAAAGATGTGCCAACTGAAATAAGATCAAGCAATGTCACAAGGGTATTTTAGTTATTTTGTCTCTGTTGGGCCCAGCGGGCCCGTGAAGCGATTGATTGATTGGATTGAGTTTGAAAAATTAATTTGGACTTGAATGTGTCTATGTTAGTTTGAATATGAGTCTGGATGGATCGAAAATTACCGAGCAGATAAAAATGGGGTGCTTACAATACTCTATACCAACAAGTCGTTAGTAGTCTTGTCTACCTCACTATTACTTGTCCTGACATTGCCCATGTTATTCACCTTATCAGTCAGTTGTTGTCCTTGCCTCGCTCCACTCACTATGCTATAGTTCTTCGCATTCTTCGTTATGTTCAGGGAACTCTATTTCGTGGTCTACACTACTCTTGTCACTCCTCTCTAAAGCTCCATGCTTGTTATGATGTTGATTGGGCTGGTACTGATTATTGTTCTACTAGCAGGTTTTGCTTCTTTCTTAGTGATTCTCTTATTTCTTGGCGTAGTAAGAAGCAGATCCATACTACTCGCTCTAGCACTGAGGCTGAGTATCATGCCCTAGTTGACACCACTCATGAACTACTCTAGCTTTGATGGTTACTTTAAGACATGGGCATCTCTCATTCTAGTGCTACTATTCTTCATTGTGACAATCGCAATGCTATTATGATTGCTCATAATGATGTGTCTCAAGATCGCACTAAATGTTGGCCCAAGTAGGCAACCCAAGAGGGGGGGTGAATTAAGTTTTATGAAATTAATATCAAACAATGTAATTAAAATTTGATTGAGTAATATAACATTGACTAATCAAAGTGTTACTCAAGCAAACAAATTATGTAATGCAATGCAAGTAGGTATTGTAAGTAAGAGAAAAAATAGAGCAAGAAATGAATAACACCAGATATACCGAGGTTCGGCTAACCTTGCCTACGCCCTCTCTTCCTTGATCCTCTTGAAGGTATTCCACTATGTAAAGTCCCTTACACAGTTGCTGGTTTTGCTCCAACTGCCTAGCTCACTTCTTACAAGAGCTCTTTCTCAAGGTCTCAAAACTCAAGAGATTTTGTCCAAGCATCTCTCAAACTTACAAGAGATTTTGTCCAAGCTTCTCTCAATCTTACAAGTGTTTTTTCCAAGCTACACTCAAACTCACAAGTTTACAAATAGACCCAACAATAGATGAAGGTTGTATAATGAATAACTCTCTCCCAAAGAGCAGATAAATAAATTTTCAGCTCACTCAAGAACCCCCCAAATGAATAAAAACAGAGTATAAGATGTAGGAGATTAAATCTCACTTTCTAGCACTTGATCTTGTGTTCTTCTCCTTCATATATGTGTTGGGGATCTTCTATATATAGCCTTGAGTTGATTATGGCCGTTGGTGGTAGATGGGAGACCATTTAATCCAATATTGCACTGTTATAACGGTAAAAAATACAGCCATTGGAGCCCAGGTGTCGATATTTGACTTCATGTGTCGACACATCAAGTCTGTATTTTCCAGATTTTGTTCACTGCCTCCATATGTCGACACCTGATTTCATGTGTTGACACATGACCACTGCCTCCATGTGTCGACACATCAGCCTAGAAAACTTGAATTTTTGTAGATTTTACCCAATCTTCTCTGTTATTTTCAAGTTCTTCAAGGGTCATCCAAATCAGCTTTCTAAGGCTTGAAAGCACTTCTTTAAGGTATGTTAATTTCAAGAACACCTTCAATCTCTTTAAGATGAATTCACTCCATTTTGATTACTTGTAGAGTTCTTCAATCAACATCACTTCTTCCGTTGATCTAAGTCTTCTTCAAAATCTTCTAGAGAGCTTTCAAGACTTGAGATCTCTTTTTTCCAGCTGATCTTCTATCTTTCTTTGAACGTCTTCAATCTCTTTACTTAATTTTCATCAACTTGATTTATTTTAAGATTCTTCAATTAATAAAACTAAACTCTTCAAGCTCTTCAAGAATCATCAATTTGAGACTTCTAAAGCTTAAAAGGTCTTCTTCAAAACATGTGGATCTTTAAGAATACTTTCAATTATTCGTTCTTCCACGTCTTCATCAAATCTTCAATGGAACTTGTGATCTTTAACTTTGCTTGAATCTTGACTCCTTTGAACACCTTCAATCTCTTCATACTTCCAAGTTTATATTCAAACTTTGAAGACTGGTAAAGCATGAGTTTGTTGATTGTATCAACCCATCTTGCTCATCATCCTTCCATCCTTCTTGATTCTTCAATATCTTCCATTGTGACAAGCATAAACTTATTGAAACAGAAACTTGCTCCCCCTTTCTTTTGTATTTTATGCCTCAATGCAATTTCTAAATTCAGAGCAAGACAATCAACCATTATAAAAGTTCATAGCATACATGATGCTTTAGTGGATTGATATGTCCATGAGGATCGAGGGTCTTCATAGTAAATAAGTTCTTGAATTCTCATAAAATCTTTCACTTTGAGACATAGTTAATCCAATATGTTCCTCTATCAATCTTCAAGTTCTTCTATCAATCTTCATGTTTCCACAACAGATCACCATGATAGAATTCAAAAGCTTGCATCCTTCTTTTCAATACTTATTGAATTTCTTGTTATCAAATGATTATAATCTAGCCTGCACACTCAATTGAAACTATTAGATAACAACTACATAGTTTTTTTATCATCAAAATTAACATGGGGATCAATCTTGAGTCAACACTAAGCACATCAAGATTGATTCTCACTTCATTCGGCAGTATGTTGTTCATGGTACTGTTCGTCTGCTCTCTGTAACATTTACTAACCAAATTGCTGATATCTTTACCAAATCCCATCATCCAAGACGGTTTCATGATCTAGTTTCCAAACTTAATCTGATTTCTACTCAACCACCTTGAGCTTGAGGGGGGATGTTAGTGTATATATTTATCTTTCTCTTGTTAATGTGATGTGGATAGCAAAGTGGAAGACTACTTGGAGTCCCGGGGGCGTCGTTGTGCCCGTGCGGCGCACGGTAAACTTTAATCGGCTGTAACTTTTGCTCTGTAACTCCGTTTTGTTATTATAATATGTTTTCGAAAAGTTAGCAATGAGGCAAAGGCCCTTGATAATCATGACATGGTTTTTTGGCCCGGGAAAACGTGAGAAAACGCTTCTAAGTATGATTTTTGGCCCGTTTAGTATATTGGGCTTATTTTTTGGGGCTTTCGTAAGTTTTTCTTTTAACTCGGTTTGTCCTAGGCCCTAGGGTTTGATGCAACATATTTATACTTTTGTTTGTGACATTTTCAGTAGTTTTGAGATTAATACAATTTATGTGCGAGTTTGCATTGTTTACCCCAATCGTTTGGTATTCTTGTGAATCAACGAACGTTTGATGCCTCTTTGCTTGGTGTTCACTTGAATCTACCGGTTTTAGGGAAGAAATCTAAGCCGGTATTCTTCGGAATCAACGGCTAGGGTTTGGTTAATGACCCTGTGTATCTTCCGCTACATCATAATGTTAGATTTGTCTATCCCACATCGGTTAGAATAGATTTCTTCCTCTTCTCTCTTGTAATATAAATAGACTCATCATACATAACAAATTACTAAATGCAATATATTCTATTTTGCATATATCTCTCTCTCTCTCTCTTTTCTAACAAAAAACATTCTGTGTTGTCTACTTCAGCATATTGATGAGATATTCCTAGAGCCTTAGAAAATTTTAATGATGTTCTATCCTAGCCAATTAAAAGAAATATATAGATAGAATAAGCTACATATCAAGAATGCTTAATCTAGTGATTGCATTTTTGTCTTCAAACGTCGTATCATCTTATGATAATTTCTCAGGTACGTAATTTACCTTGAAATAAATTACAAATTAATATCTCTTTGTTTTTTGAGTTCTTTTGTAAAGACAGAATAATAAATAAATAAACGAACTGACATGTTGGAAAGGCCATTTTTAGTGATGTGTTGAGCTTTATCAAGTTATTATCTTTGCTGAAAATGGAACTCTAGTATAGTCAATCGTAATGGCTAGCACGTTCATACTTGTATTTGACATGTTAAAAAGTATTATACACATACATTTATACATACTCTAATTGGATGGTGATAACATAAAAAAAAAAAATTATCAGTGGAACCCACCAGAAATGATAGAAGCATACAATATGGAAGAAGTTTCAAAATTCCAATGGAAATCCTCATCGATCAACATTGTTTCCAAGATCTTTAACTACATAATGGATTCGGACTGTTTAGTTCCCCTGTAACAGCACGAGAGCCTCGTACATTATATAAGCTAGCTAGACTGCCAGGATGTTCAATGGAAGAGCAGTCCATTTATAAATCATAATGTCAAAAGATGTTGTTAATGGTGTTTTAAATTGATGTTATAACTTTATCACCTAACATATGCTCAGCCTCTGCCCTGATCAGTGACTTATCACTCCCGAAACTCCTATCCATCCATGCCTTACAAATGAAGTTTTGCTGTTAGCGTTACGTATCAAGGCCCTCCCAGCTTACACACCCAACAAACTCTATTTCCAAGCCCCCTTAAAAATGACACTAGCAGCATGAAATCACTTGAGTGCGCATGTTGGTATTCATATCACATAAATTGTGCTTCTTTTCTTGCGTTTTTCGTTTTTTTTTTGGACTTGTAAATAAGGCATAACATAGTCTGTTGATAGATTACTTCAAAGTGCAACTTGCTATAGCGCATAAGAAAAAGGAAATTGTAACGGAAATTGTAGCAGTTGTCCAAGCTCGTTTATGTCAATTGAAAGGGTTTAATGATTCTCAATCCAATAGATGGTATCAGAGGGAATAGCACCTTCCTGAATTCTTGTTCTGTTAGTTGCATATGGCGGCTTTGCCTTTGTGGCTGTTTGCTATTTCTTTGGATGTTTTCCCTTTCATGTATGTTTCCATGGATGGTCTCTCATCTTCTTGTGGTAGATGATCCCCATCCATTTCTTTCATGTTCCCGGGGTATGCCTCTTGTAAGGTGTTCATCTCTTATCTTTTATAACATTGTTCACTTACCAAAGAGAAAAAAAAAAAAAAGAAAAGAAAAAAGGACTGCTGGCCAATATTTAGAGTACGAAACAAACTTCTATCATAACTAATGGCAACTACAAATTTTTTTTAGTTCTTAAATCCAATTGTATCTAATGCCTTAAGCATAAAAAAAAATAAAAATAAATAAATAAAAGGAGAGAGAGAAAAATCATACCTATGGGTTGTAAACCGATCCTAGTATTGTTCTCTCTCCTAAACTAATAGTTTCATGTTGCTTTTTCCCGAACAAGTGCCTAATGCTTCTGTTTCTTGGTGTTATAATCATGCACATCTATTTTGATCTCGGTATGTGTAAAGGCCTTTGCATCCTCAAATCTCACATGCCTCATATGAACATGGTGTTGACAATTTTTGTTCCATAGGCAAGTTCATCTACTTCGTTCCTTTGGTCAATTTCGTGTTTTTTTTTTTTCCTTCCGGACTTGTAAATAAGGTCTAACATACGCAATATAGAGTATGATAAAATAACTTTTGATCTCCTTTTAATAGCTAAACTATGAGAGTAAGATAGAAGCACAGCTGAGAAAGCAAACCATAAATTAAAGATAAACTTACTATTGTTTTTAGCATGTATAACTTATTGAACAATATATCAATTAGCACAAGATGACAGTTGATCATGTGTTGCTATTATATATCTCAAGAACCAGTAGTTATTCCCAGTCATGTTCTTTGGTCCAATCCTTGTCATCATTGCTGAGGTAGAAACCGTCAGGTCTCGCTATCCAGTAACAATGATTTTCGGGTAAATCTGGAGTATAACAACGTTTATCAAGTTTGTTATTGTAAACATCAAACCTTATATTCTTTGAACCCCAGTAAAAATGACAAAAGAAGAGAGTTCTTCCAAGTGGGAGTTTCTCGAATTTCCAATCGAATTCTTGACCATTATGGAGTGTTCGCATTCCAAGATCATCATCCTTGGATTGGCAACGAGCACGTAACGGCGTAGGGCTATTTGGAGGCCGTTGATGACGTAAACCCTAGTCTGTGCATAAACCCAACCTCCCTCACAAAATGCTGTGCAAACGAAGAGAATTGTCAGGATGACTAAGGGACGGAAGAAGCGACTCATTTGTATAACCTTTGCTTGTCAAAATGACAATGTTTGTGTTTATTGTTGCCTTTCGTACCTCGATATATACACACACATGTATTTATGGTAGAAGGAATCTGTGTCATGCACGGATTCATATAATCTGTGTCCTGTATTTTTTTTTCATCTTTTAGAAATATAATAAAATCTTAATAATGCATGGGATAGTTGAGCTTGCATGATCGTGTATGTAGTGAAAAGAGATCGTATTTATGAAGGAAACATGAGAGGGATAGAGTGATGGATGAGAAATTATTTAATAGGTCTAGAACATCACGTCAATTTGATGAGGTGTCGTATCCAACTAATTAAAAATAAACATATATTCCTATTTTAAAATTGATTGACCTAATTGTTAGTTTGATTGACCTAATTTTTAAAATAATGAGATTAATATAACTTTCCTAATATGTTCATATTTATTATCTATGTAGTTGATTTGACAAAAATTATATGATATGTTATTTTTAATTAGTTAAACACACCACATCATCATGCTGACATGGTGTTCCAAACCTACTGAATAATTTCTCGTGATGAAGAAAGAGAGGTTGTACTTAGCATGGAAAGTTATGAGAGAAATTTATTAGGAGGATAGAAATAAGATGTTGGGAGGAGAGAGAAAGCTACTATGGAAAATCAAAAGCACAACGAAGGATAATCCAAAAATTCAAAAAATGCCACATAGCTTCCGTATTTTTCAAAATTTCAGAAAAATAGCGTTGAGGAATTGGGGGCTTTGAAATAACAAAATTTGTATAAAATTCATTACCAAATTGATGTGGTTAAATATAAGCCATTCAAATGTAAAATAAAAGATCCATCCTTGGGGCTGGTTCAAGATGATTTCATACCCAAAGTGACAATTTTAAATGTGATTTTTTTATATTCTATTACCGAAATGTAAAATTTTTTTATTTAAAATATTTGTTTGTTTGGTTTTTTTTTTTTGTGTGGGTAAAACGATGTTTTTCCTTCTTCTGAAGTTAAATAGTGTGCTTGTTTCGGCTTTTTTTTAAAATTTTTTTCTATAACGGGGTTTTTTTTCATTTTGACCAAAGCCTCCTTTTAGAAAAAAAAATGTAAAAACTATTTAAAGACTTAATACCAGCTTAAACTAGTTCTAAAAGTGTCTTTTTTAAGCGAGTAGTCAAACACAATTTAAAAAAACTATAAACTTAAACCAGAAACTATTAAAAAAGTCACATCCAAATACCATTTTAGAATATACAAATCACATGCATAGAATAAGTTATTTTTAGTATACATATATATATATATATATATATGTATCTATAATGATGCAAGAAGGGCGAGAATCAAGACATAAACAACATCATTTTGACAAGCCAAGTGATACAATGGTTCGCTTCTTCCTTCCCTTAGTCATCCTAACATTTCACTTCATTTGTGCAGCGTTGTGTGAGAAGTTTGCAATTCATGTTGATGATGCAGATATCTCGTGGTGTCTTGCCCCCAAGCCTTCAATGAGTCCTCTCTCGGTGGTCGATGATCTCTTGCTCTAAGCACACCGGTGTGGTGCCTGCCAAAGGTTCTTTGATGTTCAAGTTAGATTCAGGAGAATAATGTTACTAAAGAGTGTTTAGTTTGCTAGAGTTTCTCTTTGATGCGTACTTGGAGAAGAGGGCTGTTGTTTCCCTTTGTATGCATGTATGGGAGTGGTTGACGATCTTTCCATGTGGAGGTCTTCCATTGGAGGGTTAGGATTGTGACAGGGCATTTGAGAGGGTCGTTTCCACGCTCTACCATGGTGTGTGTCAAAACTGCATCAGGGGTAGGGCAGTTATCCCTCGTACACTCCACGCCCATGCCCTGAGTGCCTGCTGAAGTGTCCAGTGTTAGATGTGGACCCCACCGGTGTGATAGAGAGGTTAGATAGAATGGGAGGTTCACCCGATGGGTTGGTCTGTTCGGGACCAGAAGGGAGCCACATCACGGGTCTGATCAGGGCCCGATCAGACGTTATGGAGGGTCTCCACTCTGGTTGGGAAAACATCACTACCAGATGGCCCCAATTCATCTGGCCATCTGCTCGGGGCCAGTGGAATTCCACGGGTTAGCCTACCTACAAAATCCAAAGCGTATATATGGTGAGGCTGGCACAATGATGGCTATGGCTGTGACATCGCTTCGCATACCACCACGCGGTAGCTGAGGGTTGGTGGTTGGGAGTTGAAAAGACTTGTTAAATCCCACCTGTCGACGTTCCATCATAGCAAGCCATTTGGGCCATTGATTTCAAAGACTTGGGGGGAATTTTGTAAGACAGTTGCCTCTTTTGCCGCCTTACTTGGCTTAGTCGAATGTCTTGCACAACACTGAGAGAGAGAAATGAACATTTTCCATCTCTGTCCTGCATCTCCATCATCTCCAGCCGGTTAACGGGATACTAGTCCTCTACGACGCGCCACCGGTTGTCTTCCGAACTCGCTGCTGGCATCCCGTATCGTGGTAAAGTCCATTTCTCAGTTTTATGTACTAGTTGATAAAGCGTTGTGTTTGGCTATTCGAAGGAAGGGGCTAGACTCCCAACCCTTCATGGTTTTTCGATAGGCCGGAGTTCTTAGAATCCACTCTCAAGGGCGTGTGTGAGTTATTCAAACCAGTGTTTGATAGGATCAAGGACGACAGACCTTTGGGTACAATGTTGAACCCGGAGCATGTTAGTTCGGACTTTGAGGAGACTGATTCGAATGAGTTTAGGGTCGTGAGGCGTGAGACCCAGGAGAAAGCCTCCGTTGGGAACTCTAGGGCATCTCTAGAAGTTTTGGAGCCAGTGGAGGATGGGGCCGCTCACTCTAGTGTTGGGGGAGAAAGGGACCAGCCCATTGAGGCAGTTGCTCAACCTGCGGAGGCTGAGCAAGAAGAGGAAGATGAGGAGAAGGGTCCCGAGTACAAGGCTGCAAGGATTGCCTCCATTCTGGATAAGGAAAAGGTCGTCGCCTTACGGAGGGCATACTAGATCCCGAGAGGGGTGAAGTGTAGGGTTTCTAATCCTAGGAACTGGGCATGCTCAGCCAGGGATGGTGAGATCATTGTGTTTGAGGGTGCACTAGCCAGCGGTCTTCACGTGCCATTTCCTCGACCCATTAGGGAGATTTTGCAGAGGCTGCGCCTTTCTCCAGGGCAGCTTCAACAGAATGCTTGGACGATTATGGTGGGCTACATGATCTTCTGGTAGATCATCCACGGGAGGGACGTGATGCTTGAGGAGTTTCTATATTGCTATAAGCCGACTGAGAGGCGAAAAGGCTATTGGTACTTCTCGGGCAAGTCGCTGGGGTTTGATCTGATTGGCGAGCTTTAGTCATAGCATAAAAATTGAAATGATAAGTTCTTCTTTGTAAGCAGAGAAGGCTGGGAGTTCTGCCCCTAGGAGACTGACTTCTCTGGTCGGGTCCCTAGGCAATGGGGCTATTCGAGTAAGAAGGGTATGCTCTTTACCAAACTTTCCCTTTCCTGCTTATTTTCATAGTGTTGGCCATTTTGACTTAGGTGTTTTGTGAGTGTCAGGTCAGCTTAAGCCTCTTCTGTCCGACGAGCAGAAGAGGGACATAGAGAAGGTCCAAGAGTATGAGTTTTGTAATGCCAAGGACCTGTTGACAGTAGAGGTGCTCACTCAATACCTCCTGGGGCCCCAGCCGACTAGGGAGGCGTTAGCTGCCGAACGTGAGTGGAGTGAGTAGATTTGTCCTTCTCATAGGCCGATCCTCGTCTGACTCCTAACTTTTCTTGCAGATCGTCAATCCCCTGTGACCAATCAGCCCCCTCCTCTGGTAACTCAACCACCTCCCGGGTTCAACCTAATGAGCTTCGACGTTAGCTTCTTGGCGAAAAAGAGGGTAGCCGGGTTGGCTGCCCCCGGGGCAAAAAGCTAGAAGACAGCCGGAGCTACGGACTTGGCGAAGGAAGTTGGCCTTCCTCCCAAGAAGTCATCCCCACCGAAGGGGAAGGGCCCGACTCTGGCTGCAGTTATAAGCCTCCTCTATCGGCCGAGCCGAGGCGCAACACGGTTGTACAAGCAGACTCTCAGTCCTGTGCCAGTCCAACTACCTCAGCTCCCTGTAATGTGGTTGACAACTTAGATGTGGCTTGGGAGAGAGCTGGGGACACGATTAAACCCGCAGATGTACATAGGCTGTGCAAGCATCCGCACTCCCACTAGGTCAGGGATGCAAATCACGACCTCTTCAAAGTGAGCTTCTTTCTATAGTTACATTACTCTGTTTTGCTTCCATTTGAGTCTGTTCTGCCTTATTGATTTTGTTTTGCTTTTGATTCTATTTGAACTTCAGTCTCTAACCAGAATCATGACCCTGGGTCATCATCTCGGCACTTCAGAGAAGGCCCTGCAGGAAGAGAAGAAGACTAGTGGCGCCCTTACTAAGGAAGTCCACTCCTTGAAAGAGGACGTCGCCACTGCTCGTGCCGAACGGGGTGCGGCATCGCAAAACTCAAGTTTGCCCGTGAGGAGAGCGAGAGGCTAAACAGACAAGCCAATAAGCTTCTATTGGACTTCACTGTTGAGCAGGCCCGAAGAGAGGAGCTGGAGAGGGAGTCTGCCACCTTTTCAGAGAAGCTACTTAGGACCTGAGCTGAGGCAGTTCAGGAGTTTAAGGACGAGGATAACTTTCAGGTCCTACTGGAGCCCACATTCTCCTAAAGCTTCGAGTTTGCCAGGCAGAGGGCATCTGAGACCTTCCTAGAGCTGGACTTCACTAGGCTCGATCCTTTAGAAGAGGGAGTTCCCCAGAGTCTGGAGGATGTGCTCAAGAAGGTGTCGGAATAGGTTGTCCAGAAGTCTGCTGAGACTGAGGGGTCCGCTGGGGCTGAGAAGTCTACCCAGCAAGTTTCTGAGATTGGGGGTCTTGCCCAAGAAGCTGTTGAGGCTGGGAAAACCATTGAGGGAGCCGGAGAGAAGGCGATTGAGGCAAAACCCAAGGCTTAAGGTACTTGGGGCATACTATTTGTTGTTATTGTTTTTTTCTTTTTTTCCTTTTTTGAAAAGGAGCATTCGCCTTTGTACTCCCTTTATCATTAATGGAAATTTCTTTTCAGCTCAATTCTGTTGAATGCTCTAGATAATTTGTAGAATTAGTGCAACTATTTTCTGTAGTTTCAGTATGGTTAAATGCCCAAGTAGAATGCCCTTGTTGATTAGGTTTGGCTCTGCTCAGTCATGTGGATCGAGTAGAACTTCCAATGCCATTGGACAATCTGGCCTTGCTAGGTCACGTGAATTAAGCAGATGTTAATGCTATTGCAATAGAGGCTGTTTGGCTCTGCTTAGTCACGTGAACCAAGCAGATTTCTATGCCATTGCCATAAAGGCCGTCTGGCTTTGCTCGATCACGTGAACCGAGCAGATTTCTATGCCATTGCCATAAAGGCCGTCTGGCTCTGCTCGGTCATATGAATCGAGTAGATTTCTATGCCATTGCCATAAAGGCCGTCTGGCTTTGCTTGGTCATATGAATCGAGCATATTTCTATACCATTACCATATAGATCGTCTGGCTCTACTCGGTCACGTGAATCGAGCAGATTTCTATGCCATTGCCATAAATGCCGTGTGGCTCTGCTCGGTCACGTGAATCGAGCATATTTCTATGCTACATCGATTTACTAGGAGTAGACAGTTGTTGAATAGTCGCCTCTATTGATAATCTGTTAAATTACAATTAGGAGTCCTTCAAAAGTAGTACTTACTCAAGTGCTCTGTGTGCCACGGGTGTGGTAGTTCCTTGCTCTCCAGGTTCTTCAATCTGTAGGTCCCTTTTCTGGTGCTGCTAGTCACCTTGTAGACGCCTTCCCAATTAGGTCTGAGCTTGCCATCCCTCGGATCTTTTGTAGACTGGTTAACCTTTTTTAAAAATAAGATCCCCCACCGAGAAGTATTTCGATTGGACTCTAGAGTTGTGGAATTGGCACATCCTCTACTGGTAGGACGCTACCCTCATAGCTCCCTGTAGCCTCCGTTCTTTCAATAGATCTAGCTCCACATTCATAGCCTCGTCGTTGGTCTCGAGGTCGTACTGCACCATCCTCGGGCTGGGGAGGCCGATCTCCACTAGGATGACCGCTTTGGTGCCGAAGGTCAGTGAGAACTACCCTTGCCCCGTAGATACCCTCTCCATTATTCTGTAGGCCTAGAGGATGTTAGGGAGTTCTTTTGCCTACAAACCCTTGGCTTTCTCCAGCTTTGTCTTGAGGATCTTCAAGAGGGACATGTTCATGACTTCTACCTGACCGTTGGCTTGAGGATGGTCAGGGGAGGAGGCGTGATGACTGATTCCTAGGTTGCTGCATAACTGGTTGAATTGTATGCCTCCAAACTACTTTCCATTGTCCGTGATGACAATCTTGGGAATTCCAAACCTGTAAACAATATTCCACCAAAAGAATTTCTTCATTTTCTCTTCGGTGATTGTCGGTAGTGCCTTTGCCTCCACCCACTTAGTGAAATAATCGATAGCCACTACTGCGAACTTCTCTGCCCCATGCCCAGTGGCAACGATCCCATAATATCGATTCCCCATTGGGCAAAGGGCCACGGGGTCTGGATCAGGGTCAGCTCTTGAGAGGGCAGCCTCAGGATGTTGGCGAACCGCTACCACTTGTCACACTTCTTGATGAATTTTTGGGCATCCTTTTCCATGGTGGGCGAGTAATAGGTTGTTCGCATAATCTTCTTGGTGAGGGATCGACCACCCGAGTGGTTTCCACACACTCCTTTATGAACCTCTCTCATCACGTACTCTGTCTCTTCCTCCGTGGCGCAGCGAAGCAACAGGAAGGTGAGCCCCCTTTTGTAAAGAACCCCATTCTATATGAGGTACCTACTTGAATGGTACTGTATCCATCTTGCTTCGTTCTTATCCTCTGGTAGGGCTTTGCTTTCCAAGAAACTCCTGATTTGGCTCATCCATGAAGTTTCGGGTTTGGTCTGGTTGACTTCTGGACTCTAGATGCTAGGAGAATCAAGAATCTCCATCAGGATGTTCGGGTCTGGCTCATTGGACGAGGTGATCCTGGCCAGCCAGTCTGCCTCTTCTTTTTGGAGCCTTGGGACACATTCTAGCAAAATCTTTACAAACCTTATGGCTAAGCTCTTAGCCATTTGGCAGTATTGTTTCATGTTATCCTCTCTAGCCTCATACTCTCCCTAGACTTGCTTCACCACCAATTGAGAGTCGCTTCGCACAACTATCTACTCGACCCCCATTCATTGAGCCATTCTGAGTCCAACATCAAGGGCTTTATATTCGACAACGTTGTTGGTGGCGACGAACTTGAAGCGGAGAGCATATTTGATCTTGTGACCATCAAGAGTGACAAGGACCACGCCAGCATCACTTAAATCGTTAGTGGAGGAGCCATCAATATTTAAGACCCAATGGCTGTCGATGGGGTCGTCTTCAGGGGTGGCAGTGGGAGGGTTGGTGAATTCTATAATAAAATCTGCAGCAACCTGCCCCTTGATCGCTAGCCGGGGTCGGTAGTGGATGTCAAATTGGTTGAGCTCAACCGACCACTTTACCAAGCACCCCAACGTCTCTGGCTTATGTAGAATGCTTTTCAAAGGTTGGTTGGCGAGGACCACTATCGTGTAAGCTTGGAAGTAAGGTCTCAAGTGCCGAGCCGCGGTCACTAGTGCGAGAGCCATGAGCTCCATTCTCGGGTATCTTTCCTCTGCCCCGCGTAGTGCCCGGCTGGTATAGTATACTAGCTTCTGGAGTCCTCCTTCTTCTTTGACCAAAGCCAAGCTCACCGTTGTCGCCGAAACTGCTAGATACAAAAACAGTTCCTCTTCTGGAACAGTTCAGCTGAGTAGTGGGACCGAGCTCAGGTATTGCTTGAGTTGGTTAAAAGCTGCTTCATATTCTTCTGTCCACTCAAACGCCTTGCGTAGAATCTTGAAGAAAGGTAGGCACTTGTTAGTGGATCTGGAGATAAACCTGTTCAGGGCCGCCACACGCCTTGCTAGCCTCTGAACATCCTTTTTCATCCGGAATGCTTGCATGTCAATGATGCCCTGGATCTTTTCTAGGTTCACCTCAATCCCCCAATGCATGACCATGAAACCTACGAATTTCCCTGAGGCTACACCGAAAACACACTTAGCTAGATTGAACTTCATCCGGTACTTGCACAAAGTTTAAAATGTCTCCTTGAGGTCTTGCAAGTGGTTGTTGGCCTTCTTGCTCTTTACCAATATGTCATCGACGTATACTTTCACTTTGCACCCAATTTGTGATTTGAACATGAGGTTGACCAGCTATTGGTTATCGACGTATCTTCATTCCCCGATTTGGTTCCTCCTTTAGGGTCACTGGAAAGACGATAGACCTGAGGGGAACTACTCGGTCCTCGCTAAAGCCAACTAGGGGAAAGTTGGCCGACTGCAACTTATCCTTGCCAATTTGCATATTCTCGAAGGCCCCCTAGAATAGAATGTCCGCTGAACTCCCATTGTCTATCAAGACTCTTCAAGTTTTGAAGTTGGAGATTATCGAGGAGATGACCAAAGGGTCGTCTTGTGGTTGATGCAGCTTAGTGACTTCCTCCTCTGTGAAAGTGATTACGGGGCCTTTTGTCTTTGTCTTCTTGCTGGGCACTCTGACCAGCATTTCTTTCATGCTCAAGAGGATTCCCCTACTCCTACGAACCCATCGGCTATGACCTTTCTTTCTCCGATGGGTTGGTTGTTGGTTTGGGCTTGCGCCGAGCTACGTCGATCCCCCTACGTTTGGTCTCGGCCCATGACATATCGGCTAAGTCTGCCTTGCTTCATCAGATCCTCTATTTGTTGCTTCAAGTAGATGTAGTCTTCCATGTCATGGCCGTGATCGCAATGGAACCGACAATAACTCTTTCTGTTTCGCATGCTCAAGGGTGTCTTCAGATGCTTCGACCATTTTAGCTCCGGATCGTCCCTTATCACCATCAGGACATCCTTTAGCATTGTCATGAGGGGGGTGAACATTCGGTCTAGGCCGCGATAGTGCTCGCACCTTTCTTCTCCCCGGTTCCATGTCTGATTACGCCTTTCGAGGTACCACCCGACCACTTCTTATCTGCGCGTGAGCTGCTCCCTCCGTCATTTTCTCGCCTGGCGCTCATAGCGTCTTCTGCATTTATGTGCTTCTGAGCTCGAAGCATTACCTTGGCCATGTCCTGGGGTGGCCTCTTCGATAAGGAGAAGATGAGCTGTCCAATTCTTATACTACTCATGAACTCCGTGACGGCCACTTTGTTGTCCACGTCGTCCATTGCTAGAGTTTTCTGATTGAACCTCCCTATGTATTCCCGCAGGGTCTCCTCTTTCTTCTACCTCATGGTCAATAGGTACGCTGCTAGCCTTCTTTGCCTCTACACCTTAATGTAATGGCTCACAAAGAGCTTGCTAAGCTCGGTAAAGGTGGAGACCGTTGCTGGCTTGATTTTGTTTAATCAGGTCCGTGCAGAACCTTTCAATGTGATGGGAAAAGCTCTACACATGATCTCGTCTGGCACTGCCTGTAGGTGCATGAGTGCCTTGAATGTTTTCAAGTGGTCCACCGGGTCTTTGGAACCGTCAAATGCATCCACCATCGACATTTTGAATTTCAAAGGAAGGGGGTAGTCTATCACCTTTTGGGTGAATGGTGAAGCTGTTCTTCCAATGAGAGCGTCCACCGTGTTTGGAGCCTTGGCCTTCACAGCCACTAAGACTCCTGCCATTTGGGCCTTCATGGCCCTCAGTTGCTTATCCCAAGCATGGGAACTTTCTGGCTTATCGCCTACCATCTCCGTTCTCGATTGGATTGCGTGGCTAGTTTGTGCTTCTTCAATGTGGGGCTCACGGCATAGGAGTGGGTCCTCAACTCGTCCTCTGTTACCGTTTCCGTTGCCATTGGGTGGAATGGTAGGCTCTCTATCAACCTCTTGATCCTCTCGTTCCACTGCCGGCGGGCACTTGGCGGTGGAATCCCTCCAGATGGAGCTAGAGCTCGTTAAAGCAACTCCGCATTCTGGCGGGCCAGCTATTGCATGCTGGCCATCATATCAGCCATAGTCTTTTTGAGGGTGGCTATCTTTTTTGTGCTTGAATCTACCATTAAGCTTCCTTCAAGATGAGTGTTAATCCCAGACCTAGTCAAGACCACGAAATATCACAAGAATAGTCATTTCCACAGATGGCGCCAGCTGATGATGCAGCTATCTTGTTGTGTCTTGCCCCTAGGCCTTCGATGAGTTCTCTCCCGGTGATTGATGATCTCCTGCTCTAAGCACACCAGTGCGGTGCCCGCCAAAGACCCTCCGATGTTCAAGTTAGATTCAGGAGAATAATGTTACTGGAGAGTATGTAGTCTGCTAGGGTTTCTCTTTGATGCGTACCTAGAGAAAAGGGCTGTTGTTTCCCTTTGTATGCATACATGGGAGTGGTTGATGACCTTTCCACATGGCGGTCTTCCATTGGAGGGTCAGGATTGTGATAAGGCACTCGAGAAGGTCATTTTCACACTCCATCATGGCTTGTGTTAGAACTACGTCAGGGGTAAGATGGTTATCCCTCATACACTCCACGCCCATGCCCTTAGTGCTCGCTACAGTGTCCAGTGTCAAATGTGGATCCCACTGGCGTGATCGGGAGGTCGGACAGAATGGGAGGTCCACCTGATGGGTTGGTCTGTTCGAGACTAAAAGGGAGCCACATCGTGGGTCTAATCAGGGCCCAATCAGACATTATGGAGGGCCTCTGCTCTGGTCCGGAAAATGTCACTACCACATGTCATCAGCGAGGTTCCAAATAGCCCTACGCCGTTGTAGGTTCGATGCCAATCCAAAGATGATTTTGGAATGTATACACTCGACAATGGTCAAGAATTCTATTAGAAATTCTATCCAAACATATTTGGAAGAACTCTCTACTTCTGCCATTTTTACTGGGGTTCCAAGGAGAAATTTTTTGATGTTTACAATAAGGGAATATGTACTATTTGTCACATTGGACATTATCATGGTCTGCAGTGCTACTGGGTAACGAGACTTGATGGTTTCTATCTAAGCAGTGATAACAAGACTTGGAAGAAAATGAATGACTGGGAATAACTATTGGTTCTTGTGTTGGATGTATTCAGCATACTATATAAAATAATAATAAGTCATCTTTAATTTAGACTTTCCTCTCTCAGCTAGAGTTCTATTTTACCCTCTTAATTTAGGAAAATGATATGCATAAATCAATTTCTAATTTATTTTCTTATTCATAGCACACAAAATGAAGGGGTTCCACATGCATTTATTAAGATGGGTCCTATTGCATTGTGCTCTTACGGGTGAAACAATAGATCGAGAAATTTGTTTATGTATAGTATTACTCCTTAATTTAACTCTTATACAAAGTCAAAATTTTTTTGTTATTTTTATCATACTCTATATTGGTTTATGAAAGGGCCAGATCATAGTTTATTGGTTCAACGAGTTCAGCTGATATCATACAAATTAAATGTATTTTCTATACTTCGAAAGTTAGGTGCAATATATATTACGTAACAAATATAAGAGCAAAAAGAAATTGATATGGAGTATTGGTTATATATTAAGAGCCACTAGTATGGCTTAAAGTGTCTATGTTTGAGTCTCCTTAGCCATAATTTCAAAGGCTGTTTAAAATTTTTACAATTAAGTTACTAGTGGATGCATTCTACATTATAATTAAGGGGCTCCCTTTCCATTTTGACAACCTCTCAATCTAATAATTATTTGGATTGAGCTCAATTTTCTTTGAGCACTTGAATTGTTTGTAGTGTTCCATTGAAACGCGCTAGGGCGATGGTCTATTCTGCTGGAGAGTTGGATATGTATTGTTGGGACACGTACTTAATAACTTAAGCTTTTAGATCAAGTGATGACTTAATATGGTATCAGAACAAAGGTTGGGTAGAGGTCTTGAGTTCAAGTATCTCTGTGTGTACATTTTTTCTATTGAATTATGTTTCTTTCTATCTTTATATGTTGCATCACAAAGTATAATTCATGGTTGCATGAAAGGGAAGTTATTGGAGAGTTAGATATGCACTGTTGGAATTGCACATGATGGAGGGTATTAGAGAGTTTCACATGTATTGTTGGGATTGCATATGAGGGAAGGTGTTAGAGAGTTTGATATGTAATGTTGGACACTTACTTAATAGCTTAAGCATTTAGGTCAAGTGATAACTTAACACCTTCAACCACCATAACATGCTGCATTACGATAATAGAAACTGTTGATCATTAGCAATCTAAACCTCCAGCAATGACACTATAACAAATTTGGTTTTTGGGGACAAAATAATTTGTCCCTAATAGTTCAAATACTATGGCTAAAGGTTATTAGGAATGAGTTGAGCTCGTCACAAGAACGTCATTAAAGGCCCATCCAGAATAGTCTCAGGCGATGAATATTAAATTTTGTCGCAAATAGTTGGTGCTTTTAGGGACCAACAAATTCATCGCTAATAATTCTCTAATTTAGGGACAACACTTTTTGTCCAAAAAAGGGCTAGATTTCTTCCTAACATGTGGGGTTTCCATCCCTAAAAGTAGAACTATGGCTTCAATTAGCCACTAACATAAATCATCCCAAATACTTGAAATTTGCCACCACATATCATCGTTGCTAAAAGTGACAAGTGAACCACTTGAAACAAACAAAGCCTATTGTCTACAGGGGAAATTGTCCTTCAAAATTAACAAGTTGTTTATACAAAAATTTTCTGCTAATTCAACAGCTTCCAAAGACGTTCAGAAACTAAGCCATCGCAAGAGTACGAGTGTCGCGATTGAAGTATAAAATTTGGTGAGTACTGGAGTCAATTTCCTCATGGATGAAGCCAAATATACATTACCAACACTTAGAGAATACTAACCTAACTTGAATTGAATTGTAATTAAGTAAATTGAATCTAAGTAAAAGAGACCAAAAATATGCTTGATGTTGGAAGAGTGGTTGTTTAACTACTAATGCCAAGCAATTGAAAACAATTAACAACTAAGCAAGTAATTGAAATCTAGATTTAGAGACAATTAAAAGGGGGTTGGATATAATTGATCTAATCAACCAAGTCTAACAAGAGTTTTAATAGAGGATTTGATAACTCAAATCAAGGATCATTCCATAGATCCTTGATTCAAAGAATTTAGATAATAAAACCTTGAATTCACACTTAATTGAGATTAGGATTGTGGTCAATTGTTAGAATCATAGAAACAAACCTTAGATTTGTGCAATCCCTATACCAGTTAAAGAATTGTGCATAGAAGTTACCAAATTATGTTATAAATCTAAGTTTTTTTATAGATCCAAACTCAACTAAGATGAATTATAGAAATCATAAGATAGATCATTGAAAACTAGTTACTTCTATTGAAATCCTTGAAGATTCTTGGTGTATCTTCACAATTGCATCCAAGTATATGATTAGCTACTTGATTTCATGGTAGAAAGCATAGAGAAATGTAAATCTTGCATTAAATTGAAAAAAAAAAACTAGTGTTTGATTACAAGAAAAATGAAGGAAAGCTAAGGAAAATACAAGAAAATAAAGTTTTTATCTCTACACTATTCCTAAATACAAAGAAATCTAAGCTATCTAAGTACAAAAATGAGAGATCTCAAAAGCTCTTTTAAAAAACGTCCAAAACAGCCTTTCATAGTTGATGCAAAAATGGGGGCTCGTCAAGTGAGTGCTCGCCCAAGAGACCGAGCGCTCGGCTACGCTCCTGAATCACTCGATGAAATAAGCTCTCTGAAGTTAGCTCTTCTGACTCAAACGGCTAAATTGGATTACAAAATCTAGCAATCAATGCATTTTTTTCGACATTTGAGCGCTAAGCGATTGCTCGACCGAGCGCTCGGTGAGTTGGGGGATTGCTCGATGATGCACTTTTTAGCCATTTCTTCTATAATTAAGCTCTATTCCCTGTAATTAGATAAAAAATACATGTTTAGGACAATTTAAGGATAAAATACTAATCTAATACCTAAACTGGAGCTAACAATCCATTAATTAGGAGATTAAGATTACACTTTTAGAGTGCAATCATACCCCCAAACTTAGCTTTTTGCTAGTCTCTAGCAAAATCTACAACTAAACTAAATATGTACATAGCATAATCTACACTTGCGTTGGAGTCATGAATGTATTTAGCCTATGCATCAAGCCTTTAAACCCCTAGGTTGCCCGAAGTGGATGAATGGTGTCTCGTGAAGGCTTATAGTGATGACACCCACAAACATCAACTCATGATCATCAATCAAAGATTTAGAACGATGTAGGAATGATGTATAGATGGATCAAAACAATCTAAAAAATTCACCTCTAAAATCAAGGTAAGCAAGATTATATTAATAAGGACACAAAAAAGAGATTCATGTGTGTATGTGTTAGAAACATGCAATGTAGCTCAAAAGTATCTATCTACTCACACATTCTTAGCCTTGGAGCCTCGATCCAAATCCTCACCGGCATATACTCTCCAACAACTAAGCACAAAGTTCCTCTCAATAGAATGCTCTAAAAAGGAGTAAATGCTATAATATGCAAGAGAGAAATCCCAATGTCAAAATCACAATAATGAAAGTGTATCAATCTTGGCATGACTTCATGGAAGAATGCTTATAGCTTAGATATCAACTAAACATGAATGACAAGTAATGAATCATATTCAAATAAGATCTCAAATGAAGTGCACGCTTTGAATCATAAAAGACTTTGTAAGGGAAGGCCAATAGGTTTCAAGGCAAAGTCTAGAAAGGACCAATTTCTTACATTGTGTTTCCCCCGCATCATAATACATTGAATCTTAAGCCGGGAATGATGCAAATACTACCCTAATTTCATGGTATGGAATTCGAACGACTATACTGGTTCATCAAGGAATTTGAGGATGTGTGCTCTAAGTTTATGGATAACACTTGTCCAAGGGATGTTTTTCTCTAAAAATGTTTTCCATTTTCTAGCAAGGACAAGGCTAAGACATGGTTTAATTCATTGAGGCCTATAACCATACACTCTTGGGCTTCACTACAAGGGAAATTTTTGAAGCATTTCTTCCCTGAACATAGGACCGAGATGATTAGATGCCAAATCTCACCATTCGCTCCAATGATGGTGAATCCTTCTTCCAATGTTGGGAGAGGTTCAAAGAGTTGTTACATTCGTGCCCACATTATGGTTCGCAGATTGGCATGTCATCAATACATTTTACTCATCATTAAACCCACAATTGAAACAATTTGTTAAGTCAATATGTGTCGGGACCCTTTTTTATAAGGATCCTTAAGAGGCTTATACCTACTTTGATTACTTAGCAAACTTGGTGAGATATTGGGCTACCACCAGGACCCAAAATCCTGAACCTAGACCAAACCCACAAGGCACAAGGCGGTTTCAACATAATGATGTTGATGACATCAATGCTAGAATTTCTAACCTTTCTTATAAGGTAGAGGCCATAGAAGTTAAAAGTGATAGAGAGTGAGGTAATCGAGGAAATGAGTTGTTTGGTTTGTGAGAAAACGGATCATGATACCGCTTTATGTCCGGTCATCCCAGGGTTAAAATAAGTATTGCATAGCTAAGTCAATGCAATTGACCGATTCCAAAGAGGAGGGGACAACCCTTATTCTAACACTTACAACTCGGGATGGTGAAATCATCCCAACTTTGGATGGAGGAATGAGGGTACTTCAAACCCTCAACCATGTCAAGGAGGGCCTTAAAACCCTGAAGCTTATCAAGCTCCAACTCCACCTTTCTAACCATAACCACAATAATTTCAACCTTAACCTCCATCGATAGCCCGTTCCAAGCCCAACCTAATGTGTATCAACCTCCTCATAGGAAACCAATTGAGGATAATGTTTATCAATTTTTGAATTATATGAGAGGGGTGAATACAAGGGTAGATAAGCAAGATAAGGTGCTTGATCAACATGCTAGGTTTCTAGAGGACATCGCAAAACAAATGTCTACCTTGACAAAAGCTTTGACACAACATGTCCCTAGAATATTCTTGGCTCAACCTCAACCAAACCTGATGGTGAGGCAAGTACACATTATCGAGGGTAAAACCAACCCTCAATGTAGCCATGAGCAAATGCAAGCCGTCACTACTCTTAGAAGTGGCAAAATCATTAAAAAAACAATCCCACCTAGGGAAGAGTCTTCTAAGGAGTGTGTTGAGCAAGAATAGATGGGAAAAAAGAAAGTGAGAGAGTCCAAGGAATTAGAAGAGAAAGATAGAGGAGAAGGCCATAGGGAAACCCCTTGAGACTATTAATGCTCAAAAGGAAAAGAGAAGGGACATCTTGAAACATGCCCCATTTCCCCAACGGTTGACCCAGCCCAAAAATGAACTTCTAAATGCTGAAATTTATGAAGTTTTCAGGCAAGTCAACGTCAACATTCCTATTCTTGATGCTATCAAGCAAATACATTCTTATGCCAAGTTCTTAAAGGACTTGTGTACTTTCAAGAGAAGGTTACATGTGAAGGAGACGACCATAATGAATGAGAACCAAAGTGCAATCTTGCAATGCAAAACCACACCAAAATTCAAAGACCTCGGATGCTCTACCATATCATACACCATAAGGGGGAACAAGATAGATCGCATCCTTTTAGATTTAGGGTCTAGTGTTAACCTGATCACTCCAAAATATTGCGATTGATATTTGCCAGTGTGCAATTGTGAAGCAGTATAAACTTAAAAGTTCGAGATTGATCCATAGGGAAGCAGGTTACATAGAACCACAAGAACTAAGACAACCCTCTCAATTGCTCACAAAACCCTAACGACTTGCTTCTAAACAGAAAATAAGAATTTGATTGTTTTGGAAAGGTTTGTTTATCTAAACTAATTCATGAGCAAAAATGATTGGCTTACAAAGCTTTGGGTTTTGAAATAATAAAGAAAAGTCCCAAGATTAACTGATCCAATCGATTGCATCTCTTGGAATTCCGAAGGAGATAATTTGATAACTCAAATGCTTCGACTACGGCGCGAGTCTTGGATTCGGAAGATTTAATGATAAAAACAAGTGTTCTTCAAGGCCTCAACTTCTAGAATAAATCAAGTTGTTAGAATCAATGAAGAGTACCATTGATTCGCGCGACACATATATTGAATATAGATTCATGCATAAACGTTACTGAACATAATCAAATGTCCAGGCTTTCAAAAGTTTCTAGAACGAAGAACAAGAAGAAAGGATAACCAAAAAAATTTAACTTTAAAATCAAGAACGTACCTACTTCACTTATCCAAGATCTTCAATTGATCTTCATTTCAAGGATCTTCATTTGATCTTCACTCTTAATCCTTAGATGAAGAGCTTTAGCTACTCATCTCCATGTACGGAAAAACTTGAAGTAATAGGCAAAATATTGAAAACCTAGGGCTAATATGCAAAACGAATAAGACTTGAAGTTGAATTGAACGAATTAAGAAAACTTGAATTGAGATTGATTTTGATTGAATTCTAATTACAATGATTGCAAAGAGTAACTAAATCTATGTTAATCTAGTCTAAAACCTACAAAAAACACTAAAAAAGTACTCCCAAAGTCAAACCCCCACTCTTGGGGATAAGAACAAATATATATACTCAAGCTAGAATCCTAAACCTAACAAGAAACAACAAATTTCGAAGCAGGTCTGGGCTCATCGTCCGAATGGTCATCCAAATAGTGAGATCTTCTCCCCTGGAATTCCTTCGCGAGGTATCCGAACGGCGTCCGAAGGGCCAAGCTTCAATGTCCGAACAGCGTTTGGATGACCATTACAGGTCCACAACATCTCTCTAAATCTTGACTCATTGTCCGAACGACATCTGAATAATGGGTTCAGTTACAACTTATGCTCTCTGAATCTCACTATTATAACAGACGTCCAAACGGCGTTCGGACGATGGCTTCAGTTCCCTGCCTTCAGTAGTGCTTTAAGCTCCATTTCTTGCAAAAATAAGACTAAAGTTTATTAATACTAAAATACAGCTAAAATGGTATTTACAATCCTAAACTAAGGGTAACAAAGCACACGGTAAAGTGCTATGATTGCCCTTTGTGAGCGCAATCACACCCCTCAGCTAGTTTTTTGCTAGTCCCTAGCAAAACTAAGAAAAGAAAAGATAATCTCTAATTTTGTAGGAGTCCCGAGTGTATTTAGCCTATGCACTAAGCCTTTAAACCCCTAGGTTACCCCTAGCGGACGAGTGATGTCTCGTGAGGGCTTTCAGTGATGGCCCCACAAACATCAAGACATGTCAATCAACTAATGATAACAAAATAATCAAGGCATACAATAACGTTACTTAAGGTAATTCCCAATTCAACCTCTATCATGAATCATGCAAGGCAAGGGCATGAAAATGTACAAGAAAAATTCATATTACCATGCACTAACAATGCAATACAATTCAAATGAATCGATATCATACACCCTCATCCCTCATGCTTTGATTCAAAATCTCACCAGACATACACTCACATAGATGTGAATACGTAGGCCTCTCAATGGAAAGCTCCTTTTAAGAGTAATTATAAGAAATCAGGCAATAAGAGCAATTCCAATCATCAAAAACCGATAAATTGTAAGTATATCGAACTTGGCATAGCTTCATGAAAGAATACTCGTTGTTTCAGAATAATTATAGAATCAACATTGATGACTTATACTCCAAGGAATTGATAGCTCATGTAATTCTGTATATGTTAAGGCCATGCGAAAGAAGAGCCGAGAATGGAGAAAGAAGAAGAGATAATAGAATTCAACATATGCATTGCACACTACACATGATGATCAATAAACATTTACTTCCAGTTTTCCAACTTTTCACCCATATTACACTTCTTCGACTTCTTTCACTTCTTTCTTACTTTTTCTTCTTTTTTTTTTCTCTTCAATTTTCTTTTTCATCCTTTTTTTTCTCTTTTCTTTACTTTTCAACTTCATACACTTTCAAATTCACAAACATATAAGTAATTCACCAACTTCAGAATTTAGCATTGAAAAACTTTGAAGCTCATGTGTACACGAGTATCAAGAGAGAGAAATAAACATGAACAGCTTGAAAGGACTGAAATGGCCTAAATCTATTATCTGAAGAACTGAAGTTAAAACTTCAAGAAAGTATAAGGTGTCAAGAACTCCAACTACTACTTAACACGTAAATCGAAATCAAGCATAATGAAGCTATTCAATGAATAAATATCAATAAAATGACATTGAATAAATGTAAATCACTCTTAAAAGAAGATAAATTGGCTCTAAAGCGCACAATATATAAAATCTCCACATTATAAGGATGAAAAGTGCATACAATCATCAACACTTGATATCATGTAACAAGACAGTGCATAATGATTTGATCTCTCTCCTGTAATACTTTCATGGTTAAAACTTGTAATGCATCAAATGAGAAGTTAACTCCACAATTAAGCTCGAGTGCAGTCATATGAATGCCTCAAATTAATCTCAATTCACAGATTGCATTGACATGACTTAACTATGGTTCCATATCTCAAATTCTCAACACATCCACATATAATAACATAACAATAAATACCTGAACATGGCAAGCAAATAATATACTCAAGGAACTAGAAAGACTGACCTGATTAATCTCACAATAATCGCTATAGACATGAAATTGTACCTGAGATAATTATTTCAAATACCAAATTGCAATGTACATAACATAATCATCCATAAGTCTAGCAATAGCATAATCATCATGTACAGTCATCCATAGAGTTTTAAAACTAAAAGAAATACATAACAATATAAAACAAGTTCTAAACTCATCAAAACAGAGAACTCTCTCTCTCTAATCATCATCAGTGGCCTCATCATCGTCATCGTTGTCCTCATCCTTCTTCTGTCCTGCTACATGCTCAAGAATCTCTTCCATCAATGCTGAATGATGATACATGATAGTTAGTTGTTCCTTTTGCACGGCCTCCACTCTCGTCATCATCTCCATCATCCCTGCCTTAAAGTCCTAACACTCCTTCATATGCACCTTCTACACCACATTCGACAGTGAAAGCTCCCCTTCCGGACCCAACTGCCTAGCATACTGCCGCTTAGACCTAGAGATAGTCTTAAGGGTCATCTTACCCTTAGACTTTTCCTATATGGCATTGCTAGGGATCTTTACTTTGGACACCCGAAACAACTTAGTCAGAAGGCACCTGTGAGGAGTACTAGGCAGAGGTGATGGTTTGGTGTAAAGGGTATATAGGTGTATGAACATGTAACGAGGCAAGCCAATAGTCAGGCCTGTCCTGATAGCCCACAATAATTGAAATCTCGGCCAACAGGGACAACAATAACAGGTTATGACAAGACCAGATAAACATAGGCAGGTATCTCTCATTCAAAAACTTTTTCTTAGTCTGGGTCTTTCCAAGTCTCAGTGCTCCAGGTTTAAGTACCTTATTACAAACAGCTTCAGTCGCCTCCGGTCCAAGCCTTGGCCAAGTGATCGCTCCTGAATAGTACAATTTATATCTGCCAGTGTATGATTGTGATGCAGTAATAATATCCTGGTAAGTCTAATGTCGAACTGCAGGGAATATGGATGGAATATAGTAAAACTCACTTTGGGAAAGTAGAACTCTCAAGAAAAACAACTCTAGAACGTAAAGGAAAATTTTGATTTGAGATTTGGTTTGAGAATTATTATAGGCAATGAAAATAAATTTATACTAAGAAAGCTTGATTAAATAATAATAAGCAAAAGGTCTTGGCAGGATTGATCCAGTTAATAGGCCTATAAGTAGGTCCCCAAGATAGTCTTGAATAATAATACTCAAGATTCATTAACCCTCTTTAGAGTTAAAATCTAATAAATTGCTAGTGTTCGTACTAGGGTCCCATGTCTAGGCATCCCAGTTCACAACCTTGTCTACACGTAGGTATGGAGCATAATAAAAAATAGTAGATTCCGCAAATACTGTTTTTAGGAATATATAGACAATTATAATCAATACTCTTATCAGAAATTCTAGGTATATGTATCCCTGCTTACAAATCAGTTTATACATATATTCTAGATATGATCAAAAATATTGTTTTCGAAGATATTCAAGAACAAGAAAATAAATCTTGGTTCAAGATCTTGAAATATTGAAAAATATGACTGTCTTGAATCTCTACCCGCAACCTACTTACCTTTTCAATCCATGCCAAGAAAAGGATCTAGCAACTTGCCATAAGAAAGCACATGAAAATTATATTGAAAGCTTGTAACAATTGAAAGAACATCAAATCTTGAATATGAAAATTGAATGATACCAAAAATTAGGGTTCTTGAAAGGTATAAAGATCTCTAAAAGTACTCATACTCCTAAAACTACTTTTACTCTAAGGTTTTTTTTTTAACTCTTTATAAAGTTTTCTAACTCTCCCTCACTCAAAAGAACTCATATGGGCTTAAAAAGACCTCAATTCTAACCCTAATAGATTTTTGGCTAGTGGCGGGGCGTCCTGACGGGTTTCGACACTTAGTAAATTTTTCACAATTTCACCAACACGGCCACTGCCTGTCCGGACATGTCCCTTGGGGTGTCCGGACAGCCAGTGTGCCTTCAAAAAAGTTATAGATCTTGACAAGTTGTATGAAATCGACATATTATAGTCCCTGGTAGCCTTCTTGGTTTGAGAAATGTGGCCTTCCAAAGTTTCACCTCTACTTACTTCAACAGCTTGTACCATAACTTTAGCAACTTGTACTCTAGCAGTATTTTCTTAAAACCTATGTCCAAAATGTATCTAAAATGCTTTCATTTAAGCTTAAAACCTATACAAAGCATAATAAACTTAGTTAGTACTAAAACATAACTAAAAAGACAGAAAATTATAAACTAACACTAACAAAGCACTAGTTAAGGCCTTATAATTGCATTTTTGAAGCACAATCACCAAGAAAACAGAGCATTCTCAACCCTCAGAATACCATAATGCTGGAAAAATGTGTCTGGGGTTAGAACAACGGGGGTTTCTCTAACCCATGACTCCAAACACTCCTTCCCCGAGGTGTCGTCAGCCTTATGGATATTGGCCATGAACTCCCTACACAACGTGATAATGGCCACCCCTGAGTACTCAGCGAAAGTCCCCCAAATCCTTCTCTTGAACTTCCTTGCCCAATCAAAAGGTGGCACTCTAAGGCTCTCAGGGTCAATACGTCGCTCAAGAGCCACCCCCCGTTTGATTAAGGCCATTTGATACAATTATTTGGCTTGGAAGGTGTTGAATCAAGTTTGGTCAAAAGTTTGAACTTGAGCTTGGGCCACAATAGTGGCCAAATGACCGGTCCTCACCTTTAACGGGGTAGGCATTCTGCCAAACTCGGGGGGTGGGGTGGCACTCGAAGATGGTGGTGCCTCGGTGGCACTCTTTATGGGTTTTGTGCTTTTCTTAGGGGCCATGGGTGGTTTAGGGGGTATTATGGGTATAATGGTTCAACCCAACGAATTATGAAAATCCACCATAACTCTAACAAAACCAAGCAAACTGGTTGTAAGCACGCTATTTTTACCTCCTCGGTAATCTTCGACCCGAACGGACTCACATTGAAACCAACACAAATACATTCAAGTCAAAACCAGTTTTTCAGACTCAATCCAGTCAATCAATCACTTCGTGGGCTTACCGAGCCAACAAAGACAAAATAACCAAAATGCCCTTGTGACTTTGCTCAGCCCAATTCCAATGGGCATGTCTTCCCGAAGACAATAAGTCCCTATTTCAATCCCAAATCCAATTTCAAATCCAATTCCAATCCAAATTAAATCTGGTACGCTGTAAGCACCCCATTTTTGACCGCTCGGCAGTTTACACTCCGTCCAGACTTGTTTTCAAGTCACTGCGGGCATATTTCCATCGAAACCAACTTTCTAAGTCCAAATCTCATCTGTCCATCGCCTCGCGAGCCCACCAGGCCCAAATAGAGGCAAAATATCCAAAATGCCCTTAGGGGCATTGTCCTTTCTTATTCTAATTCCAATCCCACTCTCGAGACAGTTTATTCCTCGAGACGGTTCTGATCCAGGCGCGTCTCTTCGGAGATGATAAGTGCTCTTTCCAATCCCACTCTCGAGACAGTTTATTCCTCGAGACGGTTCCAATCCAGGCGTGTCTCTTCGGAGACGATAAGTCCCCTTTCCAATCCCACTCTCGAGACAGTTTATTCCTGGAGATGGTTCTAATCCCAGGCACGTCTCTTCAGAGACGATAAGTCTCCTTTCCAATCCCACTCTCTAGACAGTTTATTCCTCAAGACGGTTCCAATCCAAGCGCGTCTTTTCAAAGACGGTAAGCCCCCTTTCCAATCCAACTCTTGAGACAGTTTATTCCTCGAGACAGTTCCAATCCAGGCGCGTCTTTTCGAAGACGATAAGACCCCTTTCCAATCCCTCTCTCGAGACAGTTTATTCCTCGAGACAGTTCCAACTCAGGCACGTCTCTTCGGAGACGATAAGTCCCCTTTCCAATCTCTCTCTCGAGACAGTTTATTCCTCGAGACGGTACGAGTAGCGAAACTACTCACAAAACCGTTAGAGTAGCGGAAATACTCACAAATAGGTCGATATAGGGAATTGCCAACAAACCCCTGTGTTACGACGACCGCCATTAGAGTGGCGGAAACACTCAAAACCCAGGTCAACACCAGTGTCTATTAATCCACTTTGGTGAAAAATGACCAAACTACCCTTTGGACTTTTTCCGAGACTTTCCGGTCAAGATGACCATTTTGCCCCTAGGCATCCAAATGCCCTGGGAACCACACCGACTCTGGGTATCAAACCAGTAACCCTATGAGAATACTTTTTATAGTATTCTCAGCCTTCCTTTACCTTTCCGGATCATTTCGAGTCAGTTCCGGCCAACCCGATACAAAATGACCGTTTTGCCCCTGGTGGGCCGGTCTCCTTTTTCGACCACACCGGCTCTGGGTATCAAACCGGTAACCTCCTGAGACTACTTTTTATAGTGTTCTCAACCTCCTTTTACCTTTCCGGATCATTCCGAGTCAGTTCCGGCCAACCCAGTGCGAAATGACCGTTTTGCCCTTGGTGGGCCGGTCTCCTTTTCTGATCACACGGGCTCTGAGAATCAAACCGGCAACCTCTGGGAACATTCCAAATAAAGTTTCTAGATCCCAAGTCTTCTTCCCGGACAGTCCGAGTCCGTCCCGGCAGTTTCCCGGTCCGATTGACCATTTTGCCCCTAAAGGCCCGGTCAACCTCTCCGACCCATCTTATCCTCATTTCTCGAGTCAAATACCTTCAAGACACTATTTTAAGTGTTCCTGCTCCTTTCTGGCCTTCCAGGTTATTCCCGGCACCTTCAAATCATTTCCGAACTTTCTGGAGTCACTCCTAGTGAAGCCAGGCTAAAGATTGCATGGTAGTCACTAGTACAGGCGCCCAAATCTAGTCAAAGATACGTTGCTTGCCGACCTTAAATATTTCCTAAATGGCTGGCGCCACTAGTAGTGGTGCCAAGCCAAAAAATGGCCTGGCGCCACTCTTAGTGGCGCCAGTGTAAACTTTGGCCTAGCGCCACTGCAACAAGTGCCAGTGTTGTCCAACCTCTATAAATACAGAGCCTCATTCAACGTGAAGAGGGTCCGCAAATTCAACCTAAAAATTATATATTTCGACATACAGAGCTCGAGCACCTCCTCAACCCTAGCCTCCTTAGGTTTTCCAAACCCTAGCCACCATACACTAAACCCTAGCCTCCTATACACTCATACACACCCCCACACACTCATACACTAGCCTTCAACCATCCTTTGAAGACTTGAAGAGCTACCATCTAAAGCTTGAAGAAAACTCTTGAAGATTGAAGACGAAGATCAAGACGAATACCGAAGATCGAAGACCGAAGAAAGCAAGGCGCGCAAAATAACAAGACATACGGTAGGCTCCCTATTGAAATTTTCGCACTTCCCCCCTCTCTCTTCTCTCTCCTAACCCGCTTGGGTTTTCTCTATTTTAATTCCCCATCTCTTTCCTCCTTTTCTTTGCATGCTTGAAAGAAGGGGATTTCCGGTCCATGTGTAGGATTGGGCTATTGGAGAGTCACCGTGTCGGGGGCTTTCTTCTAGTCTAACTAGAGACCACGTGGGTCCGGCCCCCCTTGATTATGTGGTGAAGCCTTAACCTTGTATGTTCACGACCCCAAAATTGTATTGTGCATATCATGATCTTGCATCTTCCGAAATTCGTTTTCGAACTCATTTTCAAAATCGTCTTCAAACTTGTTTTCAAAATTGCATCAAAATCTCTTTTTCAAAAACTTGTTTTCAAAACCACAATTCTAGGATGATTCTAGCCTTTCCATGGCTAGGGTTGCTTTAGGAAAGTGTTACATTAAAAGTGACTTTTATGGTCCATATTTTCAAATCTTATTGTTTTCCAAAACCACTTTCTTAAAGTGGTTCTAGCCTTCTCATGGCTAGAATCGCTTTAGGAAAGTGAGATGTCTTTACACCTTCTAAAAAACTCTCTTTTCAAAAGTCTTTCTTCCTAAAATCTCTTTTTCAACATACTTTCCTAAAACTCTCCTCTCCAAAATTGTTTTCAAAAACTCCCTTCCAAAATTTATTTTTCAAAACTCCCTTTTTCAACTCCTTTCCAAAAACTCTTTCTCTTCAAAATTCACTTTCTAAAACACTCCCTAGATTCACCTTCCCAAAAACATTCCCCAAAAATCTTTCCAAAAACTTTCTTTTCAAAATCTTCCTTCTAGAAATTCCCCTTTAGGATTTCCTTCCAAAACCTTCGTTTCCAAAAACACACTTTCCAAAAACTCCTTTTCTTTAAAAATCTCTTTCCAAAAACTCTCTCTCTCCAAAATCTTCCCTCTAGAAACTTCCTCTTTAGGATTTCCTTCCAAAATCTTTGTTTCCAAAAACGCACTTTCCAAAAACTCTTTCCTTAGAGCCCAAGTCAAGCCCTAGAACTCACAATTAGGAAACCCTAATTTTCTTTCCAAAAACATGATTTCCAAACTTTGCCCAAACCTAGGTTTCCAAAACCTCTTGTTTTCACATCTAAACTATACACATTTCCAAAACCTCTTTTCTACGTTAAAATTCCACACTTTTAAAACTAGGATTTCTAGAATCTCCCTTTCCAAATCCTTGCCAAATCCTATCTTCCCTTTAGGAAACCAAATCAAATCTTCCCGCTCAGGAAACCGAATCCCGTCCTCCGTTTTTGGAAACAAAATCAAATCTTTTCTTTTAGAAACCAAATCCAATCCCTTCCTAATCCAACTCTTTCCTAATTAAAATCCTTCCTAAACTTCCACTTTCCTAAATCTTAAGTTTCCAAAACTTGAACATAAAACCTTTCCTAAATTTTAAAACTCAACTTTCAAATATTTCCTAATTCTACCCTCTTTTCAAATCTTAACTTTTCAAACCTAAGTTTTCAAACCTTTCCTAAATTCAAACCTTTCCTAATTTCAAGATTTTCTAAAATTCAAACTCTAAAACTTTCTAAATCTTAAACTTTCCTTTTTCAAACCTTTCCAAATTCTAAACTTTCCTAAACTTCAAATCTTTCCAAATCTAAAATTTTCTAAACTCAAAACTCTCTTATTTTCAAAACTTCCTTGTTTTCTAAACTTTTCCACTTTCAAAACTTTCCTATTTCAAAACTTTTCTAATTTGAAAACCTTTCCTATTTCGAAAACTTTCTTAATTCAAAACTTTCCTAAGTTGAAATATTCCAAATTCAAAACCTTCCTAAAGTTGAAACATTCCAAATTCAAAGCTTTCCTAAGTTGAAACTTTCCTAATTCGAAACTTTTCTAAATCGGACCTTTTCTAATTCGAACATCTTCTAAAATCTAATCTTTCCAAATCTTCCAAGCCAAGTCAAATCTTTCCTAAGTCTCTTCTCTTTCCTAAGTCTAGGTTTTCTTAAACCTTCTCTTTTCCAAAACAAGTCCAAATCTATCTTTTCAAATCAAAGTCCAATCTTTTCCAAAATTTCAATTTCCAATCTCCTTTTCTAATCTCAAATCAAATCCAATTTTCAATTCAATCTCTTTCTTCCAATCCAATCTCTCTCTTCAAATCAATCTATTTTCAATCGGACTCTTGTCCGAACTACGACTGACCTGATTCCCCCAAAGGGATACGTAGGCAACCTTCATAGGTGCAGTTACAACACTTTTCAAACTTTCAATTCCACCCTCGTGGGTGCGGTCTCCATATTTTCAAATCCCAAATTCCAATCTATTTTCAAAATTCCAATTTCAAATTTCTATTTCCAAATTTCTATTTCCAATTTTTCAAACTTTCCAATTTCAATTCCATCTCTTCAAATCTATTTTCAAATCAAATCAATTTCAAATCAATCTCTTTCCAAATCTATTTTTCAATCCTTTTTTCTTGCACTTGCATATCATGCATCATGTTAGTTTCTTTTTAAATATTGTTTTTCAAAGTGGATAGGATTGAACATATGTTAATTAAAGACTCTCATAGGTGAATCTAGGGTAGATTGACATGTAAGTACCGAAAGGGTGGGGTAGGGTGATAGCTTAGTGCGTCTTCCCTACACGTAATCAACCTCCGAACCTAGAATCACTATTTTCATTGACCAAAAGAAGTTATTTTTCAAAAAGGGCTAAATATTTTCTAAAGGTTGCCAAACAACCTGTTTTCCTAAAAACCTTCTCTTGAGGAGATATTTTCAAAATCGTTTTTCAAAAACCCTAAGTGTAGTCTTCGGATTATTTTTAGTTTTTAGGTGACCTAACTCACCTTAATCAAGTTAGGTGGCGACTCCGAATCTTTTTCAAAAGCCCTTATTTCAAATCAATTTTCAATTCAAACCTAGTCACACTCATTCTTCTAGGAGGGTGAGTTCTAATGAGAGAGTACAGTATTTTTCCCGCTTGTGTGAGTATTCCTCAAGTGCGAAAAATCTGGGCGCGACATACACCTTTCAAGAAAGTTGATCTCTCAGGCGGTAAGTCCATCCAGTTCGGCATGTTTTCCGAGAAAACTCTTCAGAACGGTAAGTCCCTTTAAACTTGTCGACCGAGACGGAACCCAAGTCCCCAAGATGGTAGAACGGTTCACCTTTGGTGCCTTCTAGCCTACCAATAAAGAATTTCTATTATCCGGCATGTCTTTCGAGAAAGTTGATTACTCAGACGATAAGTCCAACTAGTAGCTTCCCGAGATCAAGCAGTCTCCAGAATGAACACACACCGTCAGAGTGGCGAAAGCCTTCACAAATATCACAACTGTTAGAGTGGCGGAAACACTCACAAACAGGTCGACATTGGGAATTGCCAACAAAACCCTTATGTCACGAGATTGAATTTGCCTTTTAGCTGTGGCACGTTTACAAAAGGAAAAGATACATTTGGAAGCCAACTCGTCACAGACCATTAGAGTGATAAAAATACTTAAAACTCGGGTCAACACCAGTGCCTGTTAGCCCACTTCGGTAAAAAAATGACGAAATTACCCCTTGGGCCTTTTTCTGCACGATTCTCGAGAAAATACCTAAGTCTTCAAAGTGGTAAGTCCACCCTTCCAAGATTGTCTCAAAGATAATCCGACATGTTTGAATGCAATCTAGTCGGTTCTGGACCAATTTTGAGACCATTCGGTCAAAATGACCATTTTGCTTCTAGGTATCCGAGTGCCTTTGGGAACCACACCGGCTCTGGGTATCAAACCGGTATCGTCTCGAGGATGCTTCTAATAGTATTCTCAATCTTTTAGTACCTTTCTGGAACATTCCGAGTCTATTCCGGCGAACTAGGTACAAAATGACCGTTTTGTCCCTAATGGGCCGGTCGCCTTTTTCAACCACACCGGCTCTTGTTATCAAATTGGCAATTCCTCAGAACACTCTAGATAGTGTTTCCAACCTTAAAGTCCTCTTATGAGTCATTCTAAGTCTATTTCGGTGGTTTTTTGGTCTAGTTGACTGTTTTGCCCTTAAGGGCTCGATCGACCACTTTGAAAATCCCGACCTTGTTTTTCAAGTTCGTTACTCCTGGGACACTATTTCAAGAATTTCTGCCTATTTTTGGCCTTTCATACCATTCCGGCCTCCCGAAATATTTTCAAACCGTCCAGAGTTACTTTTAGTGGAGCCAAGCCAGAAATTATATGGTAGTCACTAATACAAGCGCCTAAATCTTTTGCCTTGCGTATCAAGGGTCGAAAGATACATTTTTTGCCGCCTTAAAAAATTTCCTAAGTGGCTGGCACCATTGCAAGCCAAAATTTAGCCTAGCGCCAAGTGGAAACTTTGCCCTAGCGCCACTGCAACAAGTGCCAAGCTAGTCTTGTGTCTATAAATATAGAGCATTATCGCGCCCAGATTTTTCGCACTTGAGGAATACTCACACAAGCGGGAAAAATGTTGTACTCTCTCGTTAGAATTCACCCTCCTAAAAGAATGAGTGCGACTATGTTTGAATTGAAAAATTGGTTTGAATAAAGGGCTTTTGAAAAAAGATTTGGAGTCGCCACCTAACTTGATTAAGGTGAGTTAGGTCACCTGAAAACTAAGCATAGTCCGAAAACTACACTTAGGGTTTTTGGAAAACGATTTTGAAAATATCTCCTCAAGAGAGGGTTTTAAGAAAACAGGTTGTTTGGCAACCTTTGGAAAACATTTAGCCCTTCTTGAAAAATAACTCCTTTTTTGGTCTATGAAAACAGTGATCCTAGGTTCGGAGGTTGGTTACGTGTAGGGAAGACGCACTAAGCTATCACCCTACCTTGCCCTTTCGGTACCTACATGTCAATCTACCCTAGATTCACCTATGAGAGTCATCAATTAACTAATGGTCAATCCTATCCACTTTGAAAAACAATGCTTGAAAAGAACCTAACATGATGCATGATATGCAGGTGCAACGAAAAAGAATTGAAAAATAGATTTGGAAAGAGATTGATTTGAAATTGATTTGACTTGAAAATAGATTTGAAGAGATGGAATTGAAATTGAAAAGTTTGAAAATTTGAAAGTAGAAATTTGAAAATAGAAAATTTGAAATTGAAATTTTGAAAATAGATTGGAATTTGAGATTTGGAAAGATTTTGGAAACCGCACCCACGAGGGTAGAATTGGAAGTTTGAAAAGTGTTATGACCACACCTATGAAGGTTGCCTACGTATCCCTTTGGGGGGATCAGGTCAGTCGTAGTTCGGACCGAAGTCCGATTGAAAATAGAAGGTTGGATTGGAAGAAAGAGATTGAATTGAAAATTGGATTTGATTTGAGATTAGAAGAGGAGATTGGAAATTGAAATTAAGAAGATTGGACTTGCTTCGGAAAGATTGATTTTGGAAAGACTTGGTTTTAGGAAACCTAGACTTAGGAAAGATTTGACTCGACTTGAAAGGTTTAGAGAAAAATTAGATTTAGGAAATGTTTGAATTAAGAAAGGTCCGATTTAAGAAAGTTTCGAATTAGAAAAGTTTCATTTTTGGAAAGTTTCGAAGTTAGGAAAGTTCCATTTTTGGAAAGTTTCGAAATTAGGAAAGTTTTTGAAATAGGGAAGTTTTGAAAATTGGAAAGTTTCGTTTTAAGAAAGGTTTTGAAATAGGAAAGTGTTGAATTTAGAAATGTTTTGAATTAAGAAAGTTTCAACTTAAGAAAGTCTTGAATTAAGAAAGTTTTGAAGTTTAGAAAAGTCTTAGATTTGGAAAGATGTTGAAGTTTTGGAAAGTTTAGAATTTAGAAAGTTTGGAAGTTTGAGTTTTCGGAAATCTTAAGATTAGGAAAGATTTGAAAACTTGGGTTTGGAAAGTTATGATTTGGAAAGGGGCAGAATTAGGAAAGGGTTGAATTAGGAAAAATTTGAATTTTGAAATTTAAGGAAAGATTTTTATGTTCAAGTTTTGGAAACTTAAGATTTAGAAAATGAGAAGATTAGGAAGGACGTGAATTAGGAAAGATTTGGATTTGGAAGGGATTGGATTTGGTTTCTAAAAGAGAAAGTTTGATTTTATTTCCAAAAACGGAGGATTGGATTTGGTTTCCTAAGCTGGGAGATTTGATTTGGTTTCCTAAAGGGAAGATAGGATTTGGCAAGGATTTGGAAAGAGAGATTCTAGAAACCCTAGATTTGGAAAATTATAGTTTCGACGTAGAAAATAGGTTTTGGAAACATGTATAATTTGGATGTGAAAACACGAGGTTTTGGAAACCTAGGTTTGGGGCAAAGTTTGAAAATCATGTTTTTGGAAAGAAATTAGGGTTTCCTAATGGTGGATTCTAGGGCTTGACTTGGGCTTTAAGAAAAGAGGATTTTTGAAAGTGCGTTTTTGAAAACGAAGGTTTTCTAGAAGGGAATCCTAGGGAGGAAGATTTTGGAAAGAACGTTTTTAGAAAGACTTTTAGGGAGCATTTCAGAAAGTGAATTTTGAGGAGAAAGAGTTTTTGGAAAAGAGTTGAAAAAGGAAGCTTTGAAAAACAGATTTTGGAAGGGAGTTTTTGAAAACAACTTTGGAAAGGAGAGTTTTAGGAAAGTATGTTGAAAAAGAGATTTTTAGGAAGAAAGACTTTTTGAAAAGAGTGTTTTTAAAAGGTGTAAAAACATCTCACTTTCCTAAAGCGATTCTAGCCATGAGAGGGCTAGAACCACTTTAAGAAAGTGGTTTTGGAAAACAATAAGATTTGAAAATACAGACCAAAAAGGTCACTTTTAATGTAACATTTTCCTAAAGCAACCCTAACCATGGAAAGGCTAGAATCACCCTAGAATTGTGGTTTTGAAAACAAGTTTTTGAAAAAGAGATTTTGATGCAATTTTGAAAACAAGTTTGAAAATAGTTTTTGGAAGATGCAAGACTATGATATGCACAATGCAATTTGGGGTCGTGAACATACAAAGTTAAGGCTTGACCACATAACCAAGGGGGCCGGACCCACGTGGTCTCTAGTTAGGCTAGAAGAAAGCCCCCGACACGGTGACTCTCCAATAGCCCAATCCTACACATGGACCGGGAATCCCCTTGTTTGAAGCATGCAAAGAAAGGGAGGGAAAGAGATGGGGGATTAAAATAGAGAAAACCCAAGTGGGTTAGGAGAGAGAAGAAAGAGGGGGGAAGTGCGAAAATTTAAATAGAAAGCCTACCGTATGTCCTCTTTATTTTGTGCGCCTTGCTTGTCTTCAATCTTCGGTCTTCAGTCTTTGTCTTGATCGTCACCTTCAGTCTTCAAGAGTTGTCTTCAAGCTTTGGATTGCAGCTCTTCAAGCCTTCAAAGGATGGTTAAAGGCTAGTGTATGAGTGTATGGGGAGTGTATAAGTGTATAGGAGGCTAGGGTTTGTGTAGGGCGGCTAGGGTTTGGAGAACCTAGGGAAACTAGGGTTTTGGAGATGCTCGAGCTCTGTATATCGAAATATATGATTTTTAGGTTAAGTTTGCAGACCCCTTTCACGTTGAACGAGGCTCTGTATTTATAGAGGGAGGAATACACTGGTGCCTGTTGCAGTGGCGCCAGGCCAAAGTTTACACTGGCGCCGCTAGGAGTGGCACCAGGCCATTTTTTGGCAGCCACTTAGGAAACATTTAAAGTCGGCAAGCAACGTATCTTTGACTAGATTTGGGCGCCTTTACTAGTGACTACCATGCAATTTTTAGCTTGGCTTCACTAGGAGTGACTCCGGAAAGTTCGAGAATGATTTGAAGGAGCCGGGAATGACTCGGAAGGCCGGAAAGGAGCAACAACACTTAAAATAGTGTCTTGGAGGTATTTGACTTGAGAAATGAGGATAAGATGGGTCGGAAAGGTTGACCGGGCCCTCAGGGGCAAAACGGTCAATCGGACCGGGAAGCTGCCGGGGCGAACTCGAACTGTCCCGGAAGAAGACTTGGGATCTAGAAACATTATTTAGAATGTTCCCAGAGGTTTCTGGTTTGATTTCCAGAGCCGGCGTGGTTGGAAAAGGAGACCGGCCCACTAGGGGCAAAACGGTCATTTCACACTAGGTTGGCCGGAACTGACTCGGAATGATCCGAAAAGGTAAAAGAAGGTTGAGAATACTATAAAAAGTAGTCTCAGGAGGTTACCGGTTTGATACCCAGAGCCGGTGTGGTTCCCAGGGCGTTCAGGTGCCTAGGGGCAAAATGGTTATCTTGACCGGAAAGTCTCGGAAAAGGTCCAAAGGACAGTTTGGTCATTTTTCACCAAAGTGGGTTAACAGACACTGGTGTTTTTGAGTGTTTCCGCCACTCTAATGGCGGTCGTCGTGACACAGGGGTTTGTTGGCAATTCCCTATATCGACCTATTTGTGAGTATTTCCACTACTCTAACGGTTTTGTGAGTAGTTTCGCTACTCGGACTGTCTTGAGGAATAAACTGTCTCGAGAGAGGGATTGGAAAAGGGACTTATCGTCTCCAAAGACACGCGCCTGAGTTGGAACCATCTCAAGGAATAAACTGTCGCGAGAGTGGGATTGGAAAGGGGACTTATCATCTCCGAAGAGTAACGCCTTAGTTGGAACCGTCTCGAGGAATAAACTGTCTCGAGAGTGGGATTGGAAAGGGGACTTATCGTCTCCGAAGAGACGCGCCTGAATTGGAACCGTCTCAAGGAATAAACTGTCTCGAGAGAGGGATTGGAAAGGGGACTTTTCGTCTCCGAAGAGACGCGCCTAGATTGGAACCGTCTTGAGGAATAAACTGTCTCGAGAAAGGGATTGGAAAGGGGTCTTACCGTCTCCGAAGAGATGTGCCTGGATTGGAACCGTCTCGAAGAATAAACTGTCTCGAGAGAGAGATTGGAAAGGGGTCTTAACGTCTCCGAAGAGACGTGCCTGGATTGGAATCGTCTCGAAATATAAACTGTCTCGAGAGAGGGATTGGAAAGGGGTCTTACCGTCTCCGAAGAGACGTGCCTATATTGGAACCGTCTCGAGGAATAAACTGTCTCGAGAGAGGGATTGGAATCGAAAAGGAAAGGATAATGCCCCTAAGGGCATTTTGGTCATTGTGCCTCTATTTGGGCCTGGCAGGCCCGCGAGGCAATGGACAAGCAGGATTTGGACCTAGAGAATTGGTTTCGATAGGAATATGCCCACAATGACTTGAAAACAAGTCTGGACGGAGTGTAGACTGCCGAGCGGTCAAAAATGGGGTGCTTACAAGCATCCCCCTGCATGAAAAGAGTCCACAATCTCAGTCCAAGGACTTTGCTTTTCGAATTACAGAGTTCGAAGTCTCTCCAAAGCTTTGCTCTCTTTAGTTTCCTCAAACCCTAGCCTCCATACACTTAACCTTAACATCTATACACTCTATACACTCATACATAAGCCTTCAAAGCCTCCATTGAAGAGTCAAAGTGCTGCAACTTAAAAGCTCTCAAGGATTAAGTAAAGCAAAGCAAATAAAGCAAGCAAAACAAGAAGAAGACAATGTAGGATCTCTCTTTATGTTTATGTACTTCCCCCCCTCTTCTTCCTCTTAACCCACTTGGGTTTTCTTTTATTTTAATCCCTTATCTTCTACCTCCCTTTCTTGCATGCTTGAAACAAAGGACTCCCCGATTCATGTGTAGGAATGACTGTTGAAAGTCACCGTGTCAAGAGCTTTCTTCTAGTTCAATCTTAGACCATGTGGATTTTGCCCCCTTGATTATGTGGTGAACCCAACCTTGTCTGTTTACGACCTTACTTGTATTATGCATGTCATATTCATACATCCCTCAAATTTTGTTTTCAAAGTGGTTTTCAAACTTGCATTTAAAATCTCTTTTTCAAAACTTGTTTTCAAAATCACAATCTTAAAGTGATTCTAGCCATTCCATGGTTAGGGTTGTTTTAAGAAAATGTTATATTTATTGTGACCATCAAGGTCTATATTTTGGGTGTAAATCCTGAATTGTTTTTCATCAAAATCACAATCTTAAGATGATTCTAGCCATTCCATGGTTAGGGTTGTTTTAGGAAAGTGTGATATTCAATGAGATCATATTGGTCCATATTTCGAATCCATATTGTTTTCAAAACCACCAACTTAGAATGGTTCTAATCTCTTTATGGTTACGGTTGTTTTAGGAAAGTGAAACATTTAAAAGATTCCAAAAGTCCATATTCAGGTCATTCTCCAAATTACGTTTCAAACTTCTTTCCAAAGAGCTCCATTCAAAAATCTATTTTCCAAAAACTCTTTTCAAAATCCTTTCCAAAAAGCTCTCTTCAAAAATTCACTTTTTAAAAACTCACTTCAAAATGTCTACTTTCTAAAAATTCTTTTTCTTAGAGTCCAAGTCAAGCCCTAGATTCCATGGTTCAAAAACCCTAATTCTCTTTCCTAAAAGCCTAACTTCCTCTTTTACTTCAAATCATAGGTTTCGAAAATTATCTTCTATATCAAATTTTAAATTTCCAAAATCTCTTTTTCTACACCAAAATCATAGCCTTCCAAATCCAAGATTTTCAAAATTCAACTTTTCCAATTCCGTGTCAAATCCAATCTTTCAAATTAGGAAATTAGATCAAATCTTCCAACTTAGGAAACTAAATCAAATCTTTTAATTTTAGAAACAAAATCATATCATTTAATTTTTGGAAATAAAATCTAATTTTCTACTTTAGGAAATAGAAATAAAATCTTTCTTAATTTAAACATTTCCTAATTCCAGCCTTTCTAAATGTCAAAACTTTTCAAATTCCAAATCTTTCCAAAGTTGAAATCTTTCTAAATTCAAGACTTTCCTAAAACAAAACTTTCTTAAAATGAAACTTTTCTAAAATCAACACCTTCCTAATTTGGCACTTTCCTAACATGGAACTTTCCTATTTTGAAACATTCCTAATTCAAAGCTTTCCAAAGTCCAACATTTCCTGAACCCTAACTTTCCAAATCATTCCAAGTCAAGTGTTTTCAAATCAAATCAAATTTATTTTCAAATCTTCCTTAAATCCAACTTTCCTAATTCAAATGTTTCCTAAATCTAACTTTCTAAAATTAAACTTTTTGAATCTAAATCAAATCGTTTCCAATTCAACTACATGTTCTAATCTTAGGTAACCTAAACCCTAGAAGGCCTAAACCCTAGTTCAACTCTAACCCTAAAGCTAGGAAGCTTTAACCCTTTTCTAAAACTCCTTTCTAAACCAAGATGGTTTTCCAACTTCAATCCAAGTTAAAATGTTTTCAAAACTCAACTCTATCTTTCCAAATCAAGTCCAAGTTTTCTTTCAAAGTTCAAACCCTTTTTCAAGTCTAAGTTAAATTTCAAATCAAATCGCGATTTCATATCTTCTATTCTAAGTTCAAATCAAATATTTGTTTTCAAATCAAACTCTTTTTCTAATCAAATCTTCTTAAGTTAAACTTTTTCAAAAACCAAAATGTGTCTATTTTCAATCAGACTCTTGTCCGAACTACGACTGACTTGATTCTAAAAAAAAAAAGATGCGTAGACAACTCTCATGGGTGCGGTCACAACCTTTTTCAAATCTCTAATTCCGTAATCTATTTCTAATTCCTAAAACAATATTTTCAAAATCAAATTAAGTCTTTTCAAATCTACTTTCAAAATCAAATCTTTTGCTTGCACTTGCATATCATGCATAATATCAAATTTCTTTCATATAGTTCTTTTCTAAAGTGGATAGTATTGTGATAAGAATAGAAATGTCATATTTTTCTCCCTTAATGTTTATTTTTTTATACTTATTTGGTGTTTAAAGACACTCATTATTCTTATATTTTGATTTAGGGTGCTATGGAATACCACAGAAGAGAATCCTAGCTTAAAAGGGCCAAATTTGTGCTAAATTGGAAGCAACATTCGAAGGAGCATTTGAATGGTCCAAAAGGGCGTTCGAACGGTACGTCAAATGGATTCACGCCAAATTCAGGTTCGAAGTGCGTTCGAAATATATAGAGAGCAATTTTTCTGTTCGAAGTGCGTTCGACACATAGTTCGAACGGTGGTCCGATGCGTTTGAACGGTTGTAAGGGCGCTCGAATGGTTATACGCATTTGTAGATTTTTAGAAGCTTATAAAAGCTAGGATTATTTTGTTTTTAGGGTTAGCATTTTTTATAGTGTTCTAGGAGGAAAAAGTAGTAGAAAACATACGTTTCTTTCTCTTCTCTAGCTTCTTCTTTGAGTTTTCTTCATGGCCCTGCGTGGCTAAACTTTGAATCTTGGTCTAAGGAAACGAAAGCCTAGGAATTAATAATAAACTGTGAGATCTAATTTATTTTCATTATTCAATTTATGCTTTGAGTATTGAATATGCTTCTGTGCCTATTTTCATGATTGTCTCATTTAATCACTAGGAGGCCTACTAGTTTATTATTCGTTGCAACCTATTGCTGGATTAGATATCAAATCTGTAATTGTTTGATTCCTATGATTTGTGAAGCAACTAAGATTTAATGATTTGCTGCATCAGGAATTATTATATCTTAGAAAGAATGCTTGACTAAATTAAATACAACCGCTTGTGCTTGTGTTGTTTAGTTTCATCAGTCTCTCTAATTCTTAAGGCTATTACTAGATTAAACCTTTTGTGCTTTTCCTAGGTTGTTTAATAGTTAGGGTTAATAAGATCGCTTGTTTTCTGATTAACTATGACTAAGGAGAGATAGGAAGACAATTCAGACGGTGAATATTCAATGTGTGAATTGATATGCTTGCATCAATGATCAGTTATAATATTTCGATGGTGGATGTTGACTTAGACCAAAGTTTGTTCATTTGATTGATTTCAATATTTTAATCTAAATTGCTTCGTAGTTGTTATTATTAAAATAGTTTTAATTATACCCAACCCCCCATCCTTGTTCACATAGCATAAGATTAGGCTAGACACTCTCCGTGGGAACGATCCTTACTCGCACTACTATATATTTGTTCTTTGGGTATAGGTTTTATTTTTGGGTGCCCACGACAGCACACCAAATTTTGGCGTCGTTGCTGGGGAGTGATTCTATTTGATTTTTTTGCTTTTTGTGATCTTTATTTCCTAATATATATATATTAATTATTTTTATTACTCTAGATTGTTCCTGAATTGTTTTTCAGGGTTGGTTAGAGTTTCCTTGATTGTTTATGATTGTAACTCGATCTTCTAATCAAGGCGATTTGCAGTGCGATCCAGAAATAGAGAGAACTTTGCATAAGTCAAGAAGGGAAGCTCGGAGAAATTCTGTAGAGAATGATCTAGCTCTTGATTCCCTAGTTACTAGCGATTCTGATTTAGGAGAGGAGGTAGTCATGGTTGGAAATCAAACTTTGAAAGTGCTTGCTGCCCCTGATTTGAACCAACAACTCTCATATATAACATTCCTTACTTTAGATGTTACTACTACCTTTGAATTAAAATTAGGACTAATACATCACTTGCCCACTTTTCATGGTCTTGCGGGTGAAGATCCCCACAAATATCTAAAGGAGTTTCATGTAGTATGCACGAGTATGAAACCCAGAGGGGTACTGAAGAGCAAATTAAATTAAGAGCCTTTCTATTTTCTTTAAAGGATTCGGCTAAGGATTGGCTCTATTATCTACCCTCCAGAAGTATTACCACATGGAATGAGATGAAAAGATTATTTTTGGAGAAACATTTTCCAGCTTCAAGGATGGCTAACATTCGAAAAGAAATCCATGGTGTTAGACAGCACAATGGAGAGTTCTTACACGAATACTGGGAACGTTTCAAGAAATTATGGGCAAACTGTCCCTATCATCAAATTAGTGAGCAACTTCTTATTCAATATTTCTATGGGGGCCTTTTGCTTATTGATAGGAGCATGATTGATGATGCTAGTGGAGGAACTTTGGTGGATAAAACTCCTGATGCCACGAGAAACCTGATTGTAAATATGGCGGCCAATTCTCAACAATTTGGCGCTAGACTTGACCCCCCACCTAAGCATGTCAATGAGGTAAATACTTCCTCCATTGAACAACAAATTGCAAGTTTAACTTCTCTTGTTCGTCAAATGGCTGTAGGTAGTATGGAAACGACGAAGGCTTGTGGGATTTGTTCGATAGCAGGACATCCAATCGATATGTGTCCAACTCTTCAAGAGGAACCCACTGAGCAAGTGAATACGGTAGGTGGTTTTCCTTGATAACCGCAAAGAAAGTATGATCCCTATTCGAGCACGTATAACTTGGGATGGAGGGATCACCCCAATCTTAGCTATGGGAATCCACAAGTAAATCACCCCGTGACTCAAGACCGCCCAAGTTATCAGCAATATAAGCAGCCATACCCCCCTAGACAACAACCGGGCTAAACTTCTAATTCTGGTATGTCTTTAGAAGATATTGTTAAGTCTCTTGCCACTAACACGTTGCAATTTCAACAAGAGACGAAACAATTTCAACAAGAGGCGAGGGCCAGTATTCAAAGTCTGAAAAATCAAATGGGCCAGATGGCAACCGCAATTAGTCAGCTAGAATCTCAAAGTTCGGGGAAATTACCCTCTCAGATAGTAGTAAATCCAAGAGAAAATGCAAATGCAATCGTCTTGAGAAGTGGTCAAGAGGTTGAGATTCCAGTAAAGGCAGCCCCTGCATCATCGAACCAAGAAAAGGAGAAAAACGTCATAGTAGATGGGGATGTTCCCAATGATGATGGCGTACCTAAGCGTAAGTTTTTACCTCTTTCTGATTATAAACATGTACCTCATTTTCCTCAAGCTTTAGTAGAATCTAGAAAAGATAAGCAAAATAAAGATTTATATGAGACCTTTCGTAGATGCGAGCTAAATATCCCACTTTTAGATGTTATTAAACAATTACCTCGTTATGCTAAATTTCTTAAAGAACTATGTACAATTAAGAGGAAACAGAAACTTAAAGGATGTGAGAAGATGAGAGCAGGGGAGAATGTTTCTACAGTTATTCAAAGAAAACTCCCTGTGAAGTGCAAGGATCCAGGTATGTTTATTGTCCCGTGTACGATAGGTAACACTAGATTCAAGAAGGCCATGATAGATTTAGGAGCTTCTATTATTGTCATGCCATATTCTATATATGCTTCTTTGAAACTTGGACCTTGGAATAAAACTGGTGTTGTGATTCAATTAGCTGATAGATCTAATGCCTATCCTAAGGATGTAATTGAGGATGTTCTTGTACAAGTTAATAATTTGGTTTTCCATGCTGATTTTTATGTGCTTGATATGAAAAATGGTGACTAAAATGCCTCTATTTTGTTAGGAAGACCATTCTTAAAGACATCTAAGACTAAGATGGATGTTCATAGTGGCGCACTGACGATGGAATTTGATGGTGAAATTGTTAAGTTTAATATTTATGATGCCATGAAATACCCTTGTGATGATAATCTTGTTTATTCTATTGATGTGATTGATTCTTTAGCATAGGAAGTTCTTGAACTTGATGGAAAAGATGTATTGGAAGTTGCTATTAGTTACCATCTTGAGGAAGAGAATGAAGAGTTAGCCATGAGTACTGATTTGTAGGAAACTGTTGCAGCATTGAATGATTTTCCGAAGTTACAGTAATCAGGTAACGTTCCTTATGTTGCATTACCAGTTTCTAATGAGAGGTCTTTACCCTTTGTTTTGCAAGCCCCCATTCCAGATTTGAAGCCTCTCCCCAATCACCTCAAGTACGTGTTCCTTGGAGACGGATGAACATTACCAGTGATCATCTTCAGTAAACTTTGTAAATTGCAAGAAGAAAAGCTTGTGTAGGTCCTAAAGGAGCATAAGATGGCTATTGGTTAGACAAATGCAGATATTAAAGGAATCAACCCGTCTACATGCATGCATCGTATCTTGCTTAAAGAGGGAGCAAAACCTTCCCATCAACCACAAAGAAGATTGAACCCGCCCATGATGGAAGTAGTAAAGAAGGAGATCCTCAAACTTCTTAAAGTTGGAATGATTTATCCTATTTCGAATAGCAATTGGGTTAGCCTGGTTCAAGTGGTTCATAAAAAGACTGAAATAACTGTTGTGAAAAATCAGAATGATGAGTTAGTTCCTACCCATGTTTAGAATGGGTGGCGGGTTTGTATAGATTATAGAAAATTAAATGCCGTAACCTACAAGGACCATTTTCCTTTGCCTTTTATTGATCAAATTCTTAAAAAGTTAGCTGGTCATTCTTACTATTGTTTCTTTGATGGTTTTTCATGATATTTTCATATTGCAATTGCGCCAGAGGATCAAGAAAAGACAATTTTTACATGCCCATTCGCGACTTTTGCATATCGTCGCATGCCTTTTCGGCCTTTGCAACGCCCCCGCCCCCCCCCCCCCAACTTTCTAAAGGTGTGTGGTTAGTATATTTTCAAATTATATTGAGCATATCATATAAGTTTTTATGGATGATTTCATAGTTTATGGAGACTTCTTTGATAATTGTTTGCATAACCTTACACTTGTTCTTCAAATATGCATGGAAACTAACCTTGTGTTAAACTCTCAAAAATGTCATTTTATGGTTGAATAAGGTATAGTGTTAGGTCATGTTGTTTCATCTAGGTGAATTGAGGTAGATAAAGCTAAAGTTGACATTATTTAATCTTTACCTTATCCCACTAGTGTGCGGGAAGTTCGTTCTTTTCTTGGACATGCAAGTTTTTATTGAAGATTTATCAAGGGCTTTTCCAAAATAGCATCACCCCTATGCAAGTTGCTACAAAAAGATGTGGTTTTTGAGTTCAACAAGAAATGTAAAAAGGTGTTTGATAAACTGAAGGAAATGTTGACTTCAACCCCAGTTATCTAGCCCCCATAACTAGAGCGTTCCTTTCGAGATAATGTGAGACACAAGTGATTATGCAGTAGGTACTGTCTTGGGTCAAAGAATTGGAAAAGCGTCTCATACCATTTATTATGCCTCAAGAACTTTGAATGATGCCTAGAGAAATTATATTACTACTAAAAAAGAACTTTTAGCTGTTGTTTTTGCTTTAGAAAAGTTTCGATCTTATTTACTTGGTACTAAAGTCATTGTTTACTTTGATCATGTAGCTTTTCGTTATTTGATGACGAAGAAAGAGGCAAAACCAAAAGAGGAACAGAAGAGGAACAAAGACAAAAGAGGAACAGAAAATTTTGTCGCAGATCATTTGAGTCGTTTAGCTCATGTGGAGGATGAACTTCATTTACAGGAAACATTCCCTGATGAGCAATTGTTCTCCGCAAGTGTGACATTACCTTGGTATGCAAATATTGTAAATTATTTGATTACTAACATACTACCTCCTAGTTTGTCTAAGGCTCAAAGAGATAAGATCAAGAGTGATGTCAAATACTATGTTTGGGATGACCCATACTTATGGAAGCATTGTGCGGATCAAGTAGTCAGAAAGTGCATTCCTGAAAATGAAATCATTTCTATTCTAACCTTTTGTCATTCTTATGCTTGTGGAGGTCACTTTGGAGCTAAGAGAACGTCGAGAAAAGTGTTAGAATGTGGTTTCTATTGGCCATCTCTATTTCGAGATTCATATTCTTTTTGCAAGTCATGCAATCCTTGTCAAAAGACTGGTAATATATCCCAAAAGAATGAGATGCCACAAACTCCCATACTATTTTGTGAAATTTTTTATGTTTGGGGCATCGATTTCATGGGACTATGCCCTGTATCTTTCGGTTATGTTTATATTTTGCTTGTTGTCGATTATATCTCGAAATGGGTGGATGCTAAAGCTACCAGGACTGATGATTGAAAAGTTGTTACAAATTTTATCAAGTCTAACATACTCTCCAGGTTTGGAATTCTAAGAGCTCTAATAAGTGATCGAGGTACTCACTTTTGCAATCAAACTGTGGCGACTTTACTGAGAAAGTACCATGTGACACACATGGTGTCAACTTCATATCATCCGCAAACTAGTAGACAAGCGGAAGTGTCGAATCGAGAGATCAAGTCCATTATTGAAAAGACAGTCAATCCAAGTAGAAAAGATTAGAGTTTGTGCTTGGATGATGCTTTGTGGGCATATAGAACAGCATATAAAAAGCCCATTGGTATGTGTAAGCACCCTATTTTTGTCTGCTCGGCAGAGTCCAGTTCGTCCAGACTTGAGTTCAAGTCAATATAAATATATTGCCAATTTTCCAAACATAATCCAGTCAGTCCATTACTTCGCGAGCCTGCCGGGCCCAAATAGAGGCAAAATAACCAAAATGCCCTTGAGGGCATTGTTTGGTTCAATTCCAGTCGGCAAGTCTTTTCGAAGATGATAAGTCCCCATTTTAATCTCAAGTCCAATTTCAAGTCTATATCCAATTCCAATTAAATCTGGCATGTCTTTCAAGAAAGTTGATTCATCGAGGTGGTAAGTCCATCCTGTCTGGCACGTTTCCAAGTGAACCCTTTAGAACGGTAAGTCCCTTCAAACCCGTCGACCGGGACGAGACCCAAGTCCCCAAGATGGTATAACGGTCCACCTTTGGCGCCTGCTAGCCCCTTAATGAAGAAATATTCATTATTCGGCATGCCTTCCGAGAAAGTTGATTCCTTAGGTGATAAGCCCACCTACCAGCTTCCCGAGATCAGGCAATCTCCATAATGATCGCGACCCGTTAGAGTAACGAAAATACTCATAAATATCGCAACCATTAGAGTGGCGAAAACACTCGTAAACAGGTCGATTTAGGGAATTGCGAACAAACCCTTGTATCACGGGACTGCCGTCAGAATGACGAAAACACTCAAAACCCAGGTCAATACCAGTGCCTGCTAGCCCGCTCCAGTGAAAAATGACCAAACTACCCCGAGGGCCATTTTTCAGCACGTTTCTTGAGAAAGTACCTAAGTCCTCAGGACGGTAAGTCCACCTTTTCAAGATTGTCTTAAAGACAATTCGGCATGATTAGGTGCCTTCTTATCGATTTCGGGCCAATTCTGAGACCTTCCGGCTAAGATGACCATTTTGCCCCTAGGCATCTGAAAGCCCCCAGAACCACATCAGCTCTGGGTATCAAACTGGTAACCTCCAGGGATGCTTTTGATAGTATTCTCGGTCTTCCATTACATCTCTAGATCATTCCGAGTCAGTTTCAACAAACTTGATGCAAAATGACCGTTTTGCCCCTAGCGGGCCAGTCGCCTGTTCCAACCACACTGGCTCTGGGTATCAAACCAGTAACCTCCTGGAACATTCTAGGTAATGTTTCCAAGTCTCGAGTCTTCTTAGGGATATTCTGAGTCCATCCCGGTAGTTTTCTAGTTCGATTGACCGTTTTGCCCCTAATGACCCGGTCAACTCTTCCAACGCATCTTGACATTGTTCTTCAAGTCTACTACTCTCGGGATACTATTCTAAGGGTTCTTGTCCCTTTCCGGCCCTCCGGGCCATTCCCGGTCCTTTAAATCATTACCGAACCTTTTAGAGTCACTTATAGTGAAGCTTGGCTAAAAATTACATGGTAGTCACTAGTACAGGCGCCCAAATCTTCTGAAGATACGTTGCTTGTTGACCTGAAAAGTTTCCTAAGTGGTTGGTGGCGCCAAGCCAAAAATTTTTCTGGCACTACTCCTAGTGGCGCTAGAAGAAACTTTTGCCTAGCGCCACTGCAACAGATGCCAGGTCAATCCTTTGTCTATAAATATAGAGCCTCCTCTAATGTGAAAAGGGTCTACAAACTCAATCTAAAAACCCTCTTCTTTGATATACAATGCTCGAAGTCCTCCCAAACCCTAGTTCTCTTTAGGTTTTCCAAACCCTAGCCTCCATACACTTTAACCTTAGTATACATACACCCTTATACACTTATATACTAGCCTCCAAAGCCTCCATTAAATACTTGAAGTGCTGCAACTCCGAAGCTTCTAAAGATTAAAGCAAGCTCTCGAAGACCAAAACAAAGCAAAGCAAAGTTCAAAATAAGGAAGGCAAACAAAACAAAACAAATAAAAAAGATACAAGGTAGGCTCTCTATTTACGTTTGCACAACTCCCCCCTCTCTCTTCTCCCTCCGAACTCACTTGGGTTTTCTTCTATTTTAATCCCCCATTTTCTATCCCCCGTTTCTTGTATACTTGAAACAAAGGACTCCCTAATAAATGTGTAGGATTAGGCTAATGAAGGTCACCGTGTTAGGGGCTTTCTTTTAGTCTAACCGAAGACCACGTGGGTTCGGCCCCCTTGATTATGTGGTAAAGCCTTTAACCTTGTATGTTCACGACCCTAACTTGCATTGTGCATATCATGGTCATGCATTCCTCCAAAATTTATTTTTTTAAACTTGTTTTCGAAACTTGCATCAAAACTATTTTCAAAACTTGCATTAAAGTTTTCTTCTTCAAAACTTAATTTCAAAATCACAATCCTAAGGTGATTCTAGCTTTTCCATGGCTAGGGTTGCTTTAGAAAAATGTTACATTTAAAGTGACTTTTGCGGTCCCTATTTTTAATCCTCTCCAAAATCTCTTTTGAACTTACTTTCCTAAATACGCTTTCCAAAAACTCTCTTTTCAAGTTTATTTTCTAAAAATCTCTTTTCCAACGCACTTCCTAAAAACTCTCCTCAATCTCTTTTGCAAAGTTGCTTTCTAAAAACTCCTTTCAAAAATTCATTTTTCAAAACTTCTTCTTAAACTCCTTTCCAAAAGCTCTCTTTAAAATTCACTTTCTAAAAATGCTTCTTAGGCTTCCTTCCTAAAAATTCTTTCCAAAAATCCATTCTTTTCAAAACCTCTCTTTTCAAAAACCATCCCAAAGTTTTACTTTCCAAATTTTCCTTTCTAAAACTTTTCTCAAGTCTACTTTCTAAAAACTCCTTTTTAAGATCTCCTTCCAAAAATCTTTCTTTCCAAAAATTCACTTTCTAAAAACTTTCTTCAAGTTTCCTTCATAGAAATTCCTTCCAAATACTCTTTACCTTGGAGCCCAAGTCAAACCCTAGAGCCAATGATTAGGAAACCCTAATTTTCCTTCCTAAAACACGATTTTCAACCTTACCTTAAAACCTAGATTTCCAAAACTTTCCTTTTTATATCAAAAACATCAATTTTCAAAACCTATTTTCTACATCAAATCATAGACTTCCAAATCTAGGATTTTTAAAAACTTCACCTTCTAATTCCATGTCAAATCAAATCCTTCGTTTTAGGAAACCAAATCCAATCTTCCCATTTAGGAAACTAAATCCTGTTCTCCATTTTTTGCAACGAAATCAAATCACCTCCTTTAGAAACAAAATCCAATCTTTTTGTTTTAAGAAATAAGAATCCCAACTTTCCTAATCTAATCCTTCCAAATCTCGTATTTTCCTAAACCTTAAGTTTTCAAAACTTGAACTTTCAAATCTTTCCTTAAACTTTAACTTCTTAATCTTCCTAATTCCAACCTTTCATAATTCCATTCCTTTCCAAATTTCAATTTTCCAAATCTAAATTTTCAAATCTTTCTTAAACTCAAACCTTTCCTAATTTCACTTATTTCTAAAAAACTCAAATCTTTCTTAAATTCAAATATTTTCAAAATTCTAAACTTTCTAAATTTCAAATCTTTCCAAATTTAAAACTTTCTAAATTCGAAACTTTCTTAAGTTAAAACTTTATAAATTGAAAAATTTCCAATTTCAAAACCTTTCCTATTTTAAACTTTCCTAATTCGAAATCTTTCCTAAAATGGAACTTTCTTATTTTGAAACTTTCCTAATTTGAACCTTTCCTAAATCCAACTCTCCTAATCTTCCAAGTCCAACATTCAAGTCGAATCTTTCTTAATCTCAAGTTCCTCCTAAATCCTATCTTTCTTAAGTCTAGATTTCCTAAATCTCGATCTTTTCAAAACAAGTCCAAATCCTTCTTCCAAGTCAAAGTCCAATCTTTTCAATTTCAATTTCTAATCTTCTATTCTAAGTTCAAATCAAACCCTTTTTGATATCAAAATCCCTTTTTCAAATCAAACCTTCTATTTTCTATCGGACTCTTGTTCGAACTACGACTGACCTGATTCTTCAAAAGGGATACATAGGCAACCTTCATGGGTGCGGTCATAACTTTTTTCAAAACCCCAATTTCATAACCTTTTTCAAATATCTAATTCCATAACTCCTTTCAAACTTCCAATTCTAAAAATCTAATTTCAAATCTTCAATTTCAATTTCTAAAACTTTCTTTCTGCTTTCAAACTTCAATTCTCCTTTTCAAATCTATTTTCAAAATCAAATCTTTCTATTGCATTCGCATATCATACATCATGTTAAATTTCTTTTCAAAATTCTTTTCTCAAGTGGATAGTTTTGGACATGTATTAGTTAAAGACTTTAATGAGTGAATCTAGGGTGAATAGACATGTAGGTACCATAAAAGTGGGGTAGGGTGATGGCTTAGTGTATCTTCCCTACACGTAACTAACCTCCGAACCTAGGATCACTATTTTCAAAGACCAAAATGAAGTTATTTTCAAAAAAGGGCTTGCGTTTTTCCAAAGGTTGCTAAACAACCTATTTTCTTAGAAACCCTCTCTTGAGAAAGTATTTTCAAAAACCTTTTTCAAAAGCCCTAAGTCTAATATTTGGATTGCACTTAGTTTTAGGTGACGTAACTCACCTTAATCAAGTTAGGTGGCGATTCCAAATTATTTTTGAAAAGCCCATTATTCAAATCAATTTTCAATTCAAACCTAGTCGCACTCATTCTTCTAGGAGGATGAGTTCTAACAAGAGAGTACAATATTTTTTCCGCTTGTCTGTATATTCCTTAAGTGCAAAAAATCTGGGCGTGATAGTGTGTCACCTTATCGATTGGTATTTGAAAAACCGTGCCACCTACCAGTTGAGCTAGAACACAAAGCTTGTTGGGCTATCAAGAGTTTCAACATGAAGATAGATGAGAGTGGAGAACATAGGAAATTGCAACTCCAAGAGTTAGAGAAAATTCGCAATGATGCCTATGAGAGTACAAGGATTTACAAAGAAAAAACTAAGGCTTTTCATGAAAAGATGATCTCTAGGAAGGAGTTTAAAGTTGGTCAAAAAGTCCTCCTATACTAGTCACGGCCACGTTTGTTCCCAGGTAAGTTGCGTTCTTGTTGGATTGGACCTTTTGTCGTTACTAATGTTTTTCCTCATAGTGCAGTTGAGATTCAAAGCATAGCCACTTCCAAAGTGTTCAAGGTGAATGACCATCGACTTAAGCATTTCAACGAAGGTTTCCAAGTAGAGAATGTGAAGAAACTGGACCTTGAGGATCTGTTTTATACTAATTGAAGAAGGAAGCATTGAGTCGAGCCCACGATAATAAACAAAGGCGCTACTTGAGAGGCAACCCAAGGGAAGTTCATTTTTCTTTTATTTTCTTCGCATTTATATATTGGTTATTTCTGCCCTTTCTTCGCATTTCACTTTACATTGGGGACAATGTAAGTTTGAAGTGTGGGGGAGGGGATTTAGGCTGTATTTTCGTATTTTAATTTGTTTTGAAAATTTTTTGTTTTTATTTTTGTGCTTTTCAACGGTTTTTGGTTGTGTATGTCGTGAAAAAGATTCAGTTGAGCTTAAATGATTGAATAAGTAATCTTCCAACTTAGAATTAATTAGTCTAGTTATTTTACTTGAGATTGGAGTGACTAAATTTGGTACACCAAAGCCGGTGAGATTTTGAGCGTTCAGACTGACACATCCATATCAGTCACTATTTTCTTTCATATGAGATACTCTTCCATGGATTTGTTTCTCTAGAACTTGCCTTGATTCTCTTCGAGGTTATATTGACACATGTATGCGTAAACATGATTAAGGCCCTCTTTGTTATAAGCCACATAAGCCAAATAGCCTGCCTTGTAATTAATTTTTCCCGTTGTGAACCCCTTTGAGCTTTATATGTTATTTTTTTTCGTTTATTGTGAACCCACATTACAAGCTTTAAACTCGAAAAAAAAAAAAACAATGCCTTTACCCAAGCCGTAGAGCTAGTGGAGCACTGTTCATCATTATGATATGTATGGGTGTGCGAGAAATAAGTGTGGGGGTGTCAAAATTTGTGGTAGGGCTATGGTTGGTGAAAAGGAACATGTTTTCATTTTCAATTTGTGAGTTCACTTGTTGATGTAATTTTGAAAAAAAAAGAGAAAAAAAGGAAAAAGAAAAAAGGAGAAGGGAAGTGATGGAGGAAAATTGCTTTTAATGTTACAAACTATTCATGTTCATAACTCCTCCTAAAATTCTAAGAAATGGGTTTGTTTACATGGGATATATATAAAGGCAGAAGCTGTTGAATGGAGTGATTGGTTTGACATGTCTTATATATTCGAACTTGAGTTGATTCATTTTTGCTCCACTAGTTTGATGGCTTTTGAGCTACATTCCTAAATATTTCCCACCTTGATCCTAAATCCCATTATAACCCTTGAAAAGTCCTTATGATTCGTGTTGTGTATGTGATCCTAGTGGCGGAGAATGAGAATATATGCAAGCATATGGTAGATCATTTCCATTGGAATGAATTTGAGTGATACACATACCCTTTAAACACATGAGAGTCGAGTGTTTATTTCCATGAGGGTCTACATATTCAGTTTACTCCATCTTCGAGTGGAAATGCTTGCTAAGTAATTGTGAGTTGTTTAAGAATGTTTGTTCATGATATGTTATGAGTTTTGAAGAGCTTGGTTATTCTTTGTTACAACCTAGGTGTTTTTGGAAAAGTAAATTTGAGTTTTGCCCGAGGACGAGCAAAGGTTAAGTGTGGGAGAATTTGATGAGAATGCAAATGTCATATTTTTCTCCCTTAATGTTTAGTCTTTTATACTTATTTGGTGTCTAAAGATACTCATTATTCTTATATTTTGATTTAGGGTGCTATGAAACCCCACGAAAGAGAATCCTAGCTTAAAAGGGCCAAATTTGTGCTAAATTGGAAGCAGCGTTCGAACAGTTGCACATGCGTTCGAATGGTACGTCAAAGAGATTCACTCCAAATTCAGGTTCGAAGTGCATTCGAAATATATAAAGAACAATTTTTTTGTTCAAAATGCATTCGACGCACCGTTCAAACGGTGGTCCGATGCGTTCAAATTATAGTAAGGGCATTTGAATGGTTATACGCATCTGCAGATTTTTAGAAGCCCATAAAAGCTAGGATTATTTTGCTTTTAGGGTTAGCGATTTTCATAGTGTTCTAAGAGGAAAAAGTAGTAGAAAACATATGTTTGTTTCTCTTCTCTAGCTTTTTCTTTGAGTTTTCTTCATGGCCCTGCGTGGCTAAACTTTGAATCTTGGTTGAAGGAAACAGAAGCCTCGGAATTAACAATAAACTGTGAGATCTAATTTGTTTTCATTATTTGATTTATGCTTTGAGTATCAGATGTGCTTCTGTGCCTATTTTCATAATTGTCTTGTTTAATCACTAGGAGGCCTACTAGTTTATTATTCGTTGCAACCTATTGTTGGATTAGATATCAAATCTGTAATTGTTTGGTTCCTCTGATTTGTGAAGCAACTAAGGTTTATTGATTTGTTGCGTCAGAAATTATTATATCTTAGGAAGAACGCTTAACTAAATTACATGCAACCACTTGTGCTTATGTTGTTTAGTTTCATCGATCTCTCTAATTCTTAAGACTACTACTAGATTAAACCTTGTGTGTTTTTCTTGGGTTGTTTAATAGTTAGGGTTAATAAGATCACTTATTTTCTTATTAACTACGACTAAGGAGAGATAAGAAGACAATTCCAACGGTGAATATTCAGTGTGTGAATTGATATGCTTGCATTAATGATCAGTTATAAAATTCTGATGGTGGATGTTGACTTAGACCAAGGTTTGTTCTTTTGATTGATTTTAATATTTTAATCTGAATTGTTTCATAGTTTTTATTATTAAAATATTTTTCATTATTCCCAACCCCCATCCTTGTTCACATAGCATTAGACTAGGCTAGACACTCTCCTTGGGAACGATCCTTACTCGCACTACTACATGTTTGTTCTTTGGGTATAAGTTTTATTTTAGGGTGCCCGCGACAGCACACCATATTGGACATTTATTAATCAAAGATTCTAATGAGTGAACCTAGGGTAAATAGACATGTAGGTACCGAAAGGGCGGGGTAGGGTGATGGCTTAGTGCGTCTTCCCTACATATAACCAACCTCCGAGCCCAGATCACTGTTTTCAAAGACCAAAAATGGAGTTATTTTAAAAAAGAGCTTAAAACTTTCCAAAGGTTACCAAACAACCTATTTTCTTAAAAACCCTCTCTTGAGGAAGTTTTCAAAATCTTTTCACAAACCCTGAATGTAATTTTTGGATTATACTTAAGTTTAGATGACCTGACTCACCTTAATCAAGTTAGGTGGCAACCCCAAAGTTTTTCCAAAAGCCTTTAATCAAATCAATTTCTAATTCAAACATAGTCGCACTCGTTCTTCTAAGAGGATGAGTTCTAACGAGAGGGTACTGTGTTTTTCCCACTTGTGTATATTTCCCTCAAGTGCGAAAAATTGAGGCATGACACTAGCAATCCCACTCCCACTATGTCACGCCCCGTTTCAGGATGCCGGGACCTTTTCTCTTGGCCCGGGGGTGGGAATTTGGTATGGTGCTCTCTCATTAGAACTCATCCTCTTAGAAGGACAAATGCGACGAGGTTTAAAATTTTGAAATGGAATTGATTAGGGCTTTTCAAAAAAGGTCTTTGGAGTCGCCACCTAACATATTTAAAGATGTGCTAGGTCATCTACACCAAGTAAAACCTGAGGGTTAAACTTAGGTTTCGAAAAAGGTCATTGAAAAACGTCATCATGAGAAGGTTTTAAAAGGTAGGGTTGCTTGACAACCTTAAAAATGTTGGAAAGCCCTCTTAAAAATTGACTTTAGTTTTGGTCTTTGAAACAGAAATTCTTAAGTCCGAGGGTTGGTTACATGTAGGGAAGATGTCTTAAGACTATCACCTTACGTCGCCCTTGCGGTACCTATATGTCTACTCACCTTTTATTTACATACTTATGACTCACAGGTTACCTATGTTTAGTGCTATCCACTTAGAAACACTTTTGAAAACAAAGTTGAAAAACAAGTTTGAAAGAAGGATTAGAGTCTGAAAAATAAAATTAGGAAGTCGGAAAAGGTTGTGACTGCACCCCGAGAAGGGTTGCCTACGTACCTCCTAAAAGAGGTACAGGTCAATCGTAGTTTGGATAAGAGTTCAAAAGAGTTGAAATTTTGAAATAAGGTTTCTATTTCTAAAAAGTTTCCATTTTTAGAAAGTTTCCTTTTCAGGAAAGTTTGAGTTTGAAAATATTTCCTTTTCAGGAAAGTTTGACTTTGAAAGATTTCCTTTTCAGGAAGATTAGATTTTGAAAATATTTCCTTTTCAAGAAGATTGAGATTTGAAAAGATTTGATTTGATTTGAAGAGATTTGAGTTGATTTGAAAATATTGAGTTTTGAAAATGTTTCCTTTTCATGAAGATTGGATTTGGAAAAGTTTCCATTTCAGGAAGGTTGAGATTTGATTTTTGAAATGTTTTATTTTTAGGAAGATAAAGATTTGGAAATGTTTCTTTTTTAGGAAGATTTGGCTCGAAAAATATTTCCTTTTCAAGAAGATTTGATTTTTGAAATGTTTTCTTTTTAGGAAGATTTGATTTAGAGATATTTCCTTTTCAGGAAGATATGATTTGATTTGAAAATATCGATTTAGTTTGAAAAGACTTGATTTGATTTTGAAAAAGGCAAGTTTGGATTGTTTCCAAAATAGAAAGAGTTGGTTTAGGTTTTAAAATTGGAAGGTTTTAAAAAGAAGTGATTTGAGGAATTTGAAATGGAAGATTTTGATTTGATTGATTTAAAAAGGAAAGTTTGAAAAAGGGAAGTTTTGATTGATTTGGAAATTGAGGATTTTAAGGGTTTGAAAATGGTAGGATTTTGGCTTAAAAATGAAAGGTTTCCAAGTTGGCAAAAACGAGATTTTCCTAGGATTGGACTTCTAGAGTTTAACAAATATGAGTTTTGGAAATAGTTCAAAAATCGAGTCTTTTGAAAACATGTTTTAGGGCCCTAAACCCTAACATGGATTTTAGACATCCAAATAAATATCGCATTTTACATAAGGCCATTCTAGCCATTGAAAGGCTAGAATTGCTTTAGACTTGTGGCTTTGAAAAACAATAAAGGCACGAGGCCAAAAATATAGACCTTTTCGGGTCGTTTTGAATGTCACACATTTCTCGGAACAATCCTAATCATGAAAAGACTACGATCATTCCGAGAACGGGTTTTTGAAAAGAGGCAAATATTCGGCTATTAGAAGCCATTTAAAATGTCACACTCTTCTAGGAAAATCCTAACCCTTTAGGTTTAGGATTCACCTAGAATTATGGTTTTAAGAAAACTATTTTAGAAAATGGTTTTAAAGGGTAGAGGGAAGACATGAATGCAAATGCATGACAACGATAATAACAACATGAAACATACAAGTTTAGGTATCACCACATTGCAAGAGGGCTCTAAGGCCATACCGTGAAGCAAGTGAGGGCCAAGAAGAGAGTCCCGATCAGTGATCTCCTCTTGTTCACTCTCGCCATGGACTTAACGTCATCGTGTTTCAAGCATGCAAGAAAGGGGGGTTTAGAGGATTAAAAAAGGAGAAGAGAAAGTGGGGGAATACGAAAAAGTAAAATGGGGATTACCTTGTCTCATTCATTCTTTCGTTGGTGGAGGCTCGATCCTTGGACTCGGGAAAGTTTAAGCATCTTTTGGGCAGCGAGGTGGACCTTCGATGGAGCTTGGAAGCTAGGGCTTCGGGAGTTCAGACTCAAACTCAGTCGGTGGGATTGAGAGAGAGAGAGAGAGAGAGAGAGAGAGAGGGCTCCGAGAGGTGTTTGGAATAGAGGGGAGAGTTTCTAGATAATGTTTTTAACCCAAAACAGAGAGGGGGGAGGTTTGTATTTATAGTGCAAAAATGGGAGAGTGGTGGGCAGTTTTAGTGGCGTATGGTCTAATGTTGGTTGTGCACCACTATAAGTGGCGGAGGAAGGTTTAATGAGGGCTTAAAAAAAGGCTGGATATGGGACTGGTCAATTCTTAACTGATTCAGGGGTATTATGTACCACTATTAGTGGCGCACGGCTAAAGAATGGTCATGCTTCACTCGAAGTGGAGCAGGGAGGTTCTATTTTGAAAAAGAAGGTGTCGAACGGCTGGACTTAGCTAGAAATAGAAGGGAATATTTGGAAAGTGTCCCGGAGGTTGCCGGTTTGATTCCCAATGTCGGTATGGTTGAAAAAAGTGACCGGATGGCGGTCACCTTATTTCCAGAGTTCTATGGTTAACCATGATTGATCGAGGTTGACCAGGTTGACCAGAGTTGATTGGGGTTGATTGGGTTGACCAAGTGAACCGCTCTTCTAACTCGGGGACTTAGGTACTTTCTAGAGATAAGTGTGAATGGGCCTTTACCGATCTGAGGAATAAACTTTCTTGGTGATTGTGTCGTGTTGGATCGAATGGTCTAACCATCAATGAGGGATCAACTTTTTCGAATGATGGGACAAATGGATTTGACTTTAAATTTGAATGGACTTATCATTTTATGGAAGACGTGCCGAGCTAGATTGGATTAACTAATGCACTAGGGGCATTCTGGTCATTTTTCCTCTAGGCCGGCAAAGCGGTTGACAAATTATGTCAAACTTGGAAAGCCGGTTTGGGCTTGGGTGTGCTAGTGTTGGTTTGAGTGTGCGTCCAGTCAGGTCTGAGATAGCCGAGTGGCCAAAATGGGGTGCTAACAGTTGTCCCTCTTTTTCTGTCTTTGTTTGTCGAAGATAAAACACGATAAAAGGGTCCTATTTGGGTCGCGAGGCGATCAGAGGGACCGAAGTTGATGAAATTGGAAACTGGTTTTTGAATATGAATTTTGAAATTCTTTTTTGGACAAAATATATGGAAAACCTTTGAAAGCATTTTGAAATGGGGCTTTTGAAGGGAAAGCCTAGGAAATCGGACATTTGAATTGGATAGAAATGTTTTGAAGGGAAAAGTTTAAAAACTAGGAAATTGATTCAAAACAAGCTTTTTGAAGGAAAAAGTTTAGAAAACCTAGAATTGAACTTTTTTCTTTTGCAAGGGGAGAAAGTTCAGGAAACCCCGTCATTTAACGGGAGATAAAAACTTTTGGAGGAAAAAGTTTTAAGAAACCAATAGGATTGATTTTGAATCTAAAACTTTTGAGAAAAAAGTTTGAAACCGGAATTTGATTTTTTGAGATAAACTTTTGCAGGAAAAAGTTTGAAACTGGAATTTGTTTTTGTTAGATAAACTTTTGAAGGATTAAGTTTAAAACTAGAATTTGAATTTTGAAGTAAACTTTTGAAGGAAAAAGTTTGAAACCAGGATTTTTTTGAGGATGAAAGTTAAAATTCGAACTTTTTGAGGATAGAAGTTTAGAAAACCGAGAATGATTTTGAACAAAAACTTTTGAAGGAAAAAGTTTGAAACCAGAGTTTGATTTTGAATTTTAAAACTTTTGAGGAAAAGTCTAAGAAACCTAGAAAATGATTTTGAAGGAACTCTTCTTTTTTTTTTTAATATATACCTCTTACCTATTGATGAACCCTTATCGGGTCTCTTTCTTCCTGTCTTGTCTTCAGGATAGCTAACAAGGGGAACGATGATTTATGCAGCAGGTAATGGCTGAGCTAACAGTGATGAGAGTTGCTTTTGGCCAAGGATAGGACTAACGCTACTGTCATTCAAGTTGATGGAAGCGACTAGTACACTCGAGTGATCGTACTGTGTATCTGTTGAGCCAGGTTTTGTTAAGATAGAGTGTGAGCAACTGTAGAGTTGACTTGGAGAGGATGGAACTGTAGAGTGAGCTATTCCTTCTTATCATCCTTGCTCTCTTGATTCAATTTCACTTTCAGCTTTCTGGAGGCCTTCGAGAGGCTAGTGGCTTCTAAGTATTGTTTTTGAAATTCTTTGGGCTGCTGGCGAGGAAGGGGCCCGTGTGAGGCTTTTTTAAGGAGGAAGCCCTAGACAAGGTTGCTGGAAATGATCTAAACTTCAAGAGTCGTGGGAGGTTGTTCTGTGTTTGTAGTTTTTCTATGTTGGCTCGACTGTTGAGTTTTGATTTTGACAGGCAAGATAGGATTCTTGTTGAGATGTCTCTGGAAGGATTTTGCTTCTGTGAGAGTCTTGAGCTAGTTTATGAAGGGGGTGATGTCTCCTTTGATGGGTTCGAAGTATTTGGAAAGTTGAGCATCTCCGGTTGCTTCTTTATTTGATCAGGATGGTGGGCTATTGCCCTATTCTTCATGGCTTGGAAAGGTTGGAATTAGGACAAATTGGTAGGTCAAGGGTGGGACATTGGCCCATTCTCTGCTTCTTGTTGGCTATGGACAGCAGCCCGGGCTGTGTACCATTTCTCTTCTGTTCTCTTCTCTTCTCAGGGCCTACATGGAGTGAGAATTTCATCTAGTTGAACTTCTTCTCTTGAGCTAGTCACCTAGGGATTTTGACTTGGATGAGGAGCCCACCTCTTGCATTGCTTCTATTTTTGGAGGCCTTTCCTTCAATGAATCCATTGGTTTATGGAGGCTGGGCACGGATGCATGCCCTAGTTGGTTGTGACTTAACTAGTAAGATGATGGATCTTGTCAAATGTTGCATTTTGGAGATGCTTTCGGAACTTGGGAAAGCTTTGGGAGATGCGCCTTGAATTTGTACCTATCTTAGTATCTCATTAGAAAATATCAAGATATAACAGAGTAATCTTAATAAATAACTTATAAAATTCATACTTATCATTTTGCCATGCTAAGTTTAGAAATCTGTTACCAATGCAGGTTCTCCACAGGTTGGCATCCATTGACCCATTTGTTGAGGTGTGAGACTTTACAGCTTCGTTGAGGCCGTCTTATATTGCTGATCAGGAGATTTGACTCATTTTCTTTTCTATTTTTTTTTTCATTTAAGCCATTTTTGCTAATTGTGCCCTTGTGGGTTTTCACAGATGCCAACTCTACCATTGTTGCATGTAAGCACCCATATTTGGGTTTTCACTACATCGGCAGTTTTGTATCTTACCATGACCCTACTCTTTTACCCATAGTGCCCTAGAGAGTTTTCACTATGTCCTCAGGCCATGCACTTTTCTTATGGTTTCTCTCGTTATTACCGATGAAGATGACTCATTGCCTATTGTTGACTAAAGTTGTTCCTTTGGTTAAAGACTGTTGATGTTGCTTTTAACAAGGGGGCACTAAAACACTTGTTGAGTTGGAATAGAAGTTGTCTTCTCAGAACTCCTTCTGCTAGATAGAGCACTTCCCAATGTAACCATCTTACTTTGAAGAGTAATGACAACAATGAGTAATTTGAAAGGTCTTTTTTGGACTGTAATGTGAGCTAGGTGTCGGGTTTTGAAAAGAATAGGATAGAAGACTCAAACCAGCCATTCTACTTGGCTTTGATTTCTGTGATCACCTTAACAGTTTCATCCGCTTCTTATGCTTTGCTTTTACGACTAATGCTGAGGTTGTTTATGTGATGACTTTGACCTTGGCATTGCTAGATTTTCCTTATTCATTTTCTCCCACATACTTGGCAAAAAACTGCCAGACTATTCCTATTTGTTTTTTGCCACTTACCTGGCAAAAAATGGCATTGCTAGAGCCGGATTTTTTGTTTTTTTTTGATAAGTAATGCTACTCTCTTTTTTTTCTTTTCTTGCCACTATGCTTTGGCTTTCGACCCATTGGGGGTGGTGATCACCAAACTGGTTATATGATGGAAATATGACCAGCTCAAGGGGGTTTTGCAAGGGTTCTGCTTAACTGTATGATAGAGGAATTGAGGGCCTCTGTTTACTTTGATCATTGTCATCATTGCTTTATCAGAGTTTCTAATTACATAGAGTAGTGCTTTATCAAGCTTGAGTTAATTGGTGTTGGGAGAACTTCCCTGTCCGTCTCTACCAGAATGACTTCAAGTCTTCATTATTGGGAGTGAACTTTGCTTCTAAATTTTTGCTAGGCTAGAGATGTTATTTACTTTTTTTTTTTTTTTGGTAAAGAAGTCTCCTGTTGAGGTTTGATTTTTCTATTGAAGGATTTGGAGATGCGTCTTTGGTTGTATCGGGCATAGTAGATGGCATGCTATGCTCTAGGAGGCAAGGTTGCTCATACCGCTTCTATGGTTTGAGTTTCCCCGAGGATTTAAAGAGAGGGGATTCCTTGTTTAACTAGCAAAACTACCTTATTGCAGTAGATCAATGAGGGTGGTATTGCCCCAATTAAGACTTTGACTGGGACTTTGTGAAAAGGTAGCTGCTCGTGCCAACCTTTGTGATCTTCTTAACATTTGTATTCTGATAACTCAATGGCCTCCTTTGTTTGTAGATGGTTGGATACTAAGCTATTTGTAATTGATTTTGAATTTCTGCTATCATGTGCTGTTTTAGGTTGTTGGCGCAATCTATGACAATTTGTTAAGGACCTCTAGGGAGGCTTTAGGATCAAAAGATGCCAGCCTTTAGGATACCTTGCAAGTTTCATTTTTCTAGAAAAAAGATTTTAGCATGGCAGAGAAAGTATTTTATGATCATGAGTCCTCTATTTCAGATTAGCCTATTATACACTTGATATTTACATGACATTTCGCCAAGCTAAGATCAAGTGTACCTCCCGTAGGCTTTACCAAGGCCTTTAGGGTTTTGGAATTTGATGGATGGCTCTGTCGGCCAGCTTCTAGATTGATGAGACCTTGAGGAGAGTGAGTCGGTAGAAGATGAGGCATGGATGATCAGGGACGGAATGGCACTTTTTTTATTTTGCTTTTGTTTTTGTTTTTTTTTTTTTTTCAGGAGGACCACCCCATAGGTTGTGTACCTAGCCCTTCTCAGGTTACTACCTTCAGCTACTAAGGTAGTTGTGGGTGACCATTTTCCTAACTGTCAAGTGACTGGAGGATTTTGTCATGTCGATGCATAGATGGCGATTGTCAAAACGTGGTGTGGAGGTTGCTGCTTGAGAGGTAACACTTTGTTGATGAGCGGTCAATCCCTTCTGCTCTTCAATGGGTTCATCCTTGCAAGAGTTATGGACTGGGTGGGACTACAGAGGGATTAAATAGCTTTGGTTATGCTCTTGGTCCTGAAAAAAACAAAAAGAAAAGTGAATGTAATTAGCATGGGGAGTTAAAGACCTTATGCAATGCATGTCGTATGGAGGTCCCTTCTTGGCGGGAATCTAGACATGATGCTGAGTCCATTTTGGAGGTGGGGTGTTACCCCTGTATGCAATGCAATACCTCTTCGTCATGGGCTGGTCAATACTTCTTTGTTTAGGCAATCCCGTCTCCATGGACGAAGAGAGATTTGGGCCTCTCTTGAGACATGGTTCTATGCATGCCATGAATCCTTAAAGTTGGAAAACCCTTAGGAGCTTTGGTAGGTTTGATTAATATGAGATCGGATTGTTCCTTTCTCTTTACAGCTGATGAAAATGCGCTAACTTGAGTTTCTTGGAACTCGTGTCTTTAGAATGGATATTGATGCATGAGCATGATAGTAGCATAATGAAAATAGATAAGCAGTTTAGGGAACCCCCTTTTTTTTCCTTGCTTCATTTTTGGTTTTCTTGGTACTTGAGAGGTGAGGGGGAGGACAGACGACACGAAACAAATGAGAAGTTAGTGTCTTGGTTTGAAAGTTTGTATGCAATGCATGCCGTATGGGTGCCCCTACTTTGAGAGGGGGACCAAGCATGCTGTGTTTGCTTACTTTTGGAGATAAGGGTTGCCCTTGTATGCAATTCCATACCTGTGCCTGTTTTATACATCCTGTACAACCATTCATTCAAGAGAAATATAAAGAGCAATTTATTTCTTTTGAGATAGAAAGCTAAAATTACATAGATTGGGGGAAGGGAACATTTTCCATGGGACTTTCCACCTATCTACCTAGACTACTTTGCGAGTCTTCAATTTTGGCTTGTTGATATTAGGAGACCATTGAATGACCTTGTCTTCGAATTGCCCTTTGTCTTGTGGCAACCTTATCTCCATGAGCAAGAGGGATTAGGGCCCCTCTCATGAAATGATTCTTGGATGCATGCCATGACCCTTAGGGTTTGGAACCCTTAGGATATGGGCAGGCTTGTGATTTGAGATTGGCTTGTGGGCCATCCTCTTGGAGGTTGATCATAAGTGTGGAGTGCAAGTGGCTTGAGTTTCTTTGGCACTCTTGCCTTAGGATGATTACATACGCATGAGTAGTTTAATAGCAGGAATGACAAGATATTGATAAAAAAGCATTCACCTATGTAAGCATAATAACAACAGGAGTAAGGAAATTGAAAAGTGGTGGCTCTTTCCTCCTTGGTTTTTGAAAAATGTGTGCCTTAAATTGGGAAGAGGCTTAGCTATGCATGGGTGCTATATGAAAATGAGGTTGAGGGGTACTAATGCTTCCTAAAAAGCTCGGTTCCAGGATCTTTAAACCTAGGCCCACTCCGTAGGGTGGTGCCATTATAGGTTGGTGATCCGAACGGGGGAACTATCTAAAGACCGTTGGTTAGGTGACACATCTGCTTACTGCTAATAGTCAATGTATTGTTCCCCCTTCTAACTAGAAGGTAGTAACTAGGGTCAATATTCAATGAAAATGCATATGCAAGTGTGTGTGTAATTTTAGAAATTGGAGGAAAGAGCTCAACAACTCCCATACGTTCTGTCATACATAGCATACATGGCAGTTTATGACTATAAATTAAAATGTGAACAAGAGTCCACTTACAAAACAAATGCATAGAGTTAGTACTTTTTGAGGAACTCAAATGCAAAATAAAGTATGATGTTATGAATAATGCAAGAGCATGTAATGAATGCAATGTTTGACATTTTGCAAAACAAAGACCATTTTGAAAATTTTGGGATTTTTAAAATTTTAAAAAGTGGACATAACTAAACAAGGTAATTGGCGAGCTTAAGGTGAGTAAAGGATGACTAGACATGACATAGGCCTAACCCTCGAATTGTTCCCAATGGAATTGCCAAGAGGTCACCCCCCATTTCTGGACGTCGGACCCTTCTCTCTTGGACCAGAGGTGGGAATTGGTACGGTGCTCTCTCGTTAGAACTTATCTTCCTAGAAGGACGAATGCGATGGGGTTCAAAATTTTGAAATGGAATTATTAGGGCTTTTCGAAAAAAATCTTTGGAGTCACCACCTAACATATTTAAAGATGTGCTAGGTCATCTACACCAAGTAAAGCCCAATGGTTAAAATTAGGTTTTGGAAAAGGTCTTTGAAAAATGTCCTCATGAGAAGGTTTTAAAATGTAGGGTTACTTGACAACCCTAAAAACGTTGGAAAGCCCTTCTGAAAATTGACTCTAGTTTTGGTTTTTGAAATAGAAAATCTTAAGTTTGGGGGTTGGTTACGTGTAGGGAAGATGTCTTAAGACTATCACCTTACCCTGCCATTACGGTACCTATATGTCTAATCACCATTTAATGCTATCCACTTAGAAAAACTTTTGAAAACAAAGTTCAAAAAGAAGTTTGAAAAAGGATTAGAGTTTGAAAAATGAAATTAGGAATTTGGAAAAGGTTGTGACCCCACCCCCATGAAGGGTTGCCTACGTACTTCCTTAAAGAGGATCAGGTTAATTGTTGTTCGGATAAGAGTCCGAAAGAGTTGGAATTTTGAAATGGGATTTCTATTTCTAGAAAGTTTTCATTTTTAGAAAGTTTTCTTTTCAGGAAAGTTTGAGTTTGAAAATGTTTCCTTTTCAAGAAAGTTTGACTTTGAAAGATTTCCTTTTCAGGCATATTAGATTTTGAAAATATTTCCTTTTCAAGAAGATTGGATTTCAAAATGTTTCCTTTTTAGAAAAATTGAGATTTGAAAAGATTTGATTTCATTTGAAGAGGTTTGAGTTGATTTGAAAAGATTGGGTTTTAAAAATATTTCCTTTTCAAGAAGATTGGATCTTGAAAAGTTTCATTTTCAGGAAGGTTGAGATTTGATTTTTGAAATGTTTCACTTTCAGGAAGATAGAGATTTGGAAATGTTTCCTTTTTAGGAAGATTTTACTTGGAAAATGTTTTTTTTTTCATGAATATTTATTTTTTGAAATGTTTTCTTTTCAAGAAGATGTGATTTGGAGATGTTTTCTTTTAAGGAATATTTGATTTGATTTGAAAATATCGATTTGATTTGAAAATACTTGATTTGATTTTGAAAAAGGCAAGTTTGGATTGTTTCCAAAATGGAAGGAGTTGGTTTAAGTTTTAAAATTGGAAGGTTTTAAAAAGGAGTGATTTGAGGGATTTGAAATGGAAGATTTTGATTTGATTGATTTAAAAAGAAAAGTTTGGAAAAGGGAAGTTTCGATTGATTCGCAAATTGAGAATTTTGAGGGTTTGAAAATGGTAGGATTTTGGCTTAAAAATGGAAGGTTTCCAAGTTGGTAAAAACCAGATTTTCCTCGGATTGGACTTCTAGGGTTTAACAAATATGAGTTTTGGAAATGTTTTGAAAACCGAGTCTTTTGAAAATATGTTTTAGGGCCCAAAACCATAACTTTGATTTTAGACATCCAAATGAATATCACACTTTACGTAAGCCTATTCTAGCCATTGAAAGGCTAGAATGACTTTAGACTTGTGGTTTTGCAAAACAATGAAGGCGCGAGGCCAAAAATATAGACCTTTTTAGGTCGTTTTGAATGTCACACATTTCTCGGACAAAACCTAACCATGAAAAAACTAGGATCATTCCAAGAATGGATTTTTGAAAAGAGGCAAATATTAGGCTATTAGAAGCCATTTAAAATGTCATACTTTTCTAGGAAAACCCTAACCATAAAGGGTTAGGATCCACTTAGAATTGTGGTTTTAAGAAAACTACTTTAGAAAATGATTTTAAAGGGTAGAGGAATGACATGAATACAAATGCATGATGATGATAATAACGATATGAAACATACAAGGTTAGGTATCACCACATTATTAGAGGACCCTAAGGCTATGCCTTGAAGTAAGTGAGGGCCAAGAAGAGAGTCCTGATCGGTAACCTCCTCTTGTTCACTCTTGACATGGTCTTAATGACCTCTTGTTTCAAACATGCAAGAAAGGGGAGTTTAGAGATAAGGGATTAAAAAAGGATAAGAACCCAAGTGCGTTTGGAGGGAGAAGAGAAAGCGGGGGAGTACGAAAAAGTAAAATGGGGATTACCTTATCCCGTTCCTTCTTTCTTTGGTGGTGGCTCGGGCCTTAGACTCGAGAAGGTTTTGGGAGCTTCCGGGTAGCGAGGTGGACCTTCAGTGAAGCTAGGAAGCTAGGGCTTCAGGAGTTATGACTCGGACTCGGTCGGCAAGACTGTGAGAGAGAGAGAGAGAGGACTCTGGGAGCTGTTTGAATAGAGGGGAGAGTTTCTGGATAATGTTTTTAACCCAAAACATAAAGAGCAGAGGTATGTATTTATAGTGCAAAAATGGGAGAGTGGTGCGCCACTCTTAGTGGTGCATGGCATAATGTTGGTTGTGCGCCACTCATAGGTTTAATGAGGGCTTAAAAAAAGACTGGATATGGGGTTGGTCGATTCGTAACTAATTCTGGGAGATTATGGGCCACTATTAGTGGCGCATGGCTAAAGAATGGTCATGCTTCACTCGAAGTGGAGCAACGAGGTTCTGGCTCAAAAAAGAAAGGTGCCGGACGGCGGGACCTGTCCTGAAATATAAGGGAATATTTTGGAAAGTGTCCCGGAGGTTGCCGGTTTGATTCCCAAAGTCGGTATAGTTGAAGAGAGTGACCGGATGGCGGTCACCTTATCTCGGGAGTTCTAGGGTTGACCAAGATTGGCCGGGGTTGACCAGAGTTGACTGGGGTTAACCAGAGTTGGCTGGAGGTGTTGCCGATTTGATACCCAGAGCCGGTGTGGTTTCTTAGGGCATTTGAATGTCTAGGGGCAAAACGGTCATTTTGACTAGGGAACCTCTAGGAAAGGAACATGGTTGATTGGATGGCACTGGACATGTCAGACCATCTAGAGATAGCTCTAGAAGGTGGTCTTACCATTCCGAGGACTTTGTACTTTCTCAAGGAATGTGCCGAGCCCGTTAGGGGCAAAATTATCATTTTGCACTGGGACGGGCTAGCAGGCGTCGATGTTGATCGGTCTAGATCTAGTTTGGACTTCTGTCTAAGGAATTGGTACTTTCTCGGTGGATAGGCTTGAAAGGGTCTTACCGCCTTGAAGGATAAATTTTCTCAAAAGTCGTGCCTAACTGCGATAGTCTTCCATTCTTAAGGGGTCTGTGCTTTTTCAAAGAACGTGTTGGACTTAGACAGTCTTCCATTCTTGAGGGGTTTGTACTTTCTCAAAGAACGTGTTAGACTAGCAAACATTCTACATTGGCGGCCTAGTAGGCGCCAGAAGTGAACCACTCTTCCATATTTGGGGACTTAGGTACTTTCTAGAGATGAGTGTGAAAGAGGCTTTACTAATTCGAGGAACAAACTTTCTCGGTGATCATGCTGTGTTGGATTGAATGGTCTTATCGTCAATGAGGGATCAACTTTATCGAATGATGGGACAAATGCATTTGACTTTGGATTTGAATCGACTTATCGTCTTATGGAAGACGTGCCGAGTTGGATTGGACTGACTAATGCACTAGGGGTATTTTGGTCATTTTATCTCTGTTAGGCCTAGTGGACCCGCGAAGCGGTTGACAAATTGGGTTGGACTTAGAAAGCCGGTTTGGGCTTGAGTGTGCGTCCGGTCAAGCCAGAGATAGCCGAGTGGCCAAAATGGAGTGCTAACACACTATCAACCACACTTCATCATTCAACCCACAACAACCAAAACCACAACAAAATAACCACAATGAATAATAATAAAAACATGAATTCAATAGGTGAAAAAAGAAGTATGCAATGCGGAGTTAACAAATACTTCATGCTAGATTGAGAACCTAGCCAAAATTTCCCCAAAAACTCGTAGAGGATGACTTCTTCTCTTTAGAACCGCTCTCTCTCTCTCTCTCTCTCTCTCTCTCTCGAATTCGAAACTACTTCACGCGGGAATGAGAGAAACTGATCCAAGCTAATTAGTTAAATCTAGGGCTTGGTCGTCCGAACGACCAAATTAGGCTAAAATTCAACGTTCAGACGACGCTCTCAATTTAGCGTGTGTTTGACTTAGCCACTGCTTTGACTGGCCTAGTTGTCTGAATGATAAAATAAATGCATTTTGAGACATCCAGACAACTAGAGGGTTTATTAGGAAAAACAACTGTCATCCAAATGGTGTTCGGACGTTGAATTCAAGAAACCCAATTTCCAAACTTCAGAGAACATTTTTTAGTCTGTATTGAACGTCCGAACGACGTTTGGACGCTGGGTGCAACTATGCACTCTGAGATGGGCGTCCGAACGGCGTTCGGACATTTGGTACAGCGAATCCTGTTTTCGTTAAAAATTTCAAATTTTCAACATTTTTCATCCACAAATCCACAATTCATACTCTAAGACTTTCAAAATGGAAATGTGCAATGACCCCAGTGCACTAAGGCAGAGGCATATGAAAACATGAATTTAATGAGAGGTAAGGATCCAAAATAGTATTGACAATGTAATGTACCAGGATCAAAACCGGCCCAACAAAGGAATACGTCCAAAATACCAAGTAAAAATCACAAAAACAACAAGTAGAAAAGACTAAACTAGTTCCCTACACATTATAAATCTAGGGAAAAAAAACAATGAGTAAAAGCTAGATAAAAACACGAGTCCGCAACGACGTGATCTCAACCTTTAACTCTTTAATCTGAGTGTCTAAGTCGTCTAAAGAATGTGACGGTTCATCAGCTTCTGGTGGTCGGGTGGCACTCGCAGGGTGCTTAAAGAACAAGTCCAACCCTGAAATCGGATGGCCAGAATGCTGGATAGTCTCTACAAGTAGAGTAGGGACTCAGGAAGTTTTCAGCAACTGATAGATTAAGAAATCGAATGGCAGAGGGTCATATGAGCAACGTGATTCCACAATCGCCTTCAAAATAAGGTTCAAAAGATCGACAACATACCCCTTGCCAATGGTGTACAACCACAAGCAACGTGATCGGTGCACCGTAGTGACAAAGCTCTTCTTGAGAAAGATGTTGGTGGCAATAATAAAGTTCAGTATTTGGTACTTACGCTTCAAAGATGCCACCAGAATCGTAGACTGTTGCCAAGGGACAGAGGTAGTTTGAAGCTCAGTACGGATTTCCTCATTGGTAGGTGGAGAATGGGGGAATGGAAGATAATTAGGATGACAGATGTATGGTAGGTGGAGGAGTTGACAAACAACCTCTTTGGCAATGGTAAGTGTGCAGCCCCTTATAGTAGAGGTCAAGACGAGCTCAGGGTGAGAGATATAAGACAAATAAGCATAGAATTCCCGGACCATGTCAACATTGACGGCCCCCTCTCAGCCAAGTAGTTGGATCCATCCCCTATGTATGAAGTGAGCTTTCACCCAGTTGTCTGCAAATTTGGATAAATGGACACGTTGCTCTATGAGGACTTTCTGACCATTAAAGTTAGCCATAAACTTCCTCCTCTCCCTTGAATTTGCAAACTGTTCGACTTCTGTTTGACTCCGTTTATGACCCCTTTTGGTTAGCATGGTTCCAAGAGAGGCCAGTAAACACTCGCAAAGAATGCTAAGGAAACTGGTCAAAGAAAAACCTAAAAGAAGAAAAACAAAACAAAACAAAACATGACTCAATAAAACAAAAGAAAAAAAATGAAGAAAAACAAAAAAAACAAAAGAAATATGAAAAATACTAAAGTAAAATAAAACAAAGATAGAAATTGAAATAAAAAAACCCTGTATTTAATGGAGGGTTTGAGGCTAGTGTATGAGAATATGAGAGTGTATGAGTGTATAGGAGGCTAGGGTTAGTGTATGGAGGCTACGGTTTGGAAAACCCAAAGGAGACTAGGGTTTTGGGAGGCTATGAGCTCTGTATATCGGAGAGTAGGGTTTTTAGACTGAGTTTGTGGACCTCTTTCATGCTAGAGGAGGCTCTGTATTTATAGACAAGGGAATGACCTGGTGCCTGTTGCAGTGGCGCTAGGCCAAAAATGCTTCTGATGCCACTAAGAGTGGCGCCAAGCCAAATATTGGGCTGGTGCCACTACTAGTGGCACCAGCCACTTACGAAAGTTTTAAGGTCGGTAAGCAATATATCTTGAGAAGATTTGGGCGCCTGTACTAGTGACTACCATGCAATTTTTAGCCTGGCTTCACTAAGAGTGACTTCGGAAGGTCCGGAAAGATTTCAAGGGACCGGGAATGGCCCGAAAGGTTGGAAAAGGACAGGAACACTTAAAACAGTGTCCCGGAGGTAGTAGGCTTGAAAAAGGATGGCAAGATTTGTCGAAAGGGTTGATTGAGACATTTGGGGCAAAACAGTCAACTGGATCGGAAAGCTGCCGGGACAGACTCAAAATGTCCCGGAAGAAGACTTGAGATTTAGAAACATTATTTAGAATGTTCCCAAAGGCTACCGGTTTGATATCTAGAGCCGGTGTGGCTAGAAAAAGGCGACAGACCCACCAGGGGCAAAACCGTCATTTTGCACCGGGTTTACCGGAACTGACTCGGAATGATCCGGAAAGATGAAGGGAGGTCGGGAATACTATAAGAAGCATCTTTGGAGGTTACCAGTTTGATACCCAGAGCCGGTGTGGTCTCCGGGGCGTTCAGATGCCTAGGGGCAAAATGGTCATCTTGACTGAAAAGTCTCGGAATTGGCTCCAAATTGACTAGAAGGCACCTAATCATGCTGGATCGTATCTAAGATGATCTTGGAAGGGTGGAATTACCATTCTGAGGACTTAGGTGTGTTCTCGAGAAACATGCCAGAAATGGTCCTAGGGGCAGTTTGGTTATTTTTCACCGAAGTAGACTAGCAGACACTGGTGTTGACCTGGGTTTTGAATGTTTCCGCCACTCTGACAGCGGTCTCGTGATATAGGGGTTTGTTGGCAATTCTCTATATCGACCTGTTTGCGAGTACTTTCACTATTTTAACGATTGCGATGCTTAGGAATACTTTCACTATTGTAACGGTTCATGATCATTCCTGAGACTGCCTGATCTCGGGAAGCTGCTGAAGGGACTTAGCGCCTGAGAAGTCAACTTTCTCGAAAGGCGTGCCGAAATAGACATTTTTGCATTGGCTAGCTAGCAGGCGCCAAACGTGGACTGTTTTATCGTCTTAGGGACTTGGGGTCTTGTCCCGGTCGACAGGTTTAAAAGGACTTACCGTTCCAAAGAACCTTTCTCCAAAAAACTTGCCGGATTGGATAGACTTACCGTCTCGAGGAATTAGCTTTCTCAAGAGAGGGATTGGAGTTGGAATTGGAAAAGGGGACTTATCGTCTTCAGAAAGACGTGCTTTTTGGAATTGGAAAGGGGACTTACCATCTTCGAAAAGACGCGCTTATGGGAATATGGAAACGGGACTTACCGTCTTCGGAAAGACGTGCCTACATGATTGGACCGAATAACGCCCACAAGGGCATTTTGGTAATTTTGCTTTTATTTGGGCTTGGTGGGCCCGTAAAGCGATGAATAAACAGGATTAGACTTGAAAAGTTGATTTGACTCAAAATATGTCCGCATTAACTTGAATACAAGTCTGGACGGACTGTAGTCTGCCAAGTTGTCAAAAATGGGATGCTTACTGCTGCCCCTCAAGCAAAGACAGAAAACGATGGAGTAAGAGTCCCATGTTGACCGTAAGGCGATCGGAGGGACAGACTTTGGAAATGTTTCAACAACAGGGGTTCAAAAATGGATATTGGACCCAAAAGGCCTTTGAAATCGAGTTTTGGCCCGAAAAAGGGCAAAACTGCCCAGAATATGGAAACTGGCACCACTACTAGTGGTGCCTTTGGCAAATTTAGCTTGGCGCCACTGTTAATGGCACTAGGCCTGGGAACAAAACCAGAAAATTTTTTGGTTTAAACATTTGCGAGATTTGAAGGATTTTTGAAAAATCAAAAGTGTTTGTGAGGGAACCGACCTGGACATTCGAAGGAACATTTCTTAGAGATCCCGAGTGATTGCCAGAAGTAGACCACGTCGCCGGAAAGGCTGCCGGAAGAGAAGATTTCGCCGGAGAACTTCGAGAGGTGAGTTTTCTATCCTATGTTGACTTCAATGTGTAGAATTCCGCTTGAGTTGTGTGAATAGTGAAAATTGATGTTTTGATATGTTTTGAACATTATAGTGATGTTATTTTTGCATTTTGGTGCTTGTTTGATTGAATTTGAGTGATTTTACGTGATTATGTGAAGAGGGTTTTTTGCAAGAATTGGGGGTTTGTTCCTACAGGCTCAGGCATTGGGCTTTTTGGCTAGATTTTTATACTATGTCCCTTAGAAAAATGTGTTTAACAACCGTGTGAAGTTTCGTAATTTTTTAAAAACTTGGTGAATTTTTTATTATTAAAAAAATAGAAAAATACTTAGAAAATTAGGAAAATTAAGAAAACTTAAGAAATTGATGAAATTTTTAGAGTTTAAGATTTGGAGAAATTAGGGAATTTTTTAGAAAACATTTGAAATGATTTTGAGAAATTTTATGACATTTTTAAAAACCATTGATGTATTGAAAAAATAAAACATGTATTTGAAAATTTTTAAAAATTTAAAAAGTGTGTGCGGATGCTAATGTTACATGATTGTAACGTTGTGAAGTGTACGGTTTATGTTTTGTGTTGATGTCATGGGTGTTGTAGGGACCATTTTGAAACGAAACTCTGTCGAAATTTTTAGAAATTAGGGAAAGGGTTGGAAAAGGTTTAGAGTAAAATCTTTTTGAAGGAAAGGAAGATAGAAAACCCTTGAGATTTGACTTGAAGTTGGAAAATCAAAAGGTGTAGGAAATTCGTTTTGACCTATCATTTGAAATCTTTTTATTATTATTTATTGTTTGTTTTTAATATTTATTTACTTTATTTTATTATTATTTATCTGCATGTATCGTATAATAACACTTCTTACATTAGCTTACCTTTTCAGGATGGCGGATGTGAGTGATGATGGTTCTAAAAGGAGACATCACTCGGGGAAGGCGACTCGAACAGACTCCACCGGTGGTTCCAGTCGATCCAAAGGTAGCCGACGATCTACTGGACGGGCCTCTTCCAGTCAAAGCGGATAGGGGAGTAGACCACCTGTCAACCCCTTTCTTCTGGTTGAGCAGGGCTTTGCGGAGGAGATTGGTGCTAAGGAGGAGGTACCAGGTCTTGGGGATCAGGTGACCGGTTACGGGAGAGCCTGCTCTAGACATAGGTAGACAGACGCTGATTTGGGTGACCTGGAGGTACCGAACATCCCACTGCTCGAGGATCTTGCTTATCACCCTAGTGTATATTCTAGACAACATTTGCCCCCTCCGCGGGTACATACAGCTTTTAGAAGGGTTGTTTATCAGGTCTTCATAACCATGCAGCGGGTTGCTCCATCATATTATGCTTTCTTGGCTGAGATTGGATTCAGAACCTTCATGGGATTACAGGCTAACCGCCTGAACTGGCATTTGGTACTGGCGCTTGTTAAGTGGTGGTTTGGGGAGACCGGGACCTTCCATTTTGTTGGCTTTGAGTTAGGTCCCACCCCCTTGGATTGGGCGATCATCACAGGGCTTTCCTTCGTCGACCGGCGTATCACTTTATAGTTAGTCAGTAGAGACGAGGCCTGCATTCTGCTGGACTTACCCCCTCCCGAGCATTCTGCCTTCCCAGTCTCTTGGCTCAGTCAGGATGATCGTACCTTTGCTGCTGAGCCATCGCCTGCCAGGCGGGACATTATGAGATGACGACTTGTTTTGTACATCATCTTTAGCTGCTTCTGCAACAACAAGTCGCTTATGCCTTTTCGTTTGGTGAGCATAGTAACTGATCTTGGGGCTTTGTCTAAGCTGGATTGGGGGTCCTTCTCCTTTGGCTGCTTCCTTCCATCGATACGGGTCTGGACTTCTTCCCGTTAGGGCAGCATGATTAGTTTCTGGCCCTTTCTTGTCTAGTGGAGCTATGAGTACCTGTCTATTCGTCGCCCCGCAGTTGTCAAGGATGACCTTTATCCTCGTGCTTTGAGGTGGGCTCGTGACCGGGTGGCCCAGCAATCGGAGATTACTGACTTTGTGACCCTACGGGCGAACTTGGAGTTGATTGAGGTGAGGGATGTGACTTGGCGGCCTTTCATTAGATCAGTTCATTATGAGACAGTGCAGTACTTAGTTCCATTATCCTTGTCGAGGGCTACTTTTCTCAGTGATGATACTTAGGAGTCATATCTCGGAGAATGACACTGGCGGTAGTTTCATGAGGAGTTTCGATCAGTAGGAGCTCCACCAGAGTATATGTTTGGGGCTTTGGTGGCGAGAGTGCCTATCCCCTATCAAGAGCGGCAACCGGGTGCCGAGTTCTTACTTCCTCCAGATACAGATTATGCTGCACACTTTGGGGCTCATTCTGTCGGTGCCTTCACCCGATTTGAGGTAGTAGTCGGTGGATATGCTGTTGGCCAGGAGGTGGTTGACTTGTGGTGCCAAGCCGGAGGATATGTGCCCCAAGCTGAGTTTGCTGTTGTGAGGGATCAGAGGGATCGATACCAGACGGTGCAAGATATTTAGATGGATATATTTAAGATGCACGGATAGGCAAATACATTTATGATCTTTACAGCTAGGCATATGATCAAATGTATGTGATGGATGTTGATGTTATGTATTTATTACATGAGTTGATGTTGGTGACTTCTGTTTTTACATGGAGTTATATCCTATATACGCAAAGCTAATGCTGACTTTCTTCTTCTTTTTTTTTTTAAATATGTATGCACATATTAGAAATATGTTAACTAACAGAATGACAAGGGGTGCTGTCGAACTTGGTATCTTTGGAATGGTAACTCCTTCCTTTTTGGGGGTCTAGTCTCTCCTCTAACTAGACTTTACCTTAATTGGATGATAGCACTTTGCACCTTTTTCAACCTTTTGATCGCGTTCGACTCTCTGCCTCGGGGTTAGTGTATATGATTATTGGGCTGAAATTCTTAACTCTCGGGGTTTTAGCAACAGCTTACCTGACCTTCAGCAGAGCGATAAGCTGCCCATCCTTTCAATCCGAGGAGACTTTGTTTAGGATCATAATGTAGGCTAGGTTATGGGGTTTCAGAAACAACGGGATATGCAGGCTCAAATTTGATGTCTTTTTCAGTAGGGTTTAGATCCATGCCGTCCTTGACTATTTTTTAGTAGGGTTAGCATCCTTCTTTAGCTTCAGCAGCGTGTCTAGCTCATTTAGATCAAGCAATATGTTTTCAATCAGAGTGGACTTTAGTAGGGTTGTAATGTAGGCCATGCTCTCAGGGTTTTGCAAGAAAGGGTAAAGGCTCGAACCTATTGTTTCTACTGGGTTTCTTTGTAACATAGGATCACCTTTGAAATTCCTTTTCGCTTTTACTATATACTTCTCAGGGTGAAAATAACTCTTTTCTTTCAACCTTTCCATATGCTTTTTGAGAGAAACATGACTCTCTTCACTTTTGATCTTCTTATTATGCTTTTGAAGATGACTCAATCATGGTTCTTTTCAGGCCTTTCCTTAGATTTTTTTTCTTTTTTTTTTTCTTCGGCCTCTTGCCCCTTGGCAACTCTTTTCCTTTGCTTTGTCCTTTTTATCTTTTTTTCTTTTTGTGGAACGAGTAATTCTACCATCATTTTTTCCTTTAGACCTTTTCCTTAACAGTTCAATCTAACCCAATGTGAGCGGTGCTCCCTAGGTTGGGGTTTTCTCAGAAAAGATAAATGGCTCAACGGGTTCAACAAGGGGTTGCTTCTGACTGTGTGGGAAATGAAATGAGGGTCTCTCTTCACTTTTAACTAGATTGCTTAATCTATAGAGCCTTCAATGCTACCTTAGCACAGTGGGGGTGGATACAATTCCTAGAGTTCTCCAATATTATCTGCCCCAGTGTGGGGAGGACAGTCTTGGATCAGGGTTGACAACGAAAATTTTTGCTTTCCGCAAGGCACTAGGGGTTAAGCAAAGGGAATATAAGCATCTTTTTATTATTACTATTTTTTTTATATGTTGGAAAATGAAAAATGGCTCCCCTTCACTTTGATAATCCGGCTGCACATCACATAGCTTCGGTGTCTTGTAAGTATTGCCTTTGGGTAGCATCCTCACTCATCCAAGAACTCTCTTTTTTAAAAAGCTGATCATTGAGGGAGTGGTCAACTCATGATATCATCCCTTCAAGTCAAACTGGCCCTTAAGATAAACCATGGCCCTTGCGTAGAAAGTAGCAACCATTCCCAAGAGAAGATAAGACAATAGCGATGGAGTAAAAGACTATCATTTGATTATTATTATCATTTTTTATAGAAAGCATAGAGTTCTTGAGCAGTAAGAAAATGTAAACATCAATTTAGAGACAGGAAGTAAAAGGGATAGAAAGAAAGTGGGTGAAAACACCTATCTCTTGTACGCTTTTGATGGGATTCCTGCATTCTTCAATAGGGCTTTGGGACGATGCCCATATTAGCATTCCATCCATGGTTGAGATCTTCAGCCAAGGCAAGACAAGTATATACTTCTCCCGGAGTTCCAAGTGAGTTGGCGGCGACGATGTAATTGTCAGCTTTCTTGACTGTCTTGCCTTTATTTTTTTGCTCCGTAGTTTCTCTAACAAACCAGTTGGGTAGCTTGTCTTCTTCTAGCTTGATATATCAAGCCCGGGGTTTTTTGCTCTGGCGTCCAGTCGTGGCTCGGTGTTCCTCAGGTGTACACAATAGAGGATTCTTATCATTGAGCTTGGACAACTCCTGGTCAATCTTCTTCACAGATTCATATACGAGTTCGTCTTTGGGGATCGGCATTTTATCGGGGTTAGACCGTAACTAGGCACGACACTGCTCCATATCTTCGCATTCTATTTCCTCCCCATCCATGTAATATATCACTTGGCATGCAGCGAAACAAACCTTGTTGTTACCAAACTTTGTAATGACATTGACAGTGGGATCCGATGGAGGGCTTGCAGTGACATTCGAGGAAGGATTCGCTGGTCGTAAGCCGATGATCTCGTTGTTTATCAGGTCTTGAATCTTATGTTTAAGGGTCCAGCATTCTTCGATGTCATGTCCTTGGCCACCCGAATGGTACTCGCAATACGTCTTTGGGTTAAAATGAGGTGGTAGAGGATTAGGTCGAGGTCGAGGGGGTATAGGTTTTAGATATCCTGCGGCTAGGAGACCGAAGTAGGCTATGGTTTGTGTACAGGCAAGTTTAGTGAAAACTCGATCTTTTGGTCTCATTCACCTAGGTGTCCTAGATGATCTAGAAGGGCGGGGATGAAGTTCTGGTGCAACAACTATTAGGTCAATGGTTTGGGAATTGGAGGAGCTTCGGGTTTTATGTTTCAAAGTGGGACAATTTTCGATGTCAAGTCCCAGCGGATGGGACTAGTACTCATAGGATAGCTTATAGGATTCAGGGGTGTGGTTAAAGGTTGGTTAGAGAGATGCCGGAATGCGGCACATGACTTATGGAGATTGTTGGTGAGCTATGGTCGGGGCATAGTTTTGGTCTTCCTTCTTCATCCTTTTTCGTCCATCATGGGTTTGGGCTTACAAGGACTCTGTTTGTTCATGGGTTGTGTGGGATAAGAGTGAAGAAAGTATGCCTTCCATTTTGATCATCCTATGTCTGACTCATCTCGCCTCCGCTAGTAGTAGAGTTAAGGTATTGAGAGTAAGTGATTCCGTGGGCGTTTCTTAGCTTTTGGCCTGTAAGATGGGGGCAACGAGGAGAGGTACCTGAAACCAACAAAGAAAAAGAGTCAGTGTTTTATCTTAACAAGTCTTTATGCAATGCATGCTCTAGGATGCCCCTCTTTAAAAGGGAAACTACACATGGTGTATTGGCTCACTTTTGTAGATAGGGGATTGGCCCCTATATGTTGATACCTTACCGTCAGATGGGGCACTTCATCCATACACATATTCATCCATTCATTCGAGAAACATAAAGAAAGACATTTAACTGTGGAGTTTGAAATACAAAAGAATTTAAATACATTTTAATAAGGGGAGGGAAGATGTTTCTTTGGGATTTCTGCCTATCTAGTTTTACATGAGAAGTCCTAAACTACTCTTGAGTCTCTGGATCTCCCTTCCTTGGATTCAATGTCGAGGAGGTCACTGAGAAACCTTGTTGACTGATTGCCCCTTGTTTTCTTGGCAACCCTATCTCCGTGAGCATAGAGCGATTGAGGCCCCTCTTATGGAATGAATTGAGATGCATGCTATGAGTCCTTAGGGTTACGTGGGAACCCTTAGGGTTTAGGTAGGTTTAATGTAAGGAAGAGTGAACTAGGTGTCACTCTTGATGGGTTGATCATATGCATGAGAATGCAGTGACTTGAGTTACTTGGAACTCTTGTCTTGACATGGAATATGGAATGCATGAAAATGGATGCATAGAGTATAAGGAGAGAGAATACAATGGTAGAGTAAACGTGCCTGCACGAGCAGTTAGACAAGCATTATAATAGTAAGAATACAGTCATTATAACAGTAGGAATAAACAGGTATGAATGTAAAGTAAGGGCAAGTCACCTTTTCGTCCATGGTTTTGAAAAATGGTGCGTGTGTTTTAAATTTGGCAGAGGTTCAGCTATGCATGGTGTCTATATAAGCATGAGGTTGAGAGTTGACTAATGTGTCCTAAAAAGGCTCGATCCCCAGATCTTCAAACCTAGGCCCACTCCCCGAGGTGGTGCCATGATTGGTTGGTGATCTGAGCGGAGGAACCATCAAGAGGTCGTAGGCAAAGAAACTGACACAGCATTTTGCCCACAACCAATATACCGTTCCCCTTTTCTAACTAGAAGGGTCATATCAGGGTAAAAATGCAAGTATGCAGAATGCAAGTACACATGCAGTGTGTGTGTGATTTTTTAAAGCAGAGGAAAGAGCCTAACAACTCCCATTCATCCTGTTTATCACATTCATGCATAGCAGTTAATAAAATTTAAACAAAAAGCGCACCTACAAAACAAAGATACAAGAGTTAGTATGTGAATGGCAAACTTAATACAAGATAATATGAATAAATGCATGTTTTTTGAAAACAAATTTGAAATTTTGGTTTTAAATATTTAAAGTGAGTAGGATTGAACAAGTTAATTGAAGACTCTACATGGGTGAAGGGTAAAGAGACATGACTACGGCCTAACCCTCTAAGTGTCACCAGCAGAGTTGCCAGCTGTCGCACCCAGATTTTTGGCACTCAAGGAATACACACACAAGTGAGAAAAATATTGTACTCTCTAGTTAGAACTCACCCTCCTAGAAGAATGAGTGTGACTAGGTTTGGAATTGAAAATAGATTTGAATAAAGGGCTTTTGGAAAACATTTGGAGTCGCCACCTAACTTGATTAAGGTGAGTTAGGTCACCTAAAAACTAAGCATAATCCGAATACTACACTTAGGGTTTTTGAAAACGATTTTGAAAATACTTCCTCAAGAGAGGGTTTTTAGGAAAACAGGTTGTTTGGCAACCTTTAGAAAATAATTAAGCCCTTTTTGAAAATAAACTCTATTTTGGTCTTTCGAAAATAGTGATCTAGGTTCGGAGGTTGGTTACGTGTAGGGAAGACATACTAAGCCATCACCCTACCCCGCCCTTGCGGTACCTATATGTCTATTTACCCTAGATTCACCTATGAGATTCTTCAACTAACAAATGTCCAATCCTATTCACTTTAGAAAATTATTTTGAAAACAATCATACATGAGATGTAAGTGCAAGAAAAAGAAAGTTGGAAAATAGATTTGGAAATAGATTTGAAATGACTTGATTTGATTTTGAAAGAAAAGAGATTCGAAAAGATAGATTTGAAATTGGAAAGTTTTAGAAATTGGAAATAGAGATTTTAAAAATAGTTTTTTGGAATTGGAAACTTGAAATAGATTATGGAATTGGAAGTTGGAAAGAAGTTACGGAAATAGAAGTTTGAAAAGGTTGTGGAATTAGAGATTTGAAAGAAGTTATGGCAATAGAAGCTTGAAAAAGGTTGTGGAATTTGAGATTTGAAAAAAGTTGTGACCGCACCCATGAGGGTTGCCTACGTATCCTTTTTGAGGAATCATGTCAGTCGTAGTTCGGATAAGAGTCCGATAGAAAATAGAAGGTATGATTAGAAGAAAGAGATTTTGATTAGAAGATTTGAAAAGATTTGATTTTGGAAAGCTTGGTTTTAGAAAACCTAGACGTAGGAAAGAAAGGTTTTAGGAAGAACTTAAGATTCAAAAAGATTCGACTCAAATGTTGGACTTGGAAGATTAGGAAAGTTGAAATTAGGAAAGGTTCGAATTAGGAAAGTTTCATTTTAGGAAAGTTTCGAATTTAGAAAGTTTTAGATTTGGAAAGATTTGAAGTCTAGTAAGTTTGGAAGTTTAGAAAGATTTGAAAAGTTAGATTTGGAGAGTTAAAATTTGGGAAAGGGATGGAACTAGGAAAGGGTTGAATTAGGAAAGATTTGAAAAAGTTTAAGGAAAGATCTAAAAGTTTAGGTTTAGGAAACTTATGGTTCAGGAAGGTAGGATATTAAAAAGGAGTGGATTAGGAAAGGTTTAGACTAGGAAGGATTGAGATTCCTATTTCCTAAAACGGAGGAGCAGATTATGTTTTTAAAAGATGTGTTTTGATTTTGTTTCCAAAAACGGAGGATGAGATCTAGTTTCCTAAATGGGGAGATTGGATTTGGTTTCCTAAAGAAAAGATTGGATTTGACATGGATTTGGAAAGGGAAGTTTTAGAAACCGTAGATTCGAAAAGCTATAGTTTTGATGTAGAAAATGGGTTTTGGAAATATATATAATTTTGATGTAGAAAACAAGAGGTTTTGAGGCAAAAATAAGCAATTGGAAATCATATTTTTTGGAAGGAAAATTAGGGTTTCCTGATCGTGGTTTCTAGGATTTAACTTAGGCTCTAAGCAAAGAGTTTTTAGAAAGTGAGTTTTTTGGAAAGAGGGATTTTTAGAAAGAAATCCTAGAGAGGAGTTTTTGGAAAGTGAATTTTTAGGAAAGCGTTTAGGGAGTGTTTTTAGAAAGTGAATTCGAAGGTGTTTTTGGAAAGAGTTCTTGGAAAGATTTTTTCTAGGAAGAAGACCTAGGGAGCGCTTTTAGAAAGTGAATTTCAAGGAGAATGTTTTTGGAAAGGAGCTTGAAAAAGAGTTTTTGAAAAATAAATTTTTGGAGGGAGTTTTTGGAAACAACTTTGGAAAGGAGATTGGAGAGAGTTTTTAGAAAGCATGTTGGAGAAGAGATTTTGAATAAGAGATTTTTGAGAAGAGATTTTTTAGAAAGTATATAAAATATCTCACTTTCTTAAAGTGATTCTAACCATAAGAAGGTTAGAACCACTTTAAGATAGTGGTTTTGAAAACAAAAATGTTTTGAAAATGTGGACCATATTGGTCACTTTAAATGGAACACTTTCCTAAAGAAGCCCTAGCCATGAAAAGGATAGAATCACCCTAGGATTGTGATTTTGAAAACAAGTTTTGAAAAAGAAGTTTTTGATGCAAGTTTTGAAAACAAGTTTAACGCAAGTTTTGAAAACGAATTTGAAAACGGATTTTGGAAGAATGCAAGATCATGATATGCACAATGCAAATTGGGGACGTGAACATACAAGGTTAAGGCTTCACCTTATAATCAAGGGAGCCGAACCCACGTGGTCTTCGGTTAGACTAAAAGAAAGCCCCGATAGGGTGACTCTCCAATAGCCTAATCCTACACATTGACCGGGAATTCTCTTATTTCAAGCATGCAAGAGAGGGGGGGGGGGGGGAAGAAGATGGGGGATTAAAATAGAAGAAAAACCTAAGTGGGTTAGGAGAGAGAACAAAGGGGGAAGATGCGTAAACGTAAATAAGAAGCTTACCTTGTGTCTTCTTTATTTTGCTTAGCTTTGCGCGCTTTGCTTTGGTTGCTTTGCTTCTGTCTTCACTTCAATCTTTAAGAGTTTATCTTCGATTTTCAAAGCTTCATAGTTGCAGCAATTCAAGCCTTCAATGGAGAGTTTGAGTCTAGTGTATGAGTATATGAGAGTGTATACGAGGCTAAGGTTTGAAAAACCTAAAGGAGACTGGGATTTTGGGAGGCTACGAGCTCTATATATTTTAGACTGAGTTCGCAGACCACTTTCACTCTGGAGGAGGCTTTGTATTTATAGACAAGGGAATGACCTGGAGCCTGTTGTAGTGGTGTTAGGCCAAAAATGCTTCTAGCGCCACTAAAAGTGGGACCAAGCCAAATATTAGCTTGGCGCAACTACTAGTAGCACCAGCCACTTAGGAAAGTTTTAAGGTTGGCAAGCACGTATTTTGAGAAGATTTGGGTGCCTGTACTAGTGACTACCATGCAATTTTTAGCCTGACTTCGTTAGGAGTGACTCCAGAAGGATCAGGAAGGTTTCAAGGGACTAGGAATGGCCTGAAAGGTCAAAAAAGGATAGGAACACTTAAAACAGTGTCTCGGAGGTAGTAGACTTGAAAAAGGATGGCAAGATTTGTCGGAAGGGTTGATTGAGCCATTAGGGGCAAAACAATCAACTAGATCGGAAAGCTGTCGGGACGGACTCAGAATGTCCTAGAAGAAGACTTGAGATTTAAAAACATTATTTAGAATGTTTCCAATGGCTACCGGTTTGATATCTAGAGCCGGTGTGGCTAGAAAAAGGCGACCGACCCACTAGGGGCAAAACGGTCATTTTGCACTGGGTTTACCGGAACTGACTCAAAATGATCCGGAAAGATAAAGGAAGGTAAAAAATACTATAAAAAGTATTCTTGGAAGGTTACCAGTTTGATACCCAGAGCCAGTGTGGTCCTCGGGGCGTTTAGATGCCTAAGGGCAAAATGGCCATCTTGACCAGAAAGTCTCGGAATTAGTCTGAAACTGACTAGAAGGCACCTAATTATGCCAGATCGTCTCTAAGACGATTTTGGAAGGGTGGACTTACCATTCTGAGGACTTAGGTGTGTTCTCGAGAAACGTGCCGAAAATGGCCCTAGGGGCAGTTTGGTCATTTTTCATCGAAGTGGACTAACAGACATTGGTATTGACCTGGGTTTTGAGTGTTTCCACCATTCTGACGGCAGTCCCGTGATACAGGGGTTTGTTGGCAATTCCCTATATCGACTTGTTTACGAGTATTTCCGCCACTCTGACAGTTGCGATGTTTGCGAGTACTTCCGCTACTCTGACTGTTCGCGATCATTCCTGAAACTGCTTAATCTCGGGAAGCTGCTAAAGGGACTTAGTGCCTGAGAAGTCAACTTTATCGGAAGCCGTGCCGAAACGGACATTTCTGCATTGGTGGGCTAGCAGGCGCCAAAGGTGGACCATTCTACCATTTCGGGGACTTGGGGTCTCGTCTCGATCAACAGGTTTAAAGGGATTTACTATTTTGAAGAAACTTTTTCTGAAAAACGTGTCAGATTGGATAGACTTACCGTCCCGAGGAATTAGCTTTCTCGAGAGAGGGATTGGAATTGGATTTGGAAAAGGGGACTTATCGTCTTCAAAAAGACGTGCCTGTTGGAATTGAAAAGGGGACTTGCCGTCTTCGAAAAGAGGTGCTTACGGGATTGGACCGAACAATGCCCAAAAGGGCATTGTGGTCATTTTGCTTCTATTTGGGCCTGGTGGGCTCGCGAAGCGATGAATAGAGAGGGTTAGACTTGAAAAGTTGATTTGACTCAAAATATGTCGGCATTGACTTGAATACAAGTCTGGACGGACTGTAGACCGCCGAGCGGTCAAAAATGGGGTGCTTACACCCACTTGGACATGTAGTCTATGGCCATTAGAATGTTCAGATACCCACACGAACTAGCAAAGGGTCCCATGAAATCAATACCCCAATAGTCAAAAACCTCAAGAATAATAACAGGGGTAAGAGGCATCATGTGCCTCTTAGAAAGACTTCCTAGACGTTGGCATCTATCACACGATGTACAAAAGATGCGGACGTTTTTAACATAGTGGGCCAATAGAAACCACTTTGTAAGATCTTTGCAGTGGTTTTACGTGAAGAAAAGTGCCCACCACTCGCTTGTGAATGGCAAAACTTGATAATACTTTTCACTTCCTTGTCGGGAACACACCGACAAATCACTTGATCAGGACAGTATTTAAACAGATAGGGATCCTCCCAAGAAAAATATCTCACATGTCTAAAAAATTTCTTCCTATCAATACTAGACCATTACGAGGGAGTCCTACCAGTAGCTAAGTAGCTAGCTATGTCGGCATACTAAGGTGTCATAGAATGCATAATTGCATTAGCATACAAGAGTTGCTCATCTGAAAAATGTTCATTGATTGGAAGGGGGTCTTGGGCATCCCCATTAGTAGGAAGCCTCGAGAGATGATCGGCAACTATGTTCTCAACCCCTTTCTTATCTCTAATCTCTATATGAAACTCTTACAACAAGAGAATCCACCAGATAAGTGGCGGCTTTACATCGGGTTTACTCAACAAATACTTAAGTGTGGAATGATTAGTGTAGATGATAACTAATGATCCGATTAAGTATGACCTAAACTTGTTTAGTGCAAAAATCATGGTGAGAAACTCTTTCTCTATTGTGGTATAATTCGGTTGGGCTTCATTAAGGGTTTTGCTGGCATAGTATTATCACGTATGGTTTCTTGTCTATCATTTGCCCTAAAACAGCCCCCACTGCATAATCACTCGCATCACACATTAACTTGAACAATAAAGACCAATCGGGGGATCTAATAATCGGTGCGGTAGTTAGAAGCCCTTTGAGCTTGTCAAAGTCTTCGTGACATTGAGGTGTCCAAACGAATGGCACATCTTCTGAACGAAAATGGTATAAAGGTCTAGATATAACACTAAACCTTTCAATGAAATGATGATAGAAGCTGACATGCCCAAGAAAAGACATAATGTCTTTGACACTCTTAGGGGCAGAAAGACGTTGGATTAACTCGACCTTGGATTGATCTACCTCTATCCCCGAGTCGGACACTATATGTCCAAGAACTATACCTTGTGTCACCATAAAGTGACACTTCTCCGAATTGAGCACCAGATTGTTCTCCTTGCATCTCTCCAACACTCTCTCAGGGTGCTCTAAACAAGTCTCAAAAGTATCCCCATAAACCGAGAAGTCATTTATGAAAACTTCAAGGATCTTCTCAACCATGTCGCTAAAGATAGACATCATGCACCTTTGAAAGGTGGCCGATGTGTTGTATAGGTCAAAGGGCATTCTCTTATACGCATAGGTGCCGAAGGGGCATGTGAAGGTAGTCTTATCTTGATCCTTTAGTGGTACCTCTATTTGGTTATAGCAGAATACCCATCTAAGAAACAATAGTATGCTCGGCCTGCTACACGTTCTATGACTTGGTCCAAAAACAAAAGTGGAAAATGATCTTTCATAGTGGATGCATTGAGTTTATGGTAGTCTATGCACATTCACCAACCTATTTGAATCCTAGTGGGGACTAATTCATTTAGCTCATTCTTTATTACCATAACTCCCAACTTCTTGGGAACAACTTGGGTTGGACTAACCCATTTAGAACTAGAGATGAGGTATATAATACCCGCATCAAGAAGCTTCATCACTTCTCTTGCGACCTTTTTCATATCAGGGTTCAAGTGTTTTTGCATTTGACGCACTAGTTTAGACTCCTCCTCAAGATATATACGATGAGTACACATGAGAGGACTAATTCCGTGAAGGTTCGCTATAGTCCAACCTAGAGCTGTTCGATGACTCTTAAGCATTTTTAACAATGATTCCTCTTTGCCTTCAGACAGGCTAGAGGATATGACAACTGGATAAGATTCACCCTCACCTAAGAATGCATATTTTAAGGTAGATGGTAAGGGCTTCCTCTCGGGAATGGGTGGCTTTTACTTATACGGGACTAGCTTTATGGCACTTGAGGTAAGGGGTTCAAACGGGGGGGTCCAATGACCCACGTGTATGCAAGGCTCACTCCCTTCCCTAACTCTATATTGGTCCCTATAACTCATACACTCGGATTCTAGTTGGTCATTAGGTTCACTCCATACTAGAGCCCTCTCAATCGGATCCTCTTGAACATGCAGTCCACTTGCTCTTGGATAATAGACTCAACGAAGTCTACCTCCTCAATGTTGTCTACCTCTTCCTTTTGCTTACCCACCATAAATATATTCATCTCTAAGGTCATGTTGCCAAAGGAAAGCTTAAGTAACCCATCCTACAATGAATAATAGCATTTGCAGTTGCAAGGAACAGTCGTCCTAAAATGATAGGATTATGACGCTTAGAGGATACGGCCTCTACTAATTGGTTGTCCAATACGATGAAATCAACGGGATAGTAGACATTGTCCACTTGAATGATAACATCCTCAATAATTTCCCTACAAACCTTAACAAACCGATCGGCCAACTCTAATGTTACTAGCATGGGGCTCGATTCTCGTAAACCCAGTTCTTTATAAACATAATATAGAAGAAGATTCACACTAGAACCTAGGTCAAGAAGGACTGGATCTACTTTATGACCTCCTATGATGCATGAAATAGTAGGACAACTAGGGTCCTTATACTTCGGTGTGGTTTTACATTGAAGATGACACTCTGGCACTCATTCATCATTACCGTCTCTCTACTGTGCAACATTTTTTTCACAGTACACAAGTCCTTTAAGAACTTGGCATGAGAAGGTATTTGTTTGATGGCATCTAAGATAGGGATATTGACTTGAACCTATTTGAATATATCCTAGATTTCAGAGTTCAAAGACTCTTTCTTAGGTTTAGTCAATCTATGTGGAAACGGAGCATGTTTCAAATCTTCAATATCCACACCTTCAAATGCATCAATTGATTTTTTCGACAGCTCAAAATGTTTCATCTTCAGAAAGATTTGATTTGGAAGTGTTTCCTTTTCAGGAAGATTTGATTTAGAAATGTTTCCTTTTCAAAAAGATTTGATTTTCAAAATGTTTCTTTTTAGGAAGATTTTTTAAATGTTTTCTTTTCAGGAAGATTGACATTTGATTCGAAAAGATTTCAAAAGATTTTAAAAAAGGCAAGTTTGGATTGTTTTCAAAATGGAAGGAGTTAATATTTGGAAAGTTTTGAAAAGGAGTAATTTGAGGGATTTGAAATGGAAGATTTTGATTTAATTGATTTAAAGAAGGAAAGTTTGGAAAAAGGAAGTTTCGATTGATTTGCAAATTGAGAATTTTGAGGGTTTGAAAAAATGTATGATCTTAACTTAAAAATGGAAGGTTTCCAAGTTGGCAAAAATAGGATTTTCGTAGGATTGGACTTCTAGGACTTAACAAATATGTGTTTTGGAAATGGTTTAAAAATTGAGTATTTTAAAAACATATTTTAGGGCTTGAAATCCTCACTTGGATTTTAGATATTCAAATGAATATCGCACTTTACCTAAAGCCAATGTAGGCATTGAAAGGATAGGATCGCTTTAGGTTTATGGCTTTGAAAAACAATAAAGGCACGAGGCCAAAAATGTAGACCTTTCAGGTCCTTTTGAATGTCACACATTTCTCAAAACAACCTTAATCATGAAAAGACTAGGATCATTCCGAGAACAAGTTTTTTGAAAAGAAAGAAATGTAGGCTAACGGGAGCCATTTAAAATGTCACACTTTTCTAGGAAAACCCTAACCATGAGAGGGTTAGGATCCACCTAGAATTGTGATTTTGAGAAAACAACTTTGAAAATGGTTTTAAGGGGTAAAGACATGATGAGAATGCAAATGCATGATGATGATAATGACGGTATGAAACATTCAAGGTTAGGTGTCACCACATTGCAAGAGGGCCCTAAGACCATGCTGTGAAGCAAGTGAAGGCTAAGAAGAGGGTCCTGATCGGTAATCTACTCTTACTCACTCTCGACATGGACTTAACGTTCTCTTGTTTCAAGCATGTAAGAAAGGGGAGTTTAGAGATAAGGAATTAAAAAAGAAAAGAACCCAATTGGGTTTGGAGGGAGAAAAGAAAGTGGGGGAGTACAGAAAGGTAAAATGGGGATTACCTCGTCTCGTTCTTTCTTTCTTTAGCAGAGGCTCAGGCCTTGGACTCGGGAGTGCTTCGAGAGCTTTCGAGTAGCAAGGTGGACCTTCGGTGGAGCTTAAAAGCTATGGCTTCAAGAGTTCGGACTCAAACTCGGCTGGCGGGACTTCAAGAGATAGAGAGAGAGAGAGAGAGAGGACTCCGGAGGCTATATGGAATATAAGGGGAAGGTCTGTATTTATAGTACAAAAATGGGAGATTGGTGTGCCACTCTTAATCAGGGCTTAAAAAAAGGCTAGATACGAGGCTAGTCGATTCGTAACTGATTTTGGGTTATACACTATTATTAGTGGCGCACGGCTAAAGAATGGTCATGCTTCACTCGAAGTGGAGTAAGGAGGTATTGGTTCAAAAAAGGAAGGTATTGGACGGTGGGACCAAACCAAAAATAGAAGGGAAAACTCTCAAAAGTGTCTTGGAGGATGCCGGTTTGATTCCCAAAGTCGGTATGGTTGAAAAGAGTGACCGGATGGCGGTCACCTTATTCCGAGAGTTCTAAAGTTAACCTAGATTGACCAGGGTTAACTAGAGTTGACTAGGGTTGACTAGGGTTGACCAAAGTTGACTGTGGTCAACCAGAGTTGGCTGGAGGTGTAACCAGTTTGATACCTAGAGCCGGTGTAGTTTTCTAGGGCATTTGGATGCCTAGGGGCAAAACGGTCATTTTGATCGAGCAACTTCCAAGGAAGGAGCGGGGATGATTGGATGACACTGGACAGCACTGGACATGCCGGACACTCTAAGGACAGCTCTTGAAGGTGGTCTTACCATTCTGAGGACTTTATACTTTCTTGAGGAATGTGTCGGGCCCGTTGGGGGCAAAATGGTCATTCCACCAAGACGGGCTAGCAGGCGTCAATGTTGACTAGTCTGGATCTGGTCTGGACTTCTGTTCGAGAAATTGGTACTTTCTTAATGGACATGCTGGAAAAGGTCTTACTACCTTGAGGGATAAACTTTCTTGAAGGTCGTACCAGACTAGAACGGTCTTCCATTTTTGAGGGATTTGTGCTCTCTCAAAGAACGTGCCAGACTTGGATGGTCTTCTATTCTAGAGGGGTTTGTGCTTTCTCAAAGAATGTGCCGGATTAGCAAACATTCTATATTGGCTGGGTAGTAGGCACCATAAGTGAATCGCTCTTCCATCTCAGGGACTTAGGTACTTTCCGAGGATGAGTGTGAAAGGGGCTTTACCGATCCGAGGAATAAGCCTTCATGGTGATCGTGCCATGCTGGATTGGATGGTCTTACCGTCAATGAGGGATCAACTTTCTTAAATGACGAGACAACTAGATTTGACTTTGGATGTGAATGGACTTATTACCTTATGAAAGACATGCTGGACTGGATTGGACTGACAAATGCACGAGAGGCATTTTGGTCATTTTGCCTCTATTAGGCCAAGTGGGCCTGTGAAACGATTGTTTGATTGGACCGAATTTGGAAAGCCATTTTGGGCTTGAGTGTGCTTGTGCTAGTTTGAGTGTGCATCTAGTCAGGCCGGAGATAGCCGAGTGGCTGAAATAGGGTGCTAACACTTAGTTTTCTCACTTTCATTATTTCTCTCACTTTCTCTTCTCTCTTGCTTATGCCTTAACCCTACAGACTCATCCTTTTTTCCTTGATTGTTTTATTTAGGAGTGATGGTTTTATCAATTTGTTTTTTGCTCCTAAGAGTAGTGATGGCCTAAACCTGTTCATGTGTTGTGTCAACGTAATTTGTAGGTTTAGGGTTTGGTTGGGGTTAGACAGGAAATCGCCATTGTGTCTTTTAAGTTATCAACATCTTGTGGATGTCTTTGACTATCATGTTAGTCTCCCTTTATGATTGTTCCAGATTCGTGACCCTATTTGTGAGTGATCGTAATTGGTCACTTGATTGTCCTCATTATTTCTCCTATGAAGAGGTTGATATTGTGCCGGTTGAGGTACATATGGTTGTGGTATCGATTGTGTGGGATAGGTCATTGTTTGAGCTTAGAATGGTTGCGGTGGTGCTTGAAAAGGTTGTGGGGGTTGTTGGAAAGTGTCGCGCTCAGATTTTTCGCACTCGAGGAATACTCACACAAGCGGGAAAAATGATGTACTCTCTCGTTAGAACTCACCCTCCTAGAAGAATGAGTGCGACTAGGTTTGAATTGAAAATTTGATTTGAATAAAGGGCTTTTGAAAAATATTCGGAGTCGCCACCTAACTTGATTAAGGTGAGTTAGGCCACCTAAAAACTAAGCATAGTCCGAAGACTACACTTAGGGTTTTTGGAAAACGATTTGAAAATATCTCCTCCAAAGAGGGTTTTTAAGAAAACAGGTTGTTTGGCAACCTTTGGAAAACATTTAACCCCTTTTTGAAAAATAACTCCTTTTGGTCTTTGAAAACAGTGATCCTAGGTTCAGAGGTTGGTTACGTGTAGGGAAGACGCACTAAGCTATCACCCTACCCCACCGTTTCGGTACCTATATGTCAATCTACCCTAGATTCACCTATGAGAGTCTTTAACTAACTATAGTTCAATCCCATTCACTTTGAAAAACAATGTTTATAAACTAACATAATGCATGATATGCAAGTGCAAAATAAAAGCATTGAAAAATAGATTTGGAAAGAGATTGATTTGATTTGAAAATAGATTTGAAGAGATGGAATTGAAATTGGAAAGTTTGAAAATTTGAAAATAGAAATTTGAAATTGGAATTCAAAAATTGATTGGAATTTGAGATTTGAAAAGATTTTGAAAACCGCACCCATGAGGGTGGAATTGAAAGTTTGAAAAGTATTGTGACCGCACCTATGAAGGTTGCCTACGTATCCTTTTGGGGGAATCAGGTCAGTCGTAGTTCGGACCGGAGTCCGATTGAAAATAGAAGAATGGATTAAAGAGGGAAATTGAATTTGATATTGGATTTGATTTGAGATTAGAAGAAGGAGATTGGAAATTGAAATTGGAAAGATTGGACTTGTTTTGGAAAGATTGATTTTGGAAAGACTTGGTTTTGGGAAGAAGGAGGTTTAGGAAACCTAGAATTGAGATTAAGAAGGATTGGATTGGAATGTTGGATTTGGAAGATTTGGAAGGATTTGGAAACTTGAAATTTAGGAAAGATTTGGATTAGGAAAGGTCCGATTTAGGAAAGTTTCGAATTAGGAAAGTGTCATTTTTGGAAAGTTTCAGGTTTAAGAAAGTTTTCACTTAGGAAAGTGTTGTTTTAGGAAAGTTTTCAAATTAGGAGAGTTTCGAAATTAAGAAAGTTTTGAAATTAGGAAAGTTTTGAATTAAGAAAGTTTCGAATTTAGAAATGTTTGAAAAAAAGGAAGTTTCAATTTTGGAAAGTTTTGAAAACAAGGAAGTTTTGAAAATAAGAAAGGTTTCGTTTTGGGAAAGGTTTGAAAAAGGAAAGTTTTCAATTTAGGAAATGTTTGAATTAGGAAAGCCTCGACTTTAGAAAGTCTTAAATTAAGAAAGCTTTGAGTTTAGGAAAGTCTTAGATTTGGAAAGATGTTGAAGTTTTAAGAAAGTTTAGAATTTAGAAAGTTTTTAGGTTTAGAAAGATTTAACTTAAGAAGGTTTCAAATTTGGAAAGTTTTGAATTTGGAAAGATTAGAATTTGGAAAGTTTAGGATTTAGAAAGTTTTAGAGTTTTAGAAAATCTTGAAAATTAAGAAAGGTTTGAATTTAGGAAATGTTTAAAAGCTTGAATTTAGAAAGTTAAGATTTGGAAAAGGGGTTGAATTAGGAAAGGGTTGAATTAGGAAAGATTTGAAAGTTGAGTTTTAAAATTTAGGAAAGATTTTTATGTTCAAGTTTTGGGAACTTAAGGTTTAGGAAAGTGGAAGTTTAGGAGGGATTTGAATTAGGAAAGAGTTGGATTTTGAAATTTAAGGAAAGGTTTAAAGTTTGGGTTTTAGGAAACTTATGGTTTAAGAAGGTAGAAAATTAGGAAGGAGTTGAATTAAGAAAGGTTTGGATTAGGAAAGGATTGAATTTTGTTTCTAAAAGGGAAGGTTTGATTTTGTTTCCAAAAACGGAGGACGGGATCTAGTTTCTTAAACGGGGAGATTTGATTCGGTTTCCTAAAGGGAAGGTAGGATTTGGCTAGGATTTGGAAAAGAGATTCTAGAAACCCTAGTTTTGAAAAATTATAGCTTTGACGTAGAAAATAGGTTTTGGAAATATGTATAGTTTTGATGTAGAAAACAAAAGATTTTGGAAACCTAGGTTTAGGGCAAAGTTTGAAAATCATGTTTTTGGAAAGAAAAATTAGGGTTTCCTAATTGTGGATTCTAAGGCTTGACTTGGGCTCTAAGGAAAGAGTTTTTAGAAAACGTGTTTTTGGAAACGAAGGTTTTCTAGAAGGGAATCCTAGGGAGGAGTTTTTTGGAAAGCATGTTTTTTGGAAACGTAGAGTTTAGAAAGAGAATCCTATAGGGGAATTTCTAGAAGGAAGATTCCGAGAGGAAAGTTTTTAGAAAGATTTTTAGGGAGTGTTTTTAGAAAGTGAATTTTGAGGAAAGAAAGTTTTGGAAAGGAGTTGAAAAAGGGAGTTTTGAAAAAGAGATTTTGAAAGGGAGTTTTTGAAATCAATTTTGAAGAGGGGAGTTTTAGGAAAGTATGTTGAAAAAGAGATTTTTAGGAAGAGATTTTTAAAGAGAGTTTTTTAGAAGGTGTAAAAACATCTCACTTTCCTAAAGCAATTCTAACCATAAGAAGGCTAGAACCACTTTAGGAAAGCGGTTTTGAAAACAAAGTTTGAAAATATAGACCAAATGGTCACTTTTAATATAACACTTCCCTAAAGCAACCCTAGCCATGGAAAGGCTAGAATCACCCTAGAATTGTGGTTTTGAAAATAAGTTTTTGAAAGAGAGATTTTGATGCAATTTTGAAAACAAGTTTGAAAACGTTTTGAAAAACAACTTTGAAAATGGTTTTTGGAAGATGCAAGACTATGATATGCACAATGCAATTTGGGGTCGTGAACATACAAGGTTAAGACTTCACCACATAATCAAGGGGGCCGGACCCACGTGGTCTTTGGTTAGACTAGAAGAAAGCCCCCGACACGGTGACTCTCCAATAGCCCAATCCTACACATGGACCGGGAATCCCCTTGTTTCAAGCATGCAAAGAAAGGGGGGGAAAGAGATGGGAGATTAAAATAAAGAAAACCCAAGTGGGTTAGGAGAGAGAGGAGAGAGAAGAGAGAGGGGGAAGTGCGGAAATTTAAAAAGGGAGCCTACCTTGTTTCTTGTTTATTTTGCGCACCGTGCAGTCTTCAGTCTTCGGTCTTCGTCTTGATCTTCGTCTTCAATCTTCAAGAGTTGTCTTCAAGCTTTGGATGGCAGCTCTTCAAGTCTTTGAAGGAGGGTTGAAGGCTAGTGTATGAGTGTATGGGGGAGTGTATGAGTGTATAGGAGAGTGTATGAGTGTATAGGAGGCTAGGGTTTGTGTATAGTGGCTAGGGTTTGGGAAAACCTAGGGAGGCTAGGGTTTTGGAGGTGCTCGAGCTCTATATATCGAAATACGAGATTCTTAGGTTAAGTTTGCAGACCCTTTTCACGTTGAACGAGGCTCTGTATTTATAGAAGTTGGACAAGCCTGGCGCCTGTTGCAGTGGCGCCAGGGCAAATTTTACACTGGCACCACTAGAAGTGGCGCTAGGCCATTTTTTGGCTTGGCGCCACTACTAGTGGCGCCAACCAATTAGGAAAGATTTAAGGTCGGCAAGCAACGTATCTTTGACTAGATTTGGGCGCTTGTACTAGTGACTACCATGCAATCTTTAGCCTAGCTTCACTAGGAGTGACTCCGGAAAGTCCGGGAATGATTTGAAGGAGCCGGGAGTGACTCAGAAGGCCGGAAAGGAGCAGGAACACTTAAAATAGTGTCCTGGAGGTATTTGACTTGAAAAGTGAGGATAAGATGTGTCGGAAAGGTTGACCGAGCCCTTAGGGGCAAAACGGTCAATCGGACTGCGAAACTGCCGGGACAGACTCGGACTGTCCCGGAAAAAGACTTGGGATCTAAAAACATTATTCAGAATGTTCCCAGAGGTTGCCGGTTTGATTCCCAGAGCCGGCGTGGTCGGAAAAGGAGACCGGCCCACTAGGGGCAAAACGGTCATTTTGTACCGGGTTTGCCGAAACTGACTCGGAATGGTCCGGAAAGGTAAAGGAAGGTCGAGAATACTATAAAAAGTATTCTCGGGACATTACCGGTTTGATACCCAGAGCCGGTGTGGTCGAAGAAGGAGACCGGCCCTCCAGGGGCAAAACGGTCATTTTGTACCGGGTTGGCCGGAACTGACTCGGAATGACCCGGAAAGGTAAAGAAATGTTGAGAATACTATAAAAAGTATTCTCGGGTTATTACCGGTTTGATACTCAAAGCCGGTATGGTCGAAGAAGGAGACCGGCCCTCCAAGGGCAAAACGGTCATTTTGTACCGGGTTGGCCGGAACTGACTCGGAATGATCCGGAAAGAGAAGGGAGGGTTGAGAGCACTATAAAAAGCAATCTCAGAGGGTTACCGGTTTGATACCCAGAGCCGGTGTGGTTCCCGGGGCATCCGGATGCTTAGGGGCAAAATGGTCATCCTGACCGAAAAGTCTCGGAAAAGGTCCTAAGGGTAGTTTGGTCCTTTTCCACCGAAGTGGGCTAACAACCACTGGTGTTGACCTAGGTTTTGAGTGTTTCCGCCACTCTAACGGTGTGAGTATTTTTGCTATTCGGACGGGGTTGAGTATTTCCGCTACTCGGACGGGGTTGATGATTTGTGAGTATTTCCGCTACTCTAACGGTTCTGTGAGTACTTTGTCGCTACTCTAACGGCTCTGCGAGTATTTCCGCTACTCTAACGCTTCTGTGAGTATTTCCGCTACTCTAACGGTTCTGTGAGTATTTCTGCTACTCTAACGGTTCTGTGAGTATTTCTGCTACTCTAACGGTTCTGTGAGTATTTCCGCTACTCTAACGGTTCTGTGAGTATTTCCGCTACTCTAACGGTTCTGTGAGTGTTTCCGCCACCCTAACGGTTTTGTGAGTAGTTTTGCTACTTGGACCGTCTCGAGGAATAAACTGTCTCGAGAGAGGGATTGGAATTGGAATAAGAAAGGACAATGCCCCTAAGGGCATTTTGGTCATTTTGCCTCTATTTGGGCTTGACAGGCCCGCGAAGCGATGGAAAGACGGAATTTGGACTAGAGGATTGGATTCGATTGGAATATGTCCATAATGACTTGAAAACAAGTCTGGACAGAGAGTAGACTGTCAAGCGGTCAAAAATGGGGTGCTTACAGAAAGGTTAAAGGTTTTGAGGGCCCTCTTATTTCAACCCAAAGTTAGGGTGATTCCTGCCACTCGGATTATATGTATTGGAGTAGGGGTTATTCCCACTCCTCTAGTTTTGATACCCCCCTTGAAATTAGTCAACCGCATTTACTTGGCCAAGAAGTGTTTCCCTTACCCCCTGAATAACTGGATATGATGCAGTGTCATGGTCTAGTGTGTCACAAACTAAGCATGGTGAGGGTGTCTTAGGTAGTACAGCAGTGGTGGCCTTAGAAGTTTCCAAAGCCTCTAATTTGCGCGTGAGTGACATGACTCTGGCTTGTAATTCTTCTATTTCCCCTAATTGGTGTTTGACTCCGACATGTGTGGTGATGGGTTTGTTTATGGGATTTTGAGTTCTCGTACAAGCCCAATCTCTGGCCATGTTGGCATTAACCCAATCTTTAATCAATTCGGCAAGATAGTCAAAGTAATTATATGCGTCTGTGGGATTCTTATCTTGATAGGTTCCTTCACACATAGATTCTACGAATGTTTTCAATTAAGAAGTCAATAAAGAATGAAACATGTTTATAATGTGCCCCTCTGGGAAACCGTGATGTGGACATGCAAATAATAGGTCCTTGAACCTCTCCCAACATTGAAAGAAATTCTTATTACTATTTGGCGCAAATTGAGAGATGGCACGTCGTAGTACCTCAGTACGATTTTCAGGAAAGAACTTTTTCAATAACTCTCCTTGAAGTGTATTCTATGAATGTATGGACACGAGCCTTAGTGAATTAAACCACATCTTGGCTTTATCCTTTAAAGGGAATGGGAAGAGTTTTAAAAGTAAAACCTCTCATGGATATGAATTGTCTTAAAAAATGGAACATGTATCCTCAAAATCCTTGATATGTGTGTATGGTTGCTCTGATTCTAAGCCGTGAAAATGGGGCAAGGCTTGTAGCATTCCTGGTTTAAGATTTAGAGTGGCTTGGTGTGCAGGAAGTACTATAGCAGATGTGGGTGTTTGCCTTTGAGGGTTCATGTAGTCTTTCATGATAAGGTTTTAAGCAGGATCGTTCCCTTGGTTACTACCTCTCTCAAGGTTATTGTTATTGACGTGTTTATGTTTGCCATTGGAATGGGTCCTAAGTCAACAATCAAGGGAAAACTATGTAGGTCAGTCCAGATAGGACAAGTGGGTGATGGAGTCAAATAAATGGGTGAAAGATTCCGTAAAGCATCAATTCAAACAAGACGGTTGAATGTCCCTAATGTAAGATGACATACATATGCAATGCACACATTAGAGACTATCCGCACCTCTGTAACAATCAATTCACAATTTGTCCTTCCTTCTTTCCAATCTTCACATAAATATCAACTCCATTGCTCACAAGAAATTTTAAAACAACCCAACTGATCCTCTAATCTCTACATACAAAGCAAAACCACCAATAAGCAATCAGAACGTAGCCTAACCGCCTCTAATTTTGCCTCCTAACTAAAATATGCCTAGACCCCTAAAAAAGGAGAAAAACAAATGAGATCCTAAATTCTAACACAAAAAAGGATAGACGAAGTTACTGATGGCCTAAGCCGACGATTCTTTCGTGGTTGTAGGTAGATGATGAAGCAAATCTACCGAATTTTACGTTGACTGAGGTTCGTGTTCTAGCGCGCCTCTTGCGGTCACTTGTGCGAAAGCAAGATTCCTCAACAACGACGCCAAAAACTGATTGCTCCAAAATATTGCGATTGATATCCGTCAGTGTGTAGTTGTGAAACAGTATAAACTCAGAAGTTTGAGATCGATCCAAAGTGAAGCAGGTTACACAGAACCACGAGAACTAAGACAACCCACTCAATTGCTTGCAAAACCCTAACGACTTGCTTCTAAAAAGAAAATAAGGATTTGATTGTTTTGGAAAGGTTTGTTTATCTAAACTAATTCGAGAGCAAAAATTATTAGCTTAAAAAGATTTAGGTTTTGAAATAATAAAGAAAAGTCCCGGGATCAATTGATCCAATCGATTATGTCTCTTGGAATTCCGAAGGAGGTAATTTGATAACTCAAATCCTTCGACTACGTTGCGAGTCTTAGATTCAAAAGATTTAATGATAAAAATAAGTGTTCTTCAAGGCCTCAACTTTTAGAATAAAACAGGTTGTTAGAATCAAGAATGAGTACTATTGATTCGCGCAACGCATATACTGAATATAGATTCACACATAAACGTTACCAAACATAATCAAACGTCCAGGTTTTTGAAAGTTTCTAGAACGAAGAAGAAGAAGAAACGATAACCAGAAAATTTAACTTTAAAATCAAGAACGTACCTTCTTCGTTCATCCCGCGTCTTCAATTGATCTTTACTCTTAATCTCGAGATGAAGAACTTTAGCTACTCATCTCCATGTATGGAAAAATTTGAAGCAATAGGAAAA